>JAZDUA010000137.1:0-585000 GCA_038098605.1 Gryllus longicercus
CCCAGAACATGCACATATTGCTCAACCACATCGTGTCTGTGGCAGCTCTGCTTGAAAACGACTTCGCCGCGTAGGCGGTCGTGCCTTGAAAGCTAAATACGAGGCGCCCAACCACAGGTTAATACATTGGTTAGGATTTGCGCCGTATGAGTTACAGGGGATATAAAACACAGTTAATTCCACTTTCTCAGTGGGCTTATCGTACGTACGAGTATGTTTGTACTACACACTAAATTAAATACCGCATTCAGCTGGTTGTATAAAATACTTTCCCCTCTTGCTATATACCTTCTTTGCAAACATGCTAACGTTTCGCAGGTTTTACAGACCGTGTTTGTTTTCAAAGGAATATTTCCACTCGGTTAGCAAGTTGTATGTTACACTAGGTGTGGTGAGCACACTCCGCATATTTTGGTGCGGAGTGGAATTTTTCGGATGTGTTCAGGTCGGCAATTTTTTTTTGCCTGCTCGGTTTGTGCACGTACCGTACTAGAGTGTTTGTGTTGACTTCGTATACGACTCACAAGGCAGTATGACTGACTTGGGAAAGTCAATGTTGTCCTTTCATTTCATCAGAATTGGCTGCTTGCCCAACTAAAACTGTTAAATGTTACTTTCTGAATATTTTGCTGCTAATTTAGTATCTTGTTGTATTGTTATGTTTTGTACACACCGACGTCTGTTAAATATCGATTATTGCAAGTCACAAATGACGATATCGCTCAAAGCATGAAGTATTCGACAGAATAAGAAGCTATTTGTATTATGGATACTTACTATTTATGAGTTGAGTAGTTACACCTTTTTTTGTCCGTAGAGCGATCACTGCTGGTACTTTCTTCACCATTCTTCTTTTGAAAGAAAAACAACAACCAAAAAAAACAACAACATCAACTAAGGATCATTACATTTGCATCAACGTTCCGGCTGAAAAGTGTTATTATTCTCCTTCAAATGATCGTTTCTTTGCGTTGATTTTTTTACAAGTTTTAAGGTATTTCTTGTGAGCTCTACGCTATAGTAATTTAAGCAATAACAGTGACGAACGTCTGCATCGCGGATAGCTCAGGAACTTCCGCTCACCAACAACCGTTGGTTCGAGTGAGTCATTCCGCCGTAATGTCATCTCGATTTTACCTATTCAGCGTTTCCTCGAGTTTGGTGTTCTTTAGTCACACCTCATCTCGCACCGTTAGGGGCACGCACTTCACGCGAAATTGACTCGCGTTGACACGGCGTCTCAGGTGAATGGTTGCAGTTGGGGAAGGTTGTCCTGGACGGGCGCTGCAGATCGCTGAATGGAGATCGAGGCGTTCCCTTTTGTGCGAGTAGGCGTTAAATTGCACTCGCTCACTTCTTGTGTGCTGCGAATGGGTACTTAACGGTAGATGGAAAGAAAATAAGATAAAAAAAGAAAATTCTTATTTACAAAGAAAGCAAGAAAATCTCACTTTCTCGTGCATTAGTGTTATATTTATTTACGCCTATTTTCATGTTTGATTCAAAGTATATTCTGTAAATGTACAAAGACAATCATCTACCTGAAAAAACAAACAATTTGACTTTTAAACTTTTACTCTACTATATAACTCACTACAAGATGATATTAAACAAGTGTTGTGATGTGGTGTAGGACGTTCCACCCTTTAGAAATCCTCCGTCCCCATTCGGGGTTGAAGCTGCCAGGCAGGTCTGCAAGTCCCCAGTTCACTGAGGCCTGCAACTATTTAAATTTCGAATACTAGTAGTTCTCCCTCGAATAGTTCTCATAGTTTAGTGTATTTATGATCTTATGAGCATTTATCACGAATTTTGTATTCCTACTCCTTGAATTGTTCGTTTTCTGCAAGAATTGAAATGGAATGGCAATGTAGATCTTTGTGGAGCTAGTGGACTGCGTTTGCAACACATCTCCGCGGGCTCTGTGTTCGTTGTTATTGAAGATTTGCCGAATCACTTTTTGCTCTACATGTTTTGTTGTTACACGTCGTTATTTGCAAATAACTATGTAGACTGTGAATTGACAAAAACTGACTAAAATGACAGCAATAGTAAATACACAGCTTCGGATGGCACATTATAAGAATCCATCAACCGTTTTATATCTTAGATCTACTTTATAACGAAAATTGGCCCCTGCACCGCTGTCCTCTGGAGGAAGGGCGTGTGGGCGAGAGTGCTCGCGGCGTGCGAGCGGCTTCGCTGAAGAAGCGCGGAGGCTGCGAGAGTCGCGCGGGGGCATTCCACGGGTGGCCGGCCGCCACAGCACAGTGGCACAAAGACGGCGCGGGTCTCCGGCGCCCGGGCTAGACGCGGCTGCCCGCGCCTTTGCCGTGCCTCCTCCGCCGTCGACACTGCCGCCGCCGCCGCCACCGCCACCGCCGCCAGCCCGGCCGCCGACGCCTCCACTGCCGTCGCCCCCGCAACTGCCGCCGCCGCCACCGCCACCGCCGCCGTCGCCCCCCACGGCTGCCGCCCGCCGCCATCGCCACCGCCGCCCCCCCGCCGCCGTCGCCGCTACCGCTACCACCACTGCCGCCACCGCCACTGCCACTGCCACTGCCACCGCCACTACCACCACTGCCTGCCACCGTCGCCGCCTCCGCCTCCGCCGCTTCCACCACCACCACCACCACCACCACCACCACCACCGCCGCCACCGCCACCGCCACATACGTCGCCTTTATCGCTGCCTATGTTTACCGCGCCCGTCGGCACTGCTGTTGCTGCTGCTGCTGCTGCTGCTGCTGCTGCTGCTGCTGCTGCTGCTGCTGCTGCTGCTGCTGCCGCCGCCGTCGCCGCCGCCGCCGCCGCCGCCGCCACCGCTGCCGCCAGCGCTGCTGCTGCCGCTGCCGCTACCGCCGTCACCCACCGCCTTGGCTACCATTGCCGTCTCGGCCAACGCCGCCGCCTCCGTCACCGCCTTCACCCCCGCCTACTTCCCCCGCTTTCGCTATTGCCACCGTCCAAAAGCAATTACCACTTTCGACTCCACTCCGTACTATACACCTCCACCTCGCCTATTCCATCGCCTCTTCGCCTGCCCTGGCTTACTCCCGACTCCCGACTCCCGCCTCCCCGACTCCCGCCTCCCGACTCCCGTTCCTCCCGACTCCCGCCTCCCGCCCCCCGACTCCCGACTCTCGACTCCCGCCTCCGACTCCCGACTCCCGCCTTCCGACTCCCGCCTTCCGACTCCCGCCTCCCGCCTCCCGACTCCCGACTCCCGACTCCCGACTCCCGACTCCCGCCTTCCGACTCCCGCCTTCCGCCTCCCGACTCCCGCCTCCCGACTCCCGCCTCCCGCCTCCCGACTCCCGACTCCCGGACTTCCGACTCCCGACTTCCGACTCCCGCCTCACCAGAGCGCGGATTCAACTCCACACGCACGGGTGTAGGTGGCTCAGGGCAGTAATGGATGTCACTGCGGTGTCTCTGACCGGGAGGTCCTATAGTTTCCACTCCCGGCGGTGGCAGGCACTTTCGACAACAGCTAAATAGATACGTCGACTTCAGCTCTTTGGAAGAGAATTCTCGCGGACGGCCGCTGCGATCGGTAGTTTTCTGTGGTGTCTCTGATCCACACCAGGCGAATGCCGGAGCAGTACCTTCGCAAACGGGCAACGGACCACGCGCAATTTTTCCTTTCTCTTCCTTGTTCTTTCTCCCCCCCCCTTACGTACACACACACGCACGCACTCTACCATACGTACCGAAAGACCAGTCGGGTGCTTAGAGCGTGTCCCGGATGGGGAGGTGTCTAAAACCCTTCAGTCGGGAATCGAACCTTAGGACCTTCTTATCAGAGGCACTGCACACATCAGTTGATGCCCTGAGCCACATCTCTCGGTTTAAGTACTTGAGACTAAGGCTTAAGGTAGTGTGTGAAAGACTAGAACTGCCGTGAATATTCCTGGTCTTTAGTCGGTGAGGGTACGTTACAGGACTTTCTTGCGATACACATATCTTGAAAACTCAAAAAGTTTGTTTTTCAGTAAAGTTAAGAAAATCACTGCGAAGTAAATTTACGTCTGATAAAGATACCACCAAAAGCTGCGTACTGTGCCATTTCCCACCGTCACATCCCGTCTGAGATTTCCCCCCACATAGAATGACGGCTTATGCGCTTCGCCTTCAGAGAGACGGCGCGGCGCGGCGCGTCACGTCACCCGCCCGTCCGTCTATCCTTGCGACCGTCACCTTGCCCCGCGCTTCACCTGCCACGGCCGCCGGGCGACCTCGCCGCCCGCCGCCCGCCGCCGACCGCCGCCGCGACGCATACAAAACACCGCACAAGCGCAGAGCGCACCGCACCGCACCGCACCGCGCCGCGCAGCGCCGAGAGCAACGAAACCGAACGCACCGGCCGCCTGCGCGCCGCGCCTTATTCGGAGAGTCGCCTCCGCGCCGCGGACGCGCACGCGGACGGCGGACCACCCCGCCGCCCCATCGCCCCAGGCACGCCGACACGCGCCCCGCGCCCTGTCCCGCCCCCCGCCACCTACAGCCTCCCGCCGCCCTCCCCCCGACACCACTCGCCCCGCCACCTCGCCACCCAGGGACGTCGCGTGCCCCGCCGCCCCGCCATTTCCCCTCCCGCCCAGTCCGCCCCGCCCCCGCCCTCCACCCCACCGTTTCACATCCCCGCCGCCCCATCGCCCAACGGCACACCGTCATGCGCCACGGCGCCCCGTTGCCTCGGCCGCCCCCACCCCCCCCCGCCTCTATTCTCTCAGCCACCCTCCCAGCCACCGCCTTCCTCCGCCCCTCCCCGTTCCACCCTTCGCCCCGCTGCCCACGGCACGCTGTCACGTGCCCTGCTGCCCCGCGATTCCCATCGCCACTTCTTTCCCACCCCCTCCTGCCCCGTCACCCCGGCCAACCCCCGCCCGCTCCCCGGCCCCCGCTCTCTGCTGTTCCACCGCCCCGGCCCCTCATCGCCCGTGGCACGCCGTCCCGCCTCCCTTCCTCCCTGTCGCCCCATCCTGTGTCCTCTCCTCGCCTTGCCCCGCGCCACCCCACTACCGTCGCCGCCCACTTTGCCTCTGTCGTACTGTCGCCGACGTTTTTCTCTGCAGCACCACCGGCGGCCGCCGCCCCGCCACCCAGCTACGCGGCCGCACTGAGAAAAGCCGTTGCTGTGCTCTTTTCCAATGCCATTGCTGCTCTTCGTGTATTTGTTGCGATAGCCTACGCTGCTGCCTCTGATCCCGCTCTCAGACCGTCCCACCTCCTCCCACCGCCTCTCGCCAACTCCCCTTGCCCTCCACACCTCCACTGCTCCCTGCCATTGCTTCCCACTCCCACCCCCCGCCCCTGCTTCTCGTTCCTGCTTCCTCACCTCTGCTTCTCGCCTGCGTCTCCGTCCCCGCTGTCGCCTACCCCGCAGCCACCCAATGCGTGGTGTCTCGATGCCTGCAGCGGCCATCGTCACTTCGCCATCGACTATCTTCCTCTGCTGTTGTGCTCGGTGCATCCACCACTGCCGCCACTGTGGTTCTCTCATGTGGCCACTGCTATGCCGCCTGAAACCATTGACAATGTCGTCGCTAAGGCTCTGTGGCCGCTATCATAACCCTGCACCATTGTTTCATTCGCCCCCGAAGTCCGAGCTGCCATCTTCCTTTTCACGCCTGCCTTCATGTTAAACTTCCTTTGTCGCCGTATTCTTAAGCCTTTGGTTCTGCCTTCAATTCTGAATCTGTCTCGACCTCTTCCTCCACCTTCCACTCCATCTCTCCAACAACGTCTCATAAGCGTCCGGACTTTTTCCCCTGGAATTTGTCAAGAATTGGAGAAATGCACGCAAAAAAACCGAACAGTTCATTCGGTCTTTATGATGAGAATGTTTATCGTACGGTGACAAAGCTGTTATTCAAAAAATAGCTCCCAACGAGACTCTGAACCACGGACCTCTTTACTTACGAAGCTTCAACTGCAGACTAGTAACCTTAGAAAAGCGAAATTAATGTAAAATCTTAAAATCAATGCTCAGGGAAGGCATCCGTGACCTGCTGGCAACGATGTTGCGAGTACGTTCGCCTCCTCTGCCGCCGACCGCGCGCCGGTAGCCGGGCAAAAAGGCCGATCCCCGCCGCCGCGTCGGGAGGGGAAGGAGAGGGGAGGAAGCGGCGGGGGGCGGCGGCCCGCCTGACCTGCATCCCGCCGCCGCGGGCGCGCGGACCGGCTGCCGGCGACGCCGCCGCTCTGGTCGCTGCTCGCCTTCGCGGTCGCCGGTCGTTGTTGCGGGCGGCGCCGGCGTCGTTATTACCAGTTCTGTGGTGAGGTCTCGTCTGTTTTCCCGTAATATGTAGTCGTATTCACGTGTTAAGTTAGGTAATTCCCTTTACCTCTCAATAGAAGATGCCTCTGGGGCGACTCAGGACACGGCTCGAGTCCTGAGTCGGCCAATTCTAACGGCCAACTGCTCTGATCGAAAGCTTTCCTCTGTGTCTCCGATCAATATCGAACGAATGCCGTAGAAGCACCCTAAGAACGGGACACGGGCCGCGTACGATCTTTCCTTCCTCTTCCTTGTTCTTTACTTTTTCTTACACACACATACATTACAGACTCTCACATTTAGGTGCACTTTACTACTACGTATGTCAGGACACCAGCTGGGACACTTGATGCTTTTCTTGCTGAGGACGGTGTCTTGGGGGAGATATGTGGAGGCGAAAACCCCCTCAAGTCGAAGTGTAGATCGAAATATCGTCACTACCAGGATAAAAACACTCACTACACAAACGGGAGTAATATCTATAATTGACGTGAGTTCGGAAACAGTTATTTTGTAGAAGAGGAGAATCTATCATATCTAAGCTGATTCATAAGTCCCCAAGTTAGTAACGCGAAATTTGAAAAATGTGTTTACTATTTCTACGTAATACATCGTATCCACTATTAATAGAGCGGTTTCATAGATCCATCTTATAATGGGTCGAAATAATGATATTGTCATTTAATACATTCCACAATGCATGTGTACGCGTTGCGAGTCAGTTGTTCGAGTGGGGGCTGGGGGCGGGGACAAGGAGTGAAGTGAGAAGGTTAGATTAAGCGAGTGATGAGAAACTTGGTAATGGATGATTTGTACCAGCGATTTCGCGGCTGAGTGGCCATGGAGTGTTCAACTCAGCATTTGAGTGCAAGGGCCCAAGTTGAGAGTTGCTCTTTCGAAATTGTACGCTTGCAGTCGATTTATCCATGTTTCTAACGTGTTTTTTTCCTTGGTGGGAATGATGTGTTGCTAATCAAATTCATTTTTTTTTTTTTTGGTAACAAAAAAGCGACATATTTTGAGATGCAGTGTAATTTTTTTCTCTCCAAATTTTGCCACACCATCTTTACGAACCTGCAATAATCCGCAGGCTGCAGGCCCTGATGCGTTTCCTCTCCTCCTCCAGCGGGTGAGTCACCGGGGGCATTCCTGCTCCGCTGATGCTTCGCAGCGCGAATTTGTTTGCGTGGTCTTTCTTACTCACTGGTGGAACCAGCGGACAGGGAATCGTAGTCACAGGTTAGGCGATCAATTTATGGTATTGGGGAGCGGATTTTCGTTTTCGTGTTTACGGTAAGCTTGCAGAAATTAACTGTAGAAAGGTTATTGTGGTGAAAGATCTCAAAAGTTACAAATTGAAGGAGCAAAGAGGATCTCAGTTACTTATTTAAAACTAAAGTTCTGTTACATGTTGAGTTAGTTTTTTTCCCAACATAAGTATAAAGTGAATGATTCCTTCAGGTATACTCTTTTTCAAAAACCAAAAAAGCTAAATAATTCAAATACAAAATATTTTAATCGTATTGGTGCTAAAGCTAAATGAAAGCGGAAGTGAACCTTGCATCGAGACCATAGTTATCAAAAACACCTCTGCATCAGCAACTTTAAATGCCTCTCTACGTGTGATACTGTTTCAGTTTGAAAAATAGGAGGTAGATAGGAGGTATGTGCCTAAGGGGTGATGTAGTAGAGACAGAATCAGTCTAGGGAACTGTTATGTACCTCCAGGGGTGACCAGTTGGGGGAGGGGGGGGCAGTTTTGGCAACTTGCCCCACGGTCTGACTTAATTGAAGCCCCAATTTTCTTTTCAAAAATATATTCATCTCTAATCGAAATTTAACGCTGAAAGTTATCTCTGAGGAATGGAGAAATGAATTCTGTTTATTAATTAGGGTAGGAGAAAATGTATTGTTTGCAATTAGGAGCCCGCGTTGATCAACTGCCCCAGGCCTGTGGTGTTCTCTGGGCGCCCCTGCTTACCTCAGAGACGGATTTGAGCATGGTGAGGCGGAGGGAGAGCGGAGTTGAGCAGAGCGAACGGCTTTGAGTAGGTTGGAGCTGGCTAGCGCATGCGGAGCGGGCGGGGGGGGGGGGGTACTTGCGCGAGACGAGCAACGCGGGGACGGTGCGGGATAACCTGCGCTTTGGAGGGGCAGCGGGTGGCGGGAGGGGGGACTTGAAAGGGAAAGGGACGGGGGAGGCACTGTTAGACGAGTTGGCTGGGACTGGATTGCAGCTTGGAAGGAGCGCTTTGGATGAGTAGAGGGGATACGAGGAACGACAGGGAACGGAACGGAGCGTCGCAGGTGTGTGTTGAGAGCGCGGTGGGGCAAACGCGGCGGAGCTGGGCGGGGCGGAGAAAGTGAAGGGGGACGATGGTGAGTTGGAGAGGCGGCGGCTGGATCTCCTGGAAGGGGAATAGGAGCGTGGGGAGGAGGAGAGGCAAAGGACGAGGTAGTGTTCAACAGAGATCTCAGCGGATCGGTGGGAAGCAGAGTGAGTGGGGCGGTTGGCAGGCGCGGGGGATAAGCCCGGGGCGGGCGGGGTGACCGTGGAGCGGGTGCGGGACGGTCGCGGGGGTTGCGCGAGTGGTGGGCGCAGGGCGGGGGTGGGGGGCAGGCAAAACATAGGCGGCGCGGGGTGGGCTAGGAGCAAGCGGGTGGGAAGGCGTGCGGAACGGGCGCGGGACGGGCGCGGGGCGGGCGCGGGGTGGGCGCGGGGCGGGCGCGGGCGGGCGCGGGGCGGGCGCGGGGCGGGCGCGGGGCCGGCGCGGGGCGGGCGCGCGGGCGGGCGCGGGGCGGGCGCGGGGGCGGGCGCGGGGCGGGCGCGAGGCGGGCGCGAAGGCGGGGCAGACGCGGGGGGGGGGGTGCACAGTGCGTCGAGTGTTTACCCGCAGTATGTCCGCGCGGTGCCGCAGCCGCCACAAAAGGAAAGCACAGATGCGGCCGCCCCTTCCCGCCCCCGCGCCAACCCCGTGCCCCGCCGCGCGCGCGCTGGAGCAACATGTGCACGGGAACCCACAAGTGCGGTCGCCCCAACAGGCTGCTGCCGAAGGGGATTCGTCCTCCCGCTTCGGTCGCCCTCACACACACATACACACACACGCACACGCACACACCCAGCACACACCACACCACACACCACACCACACACACACACATGCGCTCATACACACACGCGCCACACTCACACATGCGCTCACACACACACGCGCACACACTCACACATGCACACGCGCACATGCACACACACGCTCACACAAGCTCACATGCGCGCGCACACACACATGCACACACACACATGCACACACACACATGCACGCACAGGCTCACACAAGCTCACACACGCTCACATACACACACGCGCGCGCACACACACATACACATGCATAGATACATACACACTGAATATTAGCGATTGGGGCGTTGTGAACAGATTCTGGAACATTTCAACTATATCCTAAGTGGCCATGATATAGAGAGAGATTACACTAAGTAGGGACCGCTTTGACAGCTATTCTTTGGCGACTGCTCGCAAAATAACAGAAGGTTATGGGTATGTGCTCTGTTTGTTAATGAGTAAGTGGGCAAATACATTACTTGCAAAAGGATTTGACACAACTTCCTGCAAAGCCATCAATCAGCGTAATCTTCATTTGTTTTTCGACCTGTCAAACAGGTCCCTTCTTAGAGTAATTTCTCTTATACTCTGTGGTACTTTTTAGAAATAGTCCTCTGCCGTCAGGTTGTGTATTGAAGAGCTTTTTCCCGAAGTGACGTAGTGGCTCCGAGAAATACAATTTTTCTGAAAGAGAAAGTATGTATTGAAATTAAACTTTGTAGCATAGGATTACATTCAACAGTTTTCGGATATCGTATACGTGACGTCATTTTGGACCAACTATTTGTCATCATGATGTAGGAGCGTATTACAAAAAAAGATTGATGCATGCAATTAAATAATAAACTGCAGTGGCGATACTTCACATTGCAAATATCTTAAATTGTGTGTGTACAAACGTGTCTATAGGAGTTCAGTTGCGGTTATATTTTATGATAATATAATTTCGTGTTAAAATGTTTAGGTTTATATTACAGTTCCATGGCCTTTTAGAATTATTTTGGCGTAGTAAATCATTACAAAAAAGGTTTCTTGGACTTTACGGTTGAAGTGAAGTCGTTAGAGAATTCTAATCTTTCACGTATCGTTGCAAAATCTCGATGTCTCTTTCCGCCGTTCGCATTGAGGCTCATATCTCTGTAGTCCAGTCCGTTGCCACCGACCGAAGGGTCAGGAGGTCGTTGCAAGCGTAATAAAGTGGCAGCTAATAACCGGATGTCTTTACGGCTCGATCACGATGGAAAGACGGTGGACGCGGCGACGGCTGCCTAGTTCGTTACTGGATCGCTGACGGGCAGTTTGTCTTCCTGCGGAAGGCCGAGGAAACAGCCTGCGTCGTTTACGACCGGACATAAGAGAATGCATTTTCGCACGCTGTTGTGAATCGAAACTGCACGTGATACGCCGAGCTCAAATATATGTTACGTATCGATGATGTAATGAAGGTTTTAATGCACAAGTGTGACTACAACATATAAGATTTCACGACCGGATGTCGAAAGCTTCCAACAAGTGTATTAATACTCATGACATTGAGTTTCTCTTAATACTCTCCTGGAACTAATTGAAGTTGAACCTAGTTTTCTTTCTGCCTTTCGTCCTGCCGGCCTGCCTTATCATTCATTTGGTCATATCTTGTTTGTCATGTCATTTGATATTTTGCTCTGTCGTTTCAGTCTACCATGATCTCAGGGGTCGTTTTAATAGAACAAAATATTTACTAAATCGATAGTCAACTATTAATGCATCTTCAAGTTTGGTTTATGAAGATCGCTGTGATTTTCCAACAACCTATTTTGTTTATAATGAAACTGTCATATTGACTGTATTTATAAATCGAACTGTATCCGTTTAATAGATTAATAGTTCTCTTTATGTTTCTAGTTACAGGTAGATGTGCGGTCAAGTTATTGACAATAAAGGGGGAAAAGTATTCTAACAATTACAATTTTGATGTAGTTAGGATTTAATTGAATAACTACGGCGATTTTTTCTAACTATTATTTTATAATCGTAACTTGGTGCACCTGATTCAAACGAATTAGTTAAACCGATGAGTTTCTGACAGCAGTTCATATTACATTCAAAGATATGTAAATGTGATCAATTTCTTTAACAATCTTCCTTGTATGGTGATTTCAAAAAGATATTGTTGCGTGTCAACAAGTGGCTTGGAAAAATGTAGAAAGGCAGTTGTCAATGTTGTCAACCAGTGCCACGAACATTATTCTTCTCACAAACTGTTTATGATTAAGGTCGCTTTTGTGTAGCTCTCTGAAATTCGTATTTTTCAATGTGGCGAAAGCGCAGTATTTCACATTTGCAGCGGTCGTCACTTAAATATTATATGATAGTCTCAAATATATTTACAGGCCTTCGTTTGATAAATAATACCTCACCCTACACAATGAAACCACTTCCGTACTGTGGTGATTTAGTTTGACTGTGAACGTCTGAAGAACAAAATTTTTGTAAAACTTACTAACTTAGGTTGCGTATTTATTGTAACATATCGGATCTGATATACTTTTATCATTTTAGTTTCAACCAATTTCAAATATGGGATTGGAGAAAAACAACATTGTTTTAGAAAACTGAACTGAAATTCGATTTAGTGTAGCACATTTCAGTGTGGAACGATAAGTATAGAAGTTTGGGATCTAGGAAATCGTAAATAATGGAGCAATTTCCCCTTCTGTGTTTTAAAGCTTCTGATTGAACTTGTGTGAAAGAATTTGATATGATCGCAGTGGTTATTGCTTATATCACTTTCCTTTTTGATAAACTACTAATGATTTTCTTGTTTTATGTCTTGTTTGAATATTACTGTTCAGCGCATGCTGCAAAGCAAGAACGACCACTCCCAGAACTGGTAATATTTCTCCAACATCGTTAGATTAGATATCTTGATGTGCCGAATGAATAATTAGCTTCAAAGCGTAGGGTGATGTGAAGGGGGAGTTTCATGTCATTCTACCCACTTCTCCCCCACCGTTTAGATAAAGGGCGTGGTCGTCAGAACCCTTTAACCGAATTGCGTGGATGGAATGGAGACGCTCGCTATTGACCACACTACCTCTCATTGTTGGCTTTGATTGATTGATTGATTGATTGGTGATTCGGAGCATGTCAACTTCTAAGGTCATTAGTCCCGTGAGTGTACTGCGTGATTGATCGTATGAGATGGCAGTGATCTTTCTTCTTCGTCGGCGAGCGATGGATGGCTGGCGCCGACGTACCCTCTGGCTTGCGAGGTTTTCCCCAACCAGGTATCTCCCACCAGTGGGGGCACAGCCCCAGCTGGACCAACCTCTAAGCTCCCGAGTGGTCTCTAAACAAGTGTGACAATGTAGTGCATGTAAGTAAGTGGTGAAGACAGGAAGAGGAAGGAAAGATGACTCATTAGTTAGTTTACAGCTCCGACATTCGCCTAGTGGTGATCGGAGAAACCACGGAAAACCCGCAATCAGCGCAGCCTGCCACTAGAATTCTCCTCCAGACAGCGGCCGAATTCGAGCTAGCTGACAGGCCAGTGTCGTTGTTGGTGTTTATGGCTCCCTTAAGCTATCGCGTAACTAAACACGCGAGCGAGATGCCGCCTTGTAAATAAACGGAGAGAGTCGGCGGCGGCGGCGGCGGCGCCTGTGAGCGCTTCCAGGAAGCGACCCACTTCGCCCGCGATGGCCCCCCGCGCGGGTGGAAGCGCTCGCGGAATGTCGCAGATCGCTGGGACGCGCCGACGCGTGATGTGATGCGGCGGCGGCGATGGTGTAACGGTTAGCGTACCGGACTGTTGTACCCAAGTTCGCGGGTTCAAACCCGATCGAAGCCGTGGATTTTTAAGGGCGAAAAAATCCTTCGTTCGCCTTCCTTCGGAGGGGAAGTAAAGCCGGCTGTCCCATGTTAGTAGATTTACTTACATGTAAAAGATCCTCAAGCCTAAATGACGCCTCTGAGCTAAATTCAAAAATCGCCTGTTTCTCGCCCAAGAAATACCTCCTTTCTCTGCTAGTTGATGAAAGGAGCGTAGCGAAATTTGCGTGGTCAGACGGAAGAGCGGGCCTGATGGCCCGAGTCTCGCCACGTAAAATAAGGCAAATTCAGTTCAATTCAATGCGGTGGCGAGGACACGCTTATGGAAATGACGGGCGCCTAGCCGCGCGCGCGATTTGGTAATTTTCTCCGCGGGTGGGGGGACCTCAAAACTCCGGAATCTCCGGACTTTAAAACTCCGGGATGGAAGTAGGGTGGGTGAGGGAGGCGAGTTGGGGAAGTGACTAGTGAATCCAAGACCACCTTCACTTTCGCAACACAGATTTGAACCTTGAAAATGCTTCTTGAGAAAAGTTGTATTTTCCATTTTCCTGGATTTGAATACTTGATATATCAACGTTTCAAAATTGGGACGCCAGGTAGCAGATGGATTGTGCCAGTGACTGGACAAATTCATCATTTTTCAGCAAACGCTCTGGGAGGATAGTGACCCCTCTTATTTTCTCCGACCATTCAGGTCTCGGGACTGCCAACCGAGAAAGATTGAAAGACTGACTTCGAGGACTGTGCTCGGAAGACGGGATAGTGGGGAGGGCAGGGCCTTTGGAAATATTTACAATTAGGGGGTGCGATTTCATACATAAGGTACCAATTAAGACGAACAAAATTGATGCATATCTTCATATCCAACTTCTGTGAACATTATGTATAAATTATGGATACTTTATGTACAGTTATTTAACGTTATATAATTGTGAAATGGAATAAGTTATGAAATTATTATATATTTCTAAAAGTATGTTAATTGACATAGTGTGGAATGTATGTATTTAATCTCATTTCTATTTGCTAAAGTTTGTTTCAACGTCAATGTTTTGACGCCTACTTACTGGGCTTCTCTTAATCCACCGTAAAAGTGTCCCTTCTTGTAAAATTCAGAAAAACATATCAGCGGCAATATAAATTATTCACCGGTATGAAACAGTGGTTGTACAATAATAGAATTTCTATATCACTATCAGTATTTATCTGTTACTACTATTTCTTTAGTATTCCTAGTTATTTTGCTCATTGCACCTATAGCGCTTTGGCAGCAGACACAGTACTCTCCTCTTCACTTTGCAACATGCCATATCTAATCTAATCTAATTATTTGTTTTGAATTTAAGTAAAAAATAAAATACCGCGTTCAGCGTTCCTTGCTCTCCATGCCATTTTCTTTATCCTCTTATTTCTTTAATTTATCAGCTTGCCTCATCCTCGTTTCTCTTTCTCTTCCCTTCTCTCTGCTTCCACCACGCTTTCCTTGACTTTCCCACCAACGTGTATCTCCGTAACTGTGGAAAGCATAAAAATGGTTTCGTGATTAATAAGCTTAACGGTTAATTTGTAGGGCTTAACGGTGGCCTAATGCATCTCTCGAAAACCAATTTGCATATTCGGACGCTTAATATCGTCAGAAGGCGTAACCCGATCGTAATTTCTTATAATTATTTAATAACCCCCCAATAAAAACAAAGTGCTTCTCCGGATAATGCAATACTCCGCCATCGCCTCTCCCGACCTTATGCAGGATTTCCTTCGTGGAAGTACGTGAGTGTGCGCAGCGTGTGTACGCGTTAGAGGCGGTGCCTCCGGGCCGCCACAGTCCAGCGCCCTGGGCGGGCGGGCGGGCGAGACGCTGTGTGGGCGGAGGTCGTTAGCGGCCTTTTTACACCGCCCTCCTCCAACCAGCACTCCGCCCGCACTGGCTCCGGGGTGGAACTGGGATGGCGGAAGTAGCAGAGGTGGTGGGGTGTATATTGTGGGGGTGAGCGCGGGGGTGGGGATGGGAGGGAGGTGGTGGCAGTGGCGGAAGTGTGGGATTTAGTGGTGGTGGTGGTGGTGGTGGTGGTGGTGGTGGTGGTGGTGGTGTTGGTGTTGGTAATGGTTGTGCCAGGGGAGATGGCGTAGGCCGGGATGGGGCCAGAGGTGGATGCGTGGGCTGTGGTAGTGGTAGTGGTGGTGGTGGTGTTGGTGTTGGTAATGGTTGTGCCAGGGGAGATGGCGTAGGCTGGGATGGGGCCAGAGGTGGATGCGTGGGCTGTAGTAGTGGTAGTGGTAGTGGTGGTTGTGTTGGTGTTGGTAATGGTTGTGCCAGGGGAGATGGCGTAGGCTGGGATGGGGCCAGAGGTGGATGCGTGGGCTGTAGTAGTGGTAGTGGTAGTGGTGGTGGTGGTGGTGGTGGTGGTGGTGGTGGTGGTGGTGGTGGTGGTGGTGGTGGTGGTGGTGGTGGTGAGGACAGAGGCGAGGCAATGTTTTTGGTACCCCGCAGGAGGGGATCGTGTTTGCGTAGGTGGACACGGTCTCTGGTGAACAGTTGTAGATAATCACCCGGACCCTTAGTTTCACAGCGGCACTCACGTCGTTAGTCAAGGTGTATGCAGGGAGTAGGCGATGCTAAGCTCCCGGTTGCTGGTTCAACCCGGATTCATTAGATCCACGAGAATCGGGTGAAGGAGACCTCATGAGTGCTTGGCAATCCTCATATAGAAGACCGGCGGGATAACCTCCCGTCAGGTTGCCCTGGTTCTGACGAACTCACGTCAATATGCAGTGTCTGGCAATGAGTAGATGGGATGGGGCTCGACCACCAGTTCGGGTGGGCCCCAGTAGTGTTCTTGGCTTCGATGTGTCAGTGGCCCGATACTCTGGGCAAAGAGAAGGGACTTGGTGTCCCGGCGCATGTTAGTGGCGTGTTGTCGTACGACAATATTGACTCCGGCACTAGCTCGGATAGCTAGTGGCTCTGAGCTAGCAGGGCGGTCCGACCCAAGCACTGTATAAAGAGGTTGCCAAGAGGGCGTACTGGGTTCCGGATATTGACCGGTCGCCGTTCTTGTGCGGCGGCACAGGGTGCATATAAGTGGCTAGCGCCTAGGTGCCCATCCCGGGGACTTGTGCCTCCTAATACAACAAGAGAGATACACATACAATGGTTGTGGCAGGGGAGGTGGCAGAAATTAACCCCACGATTTCGAGTCTCAAGATGGCATGTGTTGTTTTTATTGATTGTTGTTTGATGTTTTGATTGATTGATTGATGTTTTGATTGATTGATGTTTACGGGCATATCAATTCTACGGTAATTAGTCCCGTTAGTGTAATGGATGTTAAGAAGGATCTTGAGAGATGTAGATGTTCTCCCGCTTGATGTCAAAATCCGGCACCGACTTCCACGTCGAACTGTGGGGGGTGTTCTCCGTCCAGATAACTCCCCCAACGCGACACCGTGCCAACCGGAACAAGCTTTAAGCTTCTGACGTGTGCAGTAGTGTAGGACATACGAGTATGTGTGTGCAAAGGGATATGACAAGGAAGAACAAGGGAAGATCGCGCTTAGTCTGTGGCCCGTTAATTGAGGTGTACTGCTGCGGAGTTATTGATCAGAATAAGTACAGAAAACTACCGATCAAAGAAGCTCGCTTCTCGTCCATACGACTGAATTCAATCAGCTATCTAGTGTCCGTCGGGATTCGAAGTTTAGGACATCCCGGTCTGACTCGCTTCAGAGAGAGTTAATTGAGACTCTGAACTAACTCTTCAGAATTATGGATGTTTCCACCAGTATTACATCGGAATATCATCTCGTATATAATCACTCAATTCTTGTTTCCATCCAAAATCACTTACCCTATCATTCTTCATAGGATGGAAGGGAAAGACAATACTCCTAAGATCACCTGCTCAGGAAACGGGACATGACGTTTGCCTCGCTCCCTGTTCCACGTTCAGAAATTAGCATTGTGCACTACATAAAGCGAATAAGATGACTGTCTGGTCGATGGTCAGCTTGTTTCTCGGTGCGCTTGTCCCAAATGAACCCTGGCCAACCAACGATAACCGCAGAGTTGTGCAATTCCGAGAAGGAATTTTACTCTTGTTGCTGCTCTAACAACTGCAGCTGTTCCCTTACTAATTATAATAATCTAGCAATTAAAAGAGTACATAATCATCTTCTAGAGTTCATTTATGTCGGAATGTTAGCGTCTGGGTGTAGAGATCGTAGCTGTGTAGAAAGTGTGAAGCAGCTTTAGTGAAAATTTATGAAATGATGCGTCTTCTTTTAGAGGAGGTTTTGTGAGGTGATTTGATTTATCCTTTCATGCTACAACCAAGAGGAAAAAAAAGTATTTCTAATAGGACACGAGTTTTGGGGAACAAGTTGTGAAGAGATATGAGATTTAGAGGCGATAGGTGGGGTACGTGTGAGGGCAAGGTGGGAAAAGAGGGAGTCGTTTGAGGGACGAGGGACAGGTGGAGTAAAGATGGAGGTATGTGGCGAAATGATGGAAATATCGTGGCCCGAGTTGAGCAGCAATGTACAAATTTTTGAGCTTCACAAAGCGCGGAGTTTTTGCACAGGACCACCTAATTATAATTATTAATATTATCATTATGTTCATCATTATTATTATCATCATTATTATTATTATTATTTTTGTTTTTGTTACTCCCTTCTTTATTAATAGCCTTCTACCGACTTATGTGGCTCAGGGCATCAATTGGTGTCACTGTAGTGCCTCTGACTGGGAGGTCCTAGGGTTCGAGTCCCGCCGGTAGTAGGATTTTCGACACTACACAGTTTACAAATCAATGAAACAGATATTTGAAGCATTTGATTTTTGTATCTGGCTGCATTTAAAATCCACGCTAATATTGCGATGCAAGCTGGTGCCAGAAGCTCGTTGACCGAAGTCGGACACGATGTGCAGTAGGTCCCCCATCTCTTTCCGTCACGAGCTGCTCTGTGTGGGAGTGCGTTGGCGGTGGGGGGTGGGGGTGGGGGCGGCGGCGCCGAGGGCGAATTCCGGACCGCGGCCGATCCGTGACGGCCGCGACGCGGGTCGCCGACGCCAGCGCCTCCGACCCCCGACGGACGCTCCCGCAACTCGTGCCCTTCGTCGGCGACCGGCATACGCTAGGAGGAGGAGGAGGGGGTTGGAGTTCCTCGTTCTGTTTCAATTCAGTTCGATTCAATGCAGTGATGTCTTATGTTACGTGGTGGGACTCAGGCCATCAGGCCTGTTCTTTCGTCACATTATGCTACCGGCATTTCACCGTCATTCGGGCGACGAAACAGTTTAGCTTGGGGTATACTTTTAAATTTGAGGATCTTTTACATTCAGTAAGTCTGAGTATAATACAGTTTATGAAGATATATCGTCCTTTATTTGGCATAAAAATATAATTTGATTTGTCATTATTGATGCAAGAAAATTGATATTTTTTCTATTTTCTGAGCCAAAAATAGAATAATGTTTTTTTAAACGAATCCACATGTATATTATTAGTTACACTAATTTATTAATTTATCAAACTTGTTAAAAAAACTAAATAAAATCAAAATCTAACACGAGACTCCCGTAAGGGGTGTCCAGAAGGGAGAGGGGAGGGGAGTAACTTGCCAGAGACACCGACTTAATTGCGGCCCCGAAATTTTTTTATTCAAAAGAAATAAAAAACGATCATCTCCAATCCAAATTTAACCCTAAGAGTTATTTCTCGTGCATGGAGAAATTAATTCTGTTAATGAATCGGGGTGAGAGGAGGGATTGAAATAAGGGCTCCCTTGGCTCAACTGCCCCAGGCCCCTGCCCCCGCCAGCGTATTGCCCCCCGAGCGCCGCGGCGGCCGGGCGCCTTCTGCTTTTTGCCCGCGCGTCCGTCTAATGACTCGTCATCGTCTGTGGCGGCGATGGTGTAACGGTTAGCGTACCGAACTGTTGTACCCGGTTCAAACCCGATCGAAGCCGTGGATTTTTAAGGGCGAAAAAATCCTTCGTACGCCTTCCTTCGGAGGGGAAGTAAAGCCGGCTGTCCCATGTTAGTAGATTTACTTGCATGTAAAAGATCCTCAAGCCTAAATGACGCCTCTTGAGCTAAATTCAAATCGCCTGTTTCGTCGCTCAAGAAATACCTCCTTTCTCTGCTAGTTGATGAAAGGAGCGTAGTGAAATTTACGTGGTCAGACGGAAGAGCAGGCCTAATGGCCTGAGTCTCGCCACGTAAAATAAGGCATTAATTCAATTCAATTCAATTCAATTCTAATGACGCGGACTCGGCGCCCCACAGCCCGCGCGCCGTCGTCTGCGGCGCCCGCCTCGCCCCCGCGCGCAGGTGAATCAGCGGACGCACTCTCCGCCCGCCAACGGCACGCCAGCACCAACACAAAAACAAACAGAGAAACGGGTAAACAAGTAAGTCCGGAGACAAATTTTGGGAGCGGAAATTAAATTTTTTTTGGCCCAATAGTCAATACACATTTTGTGAAATGTCGCAGGCAGCACTCATCTCACGCTGCGATGCGATAAAATTCGTTTTAATGATTATCCGAAAATATTTTTTTCTTGAACATTTCGTGACAAGTTAAAATTGTTAGTTACAGAAAACGTTTAGGATTTCTCTCCCCCGATGATCCGCGCCTTTGTTAAACAATGAGAGGTCGTCTAAAAATAACGTAACGCTAAAGAGGGGCGAGGGGCTTTGAGGCTGTGTTATGCAGCATTACTTAGGATTAGGGGGCTATTAGTTTAATGATACGTAACGTTGACATATGTTTCCATTTTCAACATGTGCCTAAATATTCCTTTGTTCTAGTCTTTTACTTCAACACTAATTTGTTTAAAAAATAAACTAGTTATTGGACGTAAACGGCTACAAATATAAATTCTTAAAAATGTGGTGGCGTCACACTATGCTAGTAGATAAATATTACGGAAGTATTTTTAGAATCGACCCGCTGTTGAATTTCCGCTCCCTGCAGCCGTGCGGCCGGTCGCCGGCAGATGAGTCAGTCGCTGGAGGCGGCGGAGGCGCCCGCCGCATGGCCACTCGGACGATTTTTATGGCGACGCTTTTTTGCTCCTCCCTGCCCTCCCCTCCCCGCTCGCCGTCGCCGCTCCGGGGGTCGCCAACCTGCGCGCCCCGCCAGCCCCCGGGCGCCTTCAAAGAGGCGGCTCCTCACATGACGGCGCCGGCGTTAATTGCGACGGCCAAGGCCGCGAACCGAAAAGGCGTTATCTCGTTTCGCCCAGAACTGTTGCAGTCGGAAGACTGTTGCAACTGTACGCGAACTACGTAGACAACGACCTTCTGAGCTCAACATGCTTCTCCGGACGAAACGGAACCTTCACGAATTTCGATATTACTTTTCCTTCTTCTACTTTTCTTCTTCTTCTTTTTCCTCCTCTTCTTCTTATTCTTCTTCTTTTTCTTCCTCTTCTTTTTCTTCCTCTTCTTTGTCTTCATCTTCCTCTTCTTTGTCTTCTTCTTCTTCTTCTTCCTCTTCTTTTTCATCCTCTTCTTTTTCATCCTCTTCTTTTTCATCCTCTTCTTTTTCATCCTCTTCTTTTTCTTCCTCTTCTTTTTCTTCCTCTTCTTTTTCTTCCTCTTCTTTTTCTTCCTCTTCTTTGTCTTCCTCTTCTTTGTCTTCTTCCTCTTCTTCTTCTTCTTCCTCTTCTTCTTCTTCTTCCTCTTCTTCTTTTTCTTCCTCTTCTTCTTTTTCTTCCTCTTCTTCTTTTTATTCCTCTTCTTCTTTTTATTCCTCTTCTTCTTCTTCTTCTTCTTCTTCTTCTTCTTCTTAAGCTTAAGCTTAAGCTTAATTACAGTGTTATCACAGCCTCTTCTGTTCATCAATCCACCTTCTCCTCGGCCTTCCTGCCTTCCTGTTGACTCTGTTGGCTCGTACTAATCTTCATTTCTGATAAATGTTTGCCCGTCCCTTATTTCCTCTATTTTACTCTATCTTTGTACTTACCAACTTCTACAGCCTACTATTATGCCAGTTCTCCCAAACGTATTCATTTAAGCGATTTCAAGCTTTTGTTTGTATTAACGAAACAGAATTTCGTCTATTTCGCTCAAGATCTAAAAAAAAAAAATTCTTCACCAACGTTTTTTACCCCCTTGTTTTTTTTTTTTGCTACACGGTTTTCTTTATATTATATTCGAGAAAGTTTGCGCAACAATGCTCGAAGATGGAAAAGCTCGTAGGAAAAGATCTGGTAGGCGGGACTTGTCTGATGGGGCGTCGGGAAGACGTCCCCTTCCTCATTCTGCGTTCTCTCTGACCGATTGACAGAGTAATTGATTAGCGTATCCGGGCGCGACAACGGCTAAGGTCATTCGTCCTGTAAGTGTAGTCCATGTTTTATTGCTGATGAGGGAGGTGTTCTTCCCCCTCGAGATAGCGACATCCGACCTACACGTCGGCTTGCGTGGTATTCTCTAACCAGGTATCTCCCACCGGCGGGGCATCGCCCTAGCAGGGACGAGATTTAAGCTCCTATCTGGTCCTAAGTCTCCTATCTCCCCACATATGTGGTAGTGTAAGTGTAGGAATGTTCCGGCATTCGTCTGGTGTTGATGGGAGAAACTACGATAAACTATACCGATCAGTGCAGCCGGACGCTAGAATTCTCCTCCAGACAGCGGCTGAATGCGACCTAGCTATGTACCATAGTTAATAATATGCTTTTCACGAACACCAATGCAAACATCGAGTGTATTTCCTTTAAACGCTAAGCTTGAAATAAAATGTTAAAAAATCTCATGTTGTGGAGTAGAGCATTAAAAAAACAAAACCTGTGTCTCTACTGGACACGAAAATCTGGTTTTAAAGGCTCTGAAAGGCATCGTATTTGACGGGTACAGGGGAAGAAGGCTCTTCTTAAATAAAAAGACTATAGTTTATCAATGAATAACCGATATTACGGTTTCCTTCCTTAAAGTCGCTCTGCTGTAAAATTTGCAAAATGTTTATCAGCCCCTTCCTACTCTCTCTCTCTCTCTCTCTCTCTCTCTCTCTCTCTCTCTCTCTCTCTCTCTCTCTCTCTCTCTCTCTCTCTCTCTCTCTCTCTCTCCTTTATTTGAGTTACGCACGACAGCTATCGCGTGTAGCGGGTTGCATCTGAACGCTATACTATATTTTAATTTAATTGAATATATTTGTAACACATATTACATATATGTTAGCTTTCTGCACTCCTTCTCCACATAAACTTTAACGGATCTCACATTCATCCGTGCGCGGAATTGGCTTAAAAAGCGATGCAAAATTCTCTCTTCACGAATGATATACGAGAAAGTTCGTGCAGCCGTGGCTCTTATTTCTTCGCGTGAGAACATCGCGCGATCGCGGGCGGTGGATGGGCGCTGAGGGAGCATCGGCAGACGCTGATTCGCGCCGACTCCTCGACTGGCGCCGACCACTTCAAAGCGGCCGCCTCCGCCGCCGAGGCAGACGGCCGCCGACAGAGCGCGTTACGTAAAGAGGGCGCCGGCGCCTCGCCGCGCAGTCAGATGTCCCCTGTGGGCCGGATCGCAGATACTGGCGGACAAAATTATCTTTTCATCATGTTTTTGCGGTTGCTATGACGTAACGTAAACAAACGGAAAAACGAAAAGCCACTTCTAACGGCCGGTGTCCGTTAAGGAATTTAACAGACCGCCGTCCGTTAAGAGCAATCGAAACAAATGGATTGTAAGTAGGGATGGCGTATATAAACTCCTAATCAAAGAAAATGAATTTCATATTTTATGTTTTTTTACTCATAAGAATATGGAATTACGAAACATTGAACGTCACCTAGTTGGTGAGGTGCCTCAGGGCATTAAGTGATGTCACTGCATTGCCTCTCAGCGGGAGGCCCTAGGGTCAAGTCCCGATGATGGCAGGATTTTTGACTCTAGCAAAGTAGCTAGGTTGAATTCAGTCGCTGTCTGGAGCAAACTTCTAGCGGCCGGCTGCTCTGATCAGTAATTTTGCATGGTTTCGCCAATGAATGCCAGGTGAACGCCGGAGCAGTACTCTAACAAACGGGCCACGGACTGCGCGCGTTCGTTCCATCCCATTCCTTGTACTATTTCTTACTCCTTACTGACAGATACTCTTACATCACGACCCTACCACACATCCGGGAGACTACTCGGGAGCTAAGAGATTGTCCCGGCAAGGGCGGTGCCCCACTGGAGGGAGATACCTGGTTGAGGCAAACCCGGTTAGCCGACGGTATGTCGGCGCCAGATCTCGCCATCCGGCACCTCTCAAGGAAAACGCATACACTACACTTACGACACAGATGAACTTTGTAATTGACTCGGCGGGAATCGCTTATCAACAATTGAACCCCATCTAGCCATTATCACACATGATAGACTTGGTTGGTTTCGCATCTCGTCTATCACCTCGGTGTATAAAATTTCATCGCGTCCATTATTTGTTCTGTATCGACTATTGGTGTTTATAAGTATTTTTCGAAACTCGGTGGCCACTGCTGGAAAACCAGGAAAAATCAAATAATTTCGTAATTTCCAAAAGCCCGAGAAAAGTCATGACCGTTTTGGAAAAATCGTTAGACATGAAGGAAATGTTTTGAGGCACATTATTCTTCAAATAACATTGGTGCATCGTTATATTCGATACATTTTAAACATTTTTTAAAGACATATTGTTACCCTTGTCTTTTTCTCAGGGTATCAGGGATATGACTAACACAAAAGGAGATGTACTGGTGTTCAAAATCTAGAGATTTCGCCTTCCACAATACTTTAGTACAAACGAATAAAAGGTACCACAGAGAAATGGGTTCAGCTATTGCAAGTCACGTAACAATCAAGTCACAATAGCGAAATTGTTTCCTAATGTATCGTCACTCTATGCTGCTAACTCTGTGTCATTCCCATGATGCAACATCATGTTGGTGGCAATAGTATTAGTGAAACAAATGTGTATCAAGAGGATATGCCATTATGGATTTTAGTGTTTGGAGCACTCTTTGCCTTCTCAACGCGAAATTACTTCCATTTACCATTTTCTTAGAACGAACAATTCAAAACGCTTTAAACTCTTGCAACAATTAAGGTCGTTTGATTGCCTCTCCCGTACATCATATCGTTTTCCGGCACTCTGTGCAAAAACTCTATTTAAATTATTTTCTTTTCTGTCTATAGATTTAACAACATTGTAAGACTGTAGTTGGTCTTTTATTTTATAGGCAGAAAATTGTTTTTGGATAACGGTTTTCAAATAAAAAAAGTACAATATGATTGCATTGCATAAAAATATGTGAAACATAATAGCAAACTTCCGGAAATGATTATTTTCATCTTCAGGCTGAATAAAAAGTTAAAAACTCTATTTCTGTCCATTTTCTCCCCATCCGGCCCATAGCACATCGACGCGTTCCGAATGGAGACGGCGTTTGCGTTGTGGTGAGTGATGTTCAACTGAGATATTTAGTGACGTAAAACGGATGTCGGTTTTTTTGTTTGTGCTGCATCGCGGGATTTTAATGGTTGTCTAATGCGTTTTCTTTAGTTTTTTGCTCTGGGATTTACGGGTGCAGTTTGCCCGTAGATCAAGATTTGTTTTGATGTTGTAGCGGCTAGTGTTGTCGGTTTGTTGTTTCTGGAACATCGCTAACTCGAATTTCTCGATAACTTGAACCCCCTTCAAGTTCATCGATAACTCTGTAAGTTTAAATATTTGATGAAACTCATATTTTCGATAGTTCTCTCCCAATTTCTTTAACTTTTTTCAATTTTAGATTCAAACTATCTAGATTCCCACGTATATCCTTACGTTCGAAATATACAGAATTAGTCATTTCGTACATAAGAACAGCACATAGTTTCTTTCTAAGCAATGAAATGTACTAATGTTTATTACGAGTTTTTGCTGAGAATGCACCTATAATTAAACGGAATTAATTTAAAATTAGAAAACATGTGACCAACTTTATCTTTGCATACTGCACACATAACTCCTGGGTTGTCCATCGATTGCCTCAGGATGCTCCATTCCATCAGGTCCGCGGAGGCGTAAAGCTAACACACGTTGTGAATGTCCGAAATACCTTTCGCCAATTCTGGATCCGTGTCCTCTGCAGACTTCCGTGATTACGGATAGCGGTTATAACAAAAATAAGTGTTTTTTTTTTTTTTCTTTAGATTTTCATTTATTAATGGGGGGTTGAAAAGAAAAAAATACAGTGTTTCAGGAGAAATATAATTTACTTTTACATTCTGCTTTAGGAAAAAAAATTCCAAACATTACGACACGAACGTGCAATTTTACTCATTGCGTGCCTCACATTTCGAATATCACGCGTCGATAGTATGTGATTTAACAGTAAATCTGAAAGCAAAGTTAACACTAATTATCGCCCCATGTCATGCAAGTCAGTCTTGATAATTTAACTACATTCGCGCAAAACCAACCCACGGATTACTATTATATTTAATTTATCTCTTTACTAGTTTTCCCCAGCTATTGTTTTAGTACTTTTTTCGGCGGTTGGATTAAAAAAACGTTATAACCGGTACAAAAAGTAGCATTAAAATCCTTGTGAACAGAAAAACAAGCGTTTTTTGTTCTAACCGGCTATATTTATTCTTACCTCCGCAACCTGCGAAGCGGTGCGGTCGGAGTCAGAGCGAAATAACCTTCGCAACCTGCGGGGAAGCAGCTCGCGGCCGCGGCCGCCCGCGGAGCCCCGCGCGGCTATTTCGACGCGCCGCCCGCCCTCCGCGGCGGAATCCGCGCGCGCCGCTTTTTGCCCTCCGCGCTTCCACGAACGCGCGCTGCTGCTGCTGCTGCTGTTGCTTGTCGTGTCGCTGTTGTTGATGTTGCTGTTGTTGATGCTGCTGCTGCTGCTGTTGTTGCTGCTACTGTTGATGTCGCTGCTGTTGCTGATGTCGCTGCTGTTGTTGATGTCGCTGCTGTTGTTGATGTCGCTGCTGTTGTTGATGCTGCTGCTGCTGCTGGTGGTCCTGTTGCTGCTGTTTCTGTTAGTGCTGCTGATGTTGCTGTTGTTGTTGCTACTGCTGCTGTTGTTGTTGCTGCTGTTGTTTTTGTTGCTGTTGCTTTTGTTCCTGCCGCTGTTGCTCTTGCCGCCGCCGGTGCCCGCGGCGCCACCGCGCCAGCCTCTCCAAGAATCGAACCCGGGACCGCCTGCTCCGCTCGTTTGACGGCTTCTTTAGCTCAGCGCCGCAAGAGCACGGACCGCCCGGGGCGGTACTGAAGCCCGCCGCCCTACAAACCAAAAATAACAGAAAAACAAATAACAAAACAAAGATGAAGCGAAGTAAAACAAAAACAATCACAAGGCCAATAGCAACATGGACACGAGAGGTTAAACCCGATTTTCAAAGAAATAGCGTAAAAAGAAAAATAGGGAAAGATGTACACTTAGAAAGGCAATGGTTAAAAATGTAAGAATCCCGCAGATGAAGAGAACAGACCTGTGAATAAACCTAGCGAAGCGGTCCGCGGAAAGAACAATACAGCAGATACAACGAAGGAATGTAGGAAACGCCGAAAGAGGTAACATCGAAGGTGGCGCAATTAAAATAATTACCTGGTCCCTACACCTTAACGGAAAGAAAGGAGAAGAAGAGGAGGTGGAGGAGAAGAAGAATATGGGAGATGTGAAAGACCGAATGCATTTTCATGGTCTTCAGGAGACTTCATACTACTAAGTGTAAGAGGAGGAGGTTGAACTGCATCAGGTTTCTGCATCACGTTCCTACATTGCCGCTAGCGCTCTCTCAGATCCGGGATTCGATATCCGCTCCCTCTGAACTCGTTCATTCGACTTCTTTTGCTTCGTGTTCTTTTTACCGTCGTTGTGTTGGCACGGAAAACCGCACCACCGCGAGAATAGAAAAAGGTTTACAATGCGACTAGTGATACTTCACTTTCTTGCTTGTGAAAATAGCGAGAAAGGGGTCAATAACATTTGCGTTCGAGATATCATCCTACTCAAATGGCTTGAACAACTTTAATAATTGGATGAGGTCATAAACTCCCGTACTAGAGTGTATTTTCTTATTCATGTGAAGTTCACGAGACGAGTATGAGGAGAGTATAGATGTGAGGCGAGGGGGAAATAATGAAACAAAGAGGAGAATAACATTCCCGTATTTCGCTTAAATGAATGAGATGATCTTTTTATCATTGCTTCTTTTAACTCCTCCCCTATCTATTTCCCCCCTTTTCTCTCTCGTGTTGTGAAGTTTACTGAAGTGTGTTCAACAGCTGTCGGCTCTCAGGGTCATTAATCTCGAGTTTGTAGAAACTGTTTCTAGCACATGAATTACGTGACATTTAAATTTTAACAAAAATATGGCAAGAGAAGAGGAGGGAATGGGGGAGAGAGTTAATGAAAGAGAATAAAGGCAAGGAAGATGGAGAGAATAGACGCACAAATGGCGCACGAAGGGAAAAAAAGATCTGTGAAACATTGCTGCAAATAAAATGTTCACAGTACAACATTGAATTGCTGCAAGCTGGAGAGCGGCATGTTTTGACAGCTGACGTATATCTTACATCCTTTCAGTCCGCGCATTCGTAGATAGAGTTATTGTATTACTTTTCCAAAAATATCGTGAATCAGGGTGCAAGGGGAGGGCAAAGTCAAAGCGTAAGTGAACACATAGGCACAATCGCAAAGCCATGGATAAGCGTGCTCGTCTTTACATGTACTCGCACCGCCCATTGTTTTGGAAAAAAATACCTGTGGTTTATTTTATTATCATTTTATCAGAAAATTCTGACGTTATTGTAACTGTAAAGGGTGACATATTCAGTTCTATTTTGTGCCTCTAACTATCAAATTGAGACTGAAATGTCTCCAAAACAGTTTTCTAGAAGAAATTAAATTTCATTTTCTTATATTATTGTAATTATTATTATTATTATTATTATTATTATTATTATTATTATTATTATTATTATTGGCATATAGACCTTTACTGACCACGCTTCACGATTAACGTGTGTAATTTGGGATTGAGATGGGTGCTTGTGAAGAAACGGTAACAGAAACCTTGTTTTCTCGTTATTTTATTTCTCGCACTGTTCGTGGCTAAATAAGAGGGCAATTCTCGGCCGATGAACTAAAAGTGATGAGGAAAACCACGGAAGTGAGTGGCCAGAGTCGACCCTCGAACTCGATTCCGGCAGGCGCCATAAGCTCTCCGATAATCAGCAAATTTCTGCCACCGATATGGTTAATCAGTATTCATTAATAGCCTTAGTATAAGCAATAGCATTAATTAATAGGTCAATAGCATTAATTGCCTTGGTATATATTTGTTACACCTTTTAGAAGAGGAAAGGAATGGATTATTATATTATGTAATATGAAAGTAATTTTATTTAAAATCCTGTCATCCTCGCCTCCCCCACCCCCATCCGCTCTTCTTGTCTGCTCAACCCCTATCTCCGCCCCAACCTCTCCCACCTGACCTTGCCTTGCCTTACCTGGCTGTTTATTCACTACCAATCCCCATTTCACTTCTTCAGATAATGGCTTGTGAAAATTAATTTCCTGTTATATTCGCATCGTAATAGGAACCTTTATTTCAAATTTTTCCTTTCTAGCATTAGGAGGTTTGGCCCCGCGTCGATTGAGTCAAGTCAGTCAATTCAGCCAAGTCAGTCAACTCTGTCAAGTTGGTCAAGCCAGTCAACTCTGTCAAGTTGGTCAAGCCAGTCAACTCTGTCAAGTTGGTCAAGCCAGTCAACTCTGTCAAGTCGGTCAAGCCAGTCAACTCTGTCAAGTCGGTCAAGCCAGTCAACTCTGTCAAGTCGGTCAAGCCAGTCAACTCTGTCAAGTCGGTCAAGCCAGTCAACTCTGTCAAGTCGGTCAAGCCAGTCAACTCTGTCAAGTCGGTCAAGCCAGTCAACTCTGTCAAGTCGGTCAAGCCAGTCAACTCTGTCAAGTCGGTCAAGCCAGTCAACTCTGTCAAGTCGGTCAAGCCAGTCAACTCTGTCAAGTCGGTCAACTCTGTCAAATCTGTCAAGCCAGTCAACTCTGTCAAGTCGGTCAAGCCAGTCAACTCTGCCAAGTCGGTCAAGTCAGTCAACTCTGTCAAGTCGGTCAAGCCAGCCAACTCTGTCAAGTCGGTCAAGCCAGCCAACTCTGTCAAGTCGGTCAAGCCAGCCAACTCTGTCAAGTCGGTCAAGCCAGCTAACTCTGTCAAGTCGGTCAAGCCAGCCAACTCTGTCAAGTCGGTCAAGCCAGCCAACTCTGTCAAGTCGGTCAAGCCAGCCAACTCTGTCAAGTCGGTCAAGTCAGTCAACTTTCAAGTCGGTCAAGCCAGTGAACTGTCAAGTCGGTCAAGTCAGTCAACTCTGTCAAGTCGGCAAAGTCGATGAACTCAGTTAAGTCGGCCAAGTCAGGCAACTCAGGCAAGACAGTCCACTCAGGCATGACAGTCAGGTCGGGCAAGTCGACATTCGCTCTTATATAGATAAACATGTGCAGTTTCCTATGGCAAGTAATGCACGTGAGCACGCCCCTCGTGCCGTCCAACCGGAACCTCCCTCGCGCGCGGGTAACTCGACCCCGCCGCCGGTGCCGAGCGCGGCGCTTGGCTATGCGCGACGGAGCCCCGTGGCAGCGGGCGGGGGCACCCGTGACAAACGGCGCGACGGCGCTTGCGACAGATGCGGGCGGCGACGCGCATGCCTAAACGCTTGGCCCTCCTCGCCATTCACTCCGCGCAGCCCCGCTTCCAGAGCACGCTCGCCTCGGCGCGGCGCGTTGCTTTATTGTTTGCGGAGATGGACTCTTTAACGCGAAGGGCTGCACGATTCCGAAAAGGACTCGTGCGATTATTACGAGATATACTAAGGTCTCCGGTGGAATAATATTTGCTGGGACAAGAATGAAGCAGAGAAAGATTGATTTAATAGTGAATTTGGACGTGTCGAGTCCTAAGATCCTTAGTCCCGTAATTGTAGAGCATGATTTTCTCTTGGGAGGTGGCGGTGATCTTCCTTCGCAGAAAGCGGCGGCGATGGTGTGAAGCGGCGGCGATGGTGTGACGGTTAGCGTACCGAACTGTTAACCCAAGCTCGCAGGTTCAAACCCGATCGAAGCCGTGGATTTTTAGGACGACAAAATCCTTCGTACGCCTTCCTTCGGAGGGGAAGTAAAGCCGGCTGTCCCGTGTTAGTAGATTTACTTGCATGTAAAAGATCCTCTGTGCTAAATTCAAATCACCTGTTTCTCGCCCAAGGAATACCCCCTTTCTCTGCTAGTTGGTGAAAGGAGCGTAGCGAAATTTGCGTGGTCAGACGGAAGAACGGGCCTAATGGCATAGAGTAATGGCCCGAGTCTCGCCACGTAAAATAAGGCATCAATTCAATTCAAAAGGTTCTCACAGACCGGCGCGGGAAATCCGCAGTGGGTGAGGCGCGGCACGCTCCGCGCTAGATGCGCCGGCGGGCACCTCAGCACCGTTTACACGGGAGCGTCGGTGACGGTCGTTTGGTGACATTTTCCTCATCCGATAAATAAAGGCAAGGGAGCTCGAACCAGAGATGAGCGAAGACTCCCGAAGGCGGGCGGACTTCACGAAACTCGGCAGCGGTCGAAACGCACCCGACTGCGTTCCGAAATCCGCACATAATAAATGCTGCCAACCCGCTGCCGCGGCCCTGGCCTGCCGCGCAGGTCTGAACGTGCTCATAAGGCAACACGTGACGCCAAATGTCCACATCGGCCATTCCGCGTAGGCTGCGGGTCTTCCGTGCCGGTCTGTGGGAGCCTGAATGGCGAGATTTGGCGTCGATCGTGCGCGGCTTGCTGGTTTTCCCCAATCAGATATCTCCCACCAAGGGGGCACCGCCCCAGCCAGGACAAGGTCTATGTTCCCGACCGGTTTACCGGCATGTATGGTAGTGTAGTAAATCCAAGTGAAAGGGGTGAGGAGAGGACAAGGAAGAGGAAGGAAAGATCGCATGCGGTCGTTGATTCCTTTGTTGGGGTATTTCTCTGACATTCACCTAATGTTGATCGGAGAAACCATGAGAAACTACATGCTGATCAGAGCAGCCGGACGCAAGAATTCTTCTCTAGACAGCGACTGAATTCGCCCTAGCTGTCTAGCTAGTGTGGAAAATCCTTGACACTACACCGCCGAGACTCTAACTACAGAGCTCCCGGTCAGAGAGGCACAGTTGATTTCAGCCACCTCTTCCGGTGGAAAGAAAGAAAGAAAAAGAAAGACAAGCAGTTTTATCCGACAGCTTTCAATGTATTTCAGTGTTTCGTCTCCATTAAAATATATATTGTAAATTATAATTTGTGTTGTATGTGGCAGACAGCATTATCTTTGCCATTCACTCCGAGGATCATTTTCCTGATCACACCTTACATTATTTTTATTTTTATTGTTTTCAATGACATTCTCAGTAGAAAATGCAGAACTCAGAGTGCCATGTGATTTTGTTGCCATTGTGACTTCGTTTGCCATTAATAACTTATTCTTCCTCTTTGTAATTAGGTGTATTGAGAAGGGTGTGCTATAAAGCTTCCTACTACTACGCGCGTAAAACAGCATTTTACGAGAATTATTTGACAGTTATAAGAACATTAACATATTTTCAAACATGCATAATGCTTGTCAAGTGCAAATACTTCCGCAATAGCCTTTTAGAATGCAACATCGTTGTTATTTGTATGCACTAAGAGGATTTCAATCATTAAGCATTCCAAGTTTGTCGAGAGAAATTGGTGAGTTCCTGTGGGTGACACGAGAAACCCGGATGTCGGAACAATGCGACAAGACATCGCGTGTGGTCAAAAGCGCCTGCAGACGCTGAATAAATACTAATAACGGGGAATTCAGCAACATGTAACCGACATCGGTACCACAAAAAGTAGTGTATGAATAGATACGATTTTTTTCTACGAAGGTTCTTCTTCTTCTGGATTGTCGCAGAGTAATTGCAATGTGTGGTAAAGATTAAAACAACACAAATACGGAAAATAAATAATTAAATAATATGTTGAGAGATGTTCCACGATCTTAATATTTCGCCTGTCGCTAAGAACAGATTGGTTCCAAATATATTCCGCCAGAGGCTAGTGGTGTGATGCAAAACTATTACTTAATAGATTCGCTAGAGGCCAGAAGCAGTGCATAAGATAAACATTTTAATCTAATTGCAAATACTGTAAATCTTATAGACTAAACATTGCAAAGACTCTCATAGTACTGTAAAATAAAATAAAAAGATTGTTAGTATTTTGTTAAAATTTGAACCAATTATATTAAAAATAGAAATCTTAGGTGGTTTTTATAGAATTAATCTTCCCCTTTCACAAGGATTCGTTATGAAGAGAGTCCGAGCCACGCCGGGTAGTTTGCTAATACATTCTAGAGAGGAGTTGTGGTTCCTATGGCATGCGCCTCGTCGCGCTTTCTCGCTTATGGTACGCCCGATCATGATCCGTTGCCAGATTGGCTGTGTCCGTACACTGATTTCTTAATCCGGTGCCTTGACAGTCTCTGAATATTATTACGTTCTGGTTGGGAGGATACCTTGATGCGATGAGACTAGCAACGTAAGATCAGTATTTATTGACTCTGTCCTCATTGTATTTATTCCAGTAGCCATCGTTTATACTTTTTCCTGTCTTTTTAAGAGCTTTTATTACTAATTAATAAATTGGAAAAAAAGGGAGTAATACTAATGCAGTTTTGAGAGGCAGCCCATGTAATAGTTGTCGAACGTGTGTTGATAATTGCACGGGAAAGGAAATAGGTCCGCTATTGTCTCGTCATCTGAAGTGAAACTTATAACATGAAATGGTAAGAACGTTGTGGAGAGAAAATCGTCCTGCGCTAAGCTTCGCTATCTCATTGACTGATGCCTATTTCCTGCCCGTAGACTTGCTTTTTGATTAGCGCATGGTGTTTAACATCCTTTAACAATGATGGCTCTTTATATTGATTTATCAAGTCGGTATGAACCTTCTGAAATGTTTCTTGCACGTATTTCAAAGCCAAGATTTCAATTTCAGAGGTTCAAAAATACATATTAATGGCTTTCAGAGCTTTTTGGATTCCTCTTCTGTATTATCGTGAGAGACGGGTTGCGTTCATGACGTAATGGAAAGAGGTGGAGTGGTGATGGTGGAGGTGATGGTGTGGTGGGGCGAAGGTGCAGTTGTAGTGGTGGTCGTAGTGCGGAAGTAAGTGGTAATGGTGATGGTGGTGGAGGAGGATATAGTGATGCGATGGTGAAGTGATGATCGTGATGGTGGTGGTGGTGCGGTAGGGGAGTACTGATGGTAGTGTGGAGGTGGTGGTGGGGGTTTGGGGTAGAAGTGGTGTTGGTGGTTGTGCAGAGGTGGAGTGGTGGTGATAGTGGGGATGTGGAGTAGTATTGGTAGTCTAGATGGTTGTGGTAGTGGTGGTTGTGGTGCAGATGGTGGAGTAGTAGTGCTTTGGTGTTGTGATGGGGTTGTTGGGGTAGTGGTGGTGCTGCTGGTTGTGGTGTTGGTGGTGCAGAGGTGGAGTAGTGGTGGAAGTGATGGCGGTGTCGAGATGGAATGGCTGTGGTGGTTGTGATGAGCTGGAGTGGTGTTGGTGGTTGCGATGAGGTGGAGCGGCGTGGTTTGCGTGGGTGGCGCGTGGCGAGTGCGTGGGGCGGCTGGCGATCGTAGCCATTGGATGCGCCAGATCAGCCGCGTTCCGCTCGTGCGGGCAGCCTCGCGCGTGCTTCGCCTCGGACGAGCGTCTCCGGCTCCCCTTCCGCCCTCCCTTCGTCCACCTCTCTGCCCGTCTTCTCTGCCTCTACGCGAACTGTAAGTGCTATTTGTATTCTAGATTCTTTATAAATTCCTTTTTCTTCTCTGCTTCCTTTCTTTTCCCCTTCCTGTTTTCCTTTCTCTCCCGCGTTGTCTTCGTTCTTGTTTGGTCGTCTGTTTCGTCTTGGTCTTCCTCTTGCTCCAATCCTCTTTTCTTCCTCCGCTTTCTCTTTTATCTACTCGATCGCGCGTTATTTTGCCGCGTTATTTTATCTTCTCCGGGTCTCTTGATGCATCGCCCAACATCGTCTTTGCTCCGGTCGACTCTTTGGTCGTTGCCACTCGTCTCTACTCTCCCCATCTTCCATATGCTGTTCCTCTGTTCTTCCTCCGTCTTTGTTCTTTCATTCTCCCCGTCTCTTTCACGTCTATCTTCGTTCTCTGCCTTCAATTTGTGCCTCTTTCACTTTTTTGTGTGCTCCTCTTTCGCTTTTTTATGCGCTCCTCTTTCACTTTTTTCGTGTGCTCCTCTTTCACGTTTTTCGTGTGCTCCTATTTTACTTGTTTCGAGTGCACCTGTTTTACTTGTTTCGTGTGCTCCTCTTCACTTTCTTCGTCTGCTCCTCCTACACTTCGTATCCTTGCTTATCCTTCTCTTCTCCCTCCTGTTCTTTTACTACCAGTTCATTAACCTTTTTCTCGGCGTGCCTCCCACCGCCCGAGTCTTTCTCGCCTGTCCACTACCGCCACCTCAATCACGAGCCCTACCACCGCCGCCGCCGCCGAGTGCATATCCAAATTCCCCTGGCAGAGGCGGCGTTGCGCTTTCTCGCTTCTGAGGCAAGATTCGACTGCAAGATCTGAAGCGGGGCCACTGGTGAGATACAGTCTTTCACTGTGTGAAACTAGACCTAATCAATATCCTCACTATAAAGTTTTATGTGTTGGTTGCATTTTGCACATCGTTTTTCGTTTAAGATGTTACATTAATAGATGTCCTTCTGATTTCATAGTGCAAGATTGTACTAGGTCAATTCCCGTGATCGCATATACTATTCGTTTATACTATGTATATCGTTTCGGGTGTATTTACGTATACTAATTGTTTATCGATAGCAGTGTATATTCCCCGCTACAATCCGGCACCGTTTCAATTATCGTGACGTTTATCGATCTGATTAATTATTATGCTGCCCGTGACTATACCTCCTTGTCCTAACCGGAAAGGGTCGAATGATTAAATGGAAAATTATTTGAAAATGTTACAAATGACGATGGATCAGACGTGACAGAGTTTTCGATACTAGTTAGATAGTATGACGAATTTAGTGGCTGTCTGGAGGAGAATTCTAGCGACCGGATGCTTTTCCGGTGGTTTTCCGTGGTTTCTCCTGTCAACACCAGGCGAATGCCGGAGCAGTTCCCTATCAAGCGGGCAACGCGATCTTTCCTTTTCATTTCTTGTTTTATTCTACCCGTTACTCACACACTTACACACACTACACAATGTCGGGAGACATGCACTACAGGATGTCGGGAGCTTAGATTTTATCTCGGCTGGGGTAGTGCCCCGCTGATGGGAGATACTAGGTTAGGGAAAACCTGGTAGCCGGCGGTAGGTCACCATCCATCGGGAAGCCATCATCCAGCGGGAGAATATCACCGCCACCTCCCGAGCTTGCATTCACTACACCTTCGGGATTAATGACCTTGACAGTTGGCGCGCCCGGAATTATCATTCCAAGCCACAAGTCGTCCCGTCTCAATTAGATGAGATGTCGTGCTCCTATGTTTGAGTAACGTATGGATAAAAATCACGCGGGTGCATAGGCTCCAAAGATGTTTGCGTTCACGACATCTCGCTTCATGCTGAGCAGAAATTCCATCGTTGAAAACCGTTACACGCATGTGCTCATAAAGTCTTGACTAACCACCTGCATTTCCCTTTTTTTGTGGATGACAATTGAAATGTTTAAGAGGCGAGACTCGTTACTCGAGACAAGTTATTTGCATTACCCCCGTGTTCCAAAGCTAGATACGAGAGAAATAAACATACATCTCGCCGGCCGTCGTAGTATCAATGCACACCAATCAAGTACGCTTACCGAAGCATTTTCCTCGCAAGTCAGTTGTACTAAGAATAGACATTACCCGAGGGAGAAACCGGACCTTTACAGAGCTCGGGCATTCAACCCCTATCTAGAACACCTTCTTTCTTCTTTTTCCTCATTGTCAGCTACAACTATCACGTACTCCTGGCTGCTCTCGTTGGTCTTGGTGGTTTACTGTGTCATTGTTATTGCCAACATTTTTTATGGTTATTGCCCCAGTGAGAGGCTATCGTGATCATTATAAGTGTGTGTTGTGAATGTCGTCATTGTCGCCACAGTTCGACGTCTTGCATAGTCCGCTCACGCCCCAACATTCCTCTGGCAGCGGGGGCGTCGCGCTTTCTTGCGCCCAAGGCGATGAGAGAGGGGGGAGGAGAGGAAGGAGTTCAGATGAGAGAGGTAGCCTTCACTTGGATGGACGCCGTCTAGGTATAGAGAGATTACTGTAAGAAGGGAGCGCTTTGAAAGCTGCTGCTTGGCAACAGAACTGCAGGTTATATCTATGCAGTTATTTTGTCAGTGCGTTCGTTTACAGTAGGCTCATTTGTAAATGGGTTCATAATTATCTCTTGCAATGTCAAATCGCTCTGGATAACATTCATTTGTTTCCCGACCGGTCAAAATGGTTTCTTTTTTAGAGTAACTCCTCACACGAGCAGCTCCTTTAGGACGCGTTTCATGTTGGAGTGAGGAGGAGTGTATTTGTATTTAGCCATTATAAGTCCCGTAAATGACAGTTGGCATCACCGCCGTGAAATCCCGGGGTTCCTAATAAGTCACCCAACCAGGGACCCGCGGAGTCTCGAATTCGCTTAACGCATCGTGACTTCACGTAGTTAACGAATTCGTTTAGCGACGCCTTTTCGTGGCCTTTCAGTAGAACTATACCAGCATTCGTCTGGGTGACCGAGAGTAAACCACGAAAACCCCGGTCAGAATGGCCGGCACGGGGATTGAACCCGTACAGACTGACAAAGACAGACCGAGAGATTCAGAGACAAGCCAGACAGACCGGCGGACAGTGATGAACGGAATAACGGTTGAACGGTCGAAGAGGGGGCACAAGGGAACGAGAATCCAACCCAAAGAGAGGGAGCTAATTTGAAGAGGGAAGAACAAAGAAGGGAGACGTTTTCAATATTGAAAGGTAACCTTCCCTTAGTGGTGACGCTCCTATGCTTGTACGTCCATTAGGCTCTACTCCTACATCCTGGGTCTCCCGGGTCCGTGCTGGATGGAGTGTTAATCGCACCTGACACACGACGCAATTGGATGAGCGACGACCATTTAAACCCCTCGGCGCGGAGCAGCGCAGTGGGACCCTGGTGGCAGGGCAGGCGCACTGAAGATGTTTTCAAATCTTCCTTGTTATTCCTTCGTGACGGAGCAGCCCCATACAACAATAAGAATGCTTGTTTCCACGTCTTCGAAATCGTGTTTCATTATCCAGTTTTCCTGTTTGAATGAATTTCAGAACGGATGAAGTAATTTCGTTGCGATTTTTCTGTTCACATTCATTCTATAGTGATATAATCGAAAATCCATGTCTTGCATATGCTGTAGGGAAGAAAAAATTGAATTCTTCATTTCGCCAATACACCCTGGTTCCTGAATACTAAGTGTGCATGGAAACTAAAGAGGTGCAACAGGAAATCGAGTTATCAGACTACCGGTGACTTTGTTACATTTATTAAGGTTCTCTATTGTAATTAATCTCATTCCTTTTTATTCGTTGATTCAGGAATCACTCTTTCTTTAATTCATTCATAACTTTAGCCTCAATTTAAACATTAATTGAATGTTGATAAATACGTACATAAATACGTAAATACGTACGCTGTTTACATACTAATTGCAGTGTAGGGGACACTTGATATGTCGTATCTAAAGAAGAAAGCCAAAAAAACAAACGGGTGTACTAAAAATTTGTAAATAAGGTCGATTTTGTCTAATTTCAATAAAATGAGAGGAAACGGCATTACATTCAAACTTTCGTAAATTTTGCGATTTACAGTGCTGCCCTTTATCTGCTCTTTGACTGCTCTTTATTCGCTTATTCATTTTGTCATTCATCAGTTCAAGCTTTTGTACTAGAATACATGTATGCAAGAACGGGCGGTTTGGGGTTCGAGTACATTCACCCATTCACTAAGCTATTAACAGGGGGCACAAACGTAAACCAATAGAATGGCCTGTGGTGAATAGGCAAACCGCTCGCTGCGCCTCGGCCTGTGTGTGAGCTGACGCCCGTATCGGCACCATCGGCGCCCGCCGTGGGCCCGCCCGCCCGCCCGCCTGGCTGCCAGCGCCGGAGCGGCCGCCGCGTCGCGTCGCGGCGCCGTCGTCGCTGGCGGGCCGCGGTGCCTCCTGCATGTTTCATGTGCGCGGGCGTGGGAGCGGGCGCCAGCGGTGATGGTGGTGGTGGGGGAGGTGAAGGTGGAGGCGATGGTGGTGGTGGGTGTGGTGGCAGAGGTGTGGGAAGGGGACGGAGGTGGGGAAGTGTTGGAGTTGTGAGGAGGCGACGACTGTGGCAGGGGTAAGGGAGGAGGTGAGGGTGGAGGCGAGGCAATGATTGTGGCGAGGGTAGTGGTGGAGGTGTGATGATGGCGAAGGCGGCGGAGGGGAAGGAGCGGAGGTAGTGGCGGAGGCGGGAAGTGGTGGTGGTAGTTCTGATGGCGATGAAAATGGCGCGGGTAAAGATGCAGGAGGAAGCGAGGCGATAGTTGCGGCGGGAGGAGGTCGGGATGGAGCGGAGATGGAGACAGTGGCGGAAGCGAGGGCCATGCTAGTGGCGAGAGGGAGATGAAGGTAGTGGCGGAGACGGTTTTGGTGGGAGCGGAGGCGGGGTGGTTGTGGCGGAGGTGGTGGCGAAATCGGAAACGGGAGTTACGGTGGTGGTGGAGGCGAAGGCAGCAGTGGTAATGATGTCGTGATGGTGGTGGTAGAGGTGGTGGCATTGGCGGAAGCAAGGGTGGTGGTGGTGGTGGTGGTGGTGAGGGCGGAGCATGGATGGTTGTGGAGGAGGAGTTGGCAGTGGCGGAGGAGCTGCCAGGGGGCGCTGGAGGCGCTCCAGGCCGCCGGCCGCTGCCAACGCCCCCGGAGAGCGGCGTCGCGGCGCGTCGCGGCGCGTCGTCGCTCAACAGCTGCCGCCGGCGCTTTTTTCGGCGCCCGGACTCCCGAGGTTCAAGTGGCGACTTGGATCCGATCGCACTTGGTGGAGCTTTTCGGGCGAAGTCACGACGACGCAGTATTCTTTTTTTTCGTTATCGTTGATACTCTGTTAGTTGAATCCTGAATGTACGTCGATGCTCTTGGACTGACTCCAAAATTTCGAAGTTGCGATTTGGGCCGGTTGGCGGGGAGTATTTCGGGCAAAATCCTGTAATAGTGCGTGTCTTTCTTCTTCTCCTTCGTGTTCTCCCACTCCTGCTTCTTCTTCTTCTTCTTTCCCTTCTTCTTCTTCTTCTTCTTCTTCTTTCCCTTCTTCTTCTTCTTTCCCTTCTTCTTCTTCTTTCCCTTCTTCTTCTTCTTCTTTCCCTTCTTCTTCTTCTTCTTCTTTCCCTTCTTCTTCTTCTTTCCCTTCTTCTTCTTCTTTCCCTTCTTCTTCTTCTTTCCCTTCTTTTTCTTTCTCTTCTTCTTCTTCTTTCTCTTCTTCTTCTTCTTTCCCTTCTTCTTCTTTCCCTTCTTCTTCTTTCCCTTCTTCTTCTTTCCCTTCTTCTTCTTCTTTCCCTTCTTCTTCTTTCCCTTCTTCTTCTTTCTCTTCTTCTTCTTCTTCTTTCCCTTCTTCTTCTTTCCCTTCTACGCCTTATTCTCTTTCGTCTTCTTCTCTTTCTCCCCCTCCTCCTCCTTCTTCTTCAATTCGCCAACTTTGTATTGCTAGTTTTGACATTTCAACTTCTTCGTAGCAAATAATTATAATCATCTCTTGAACTGACGAGCACTTTCTTCTGAGATTCTGACGGTCTCTTTCCTTGGACATGCCCTTTTCGCACGTGAAGTTAGGGCGAGCGAAACCACGGACTTTCATCGAGTGATTTTAGTGTGAACGTACGTGGGATTCGGGCGAAATCTTCCCTTGAACTATTCTAGGTACAACACATTGAGGCGGATCAATGCTATTTTCATTTATTAATTTATTTTACGTCAAAAACGGTTTAAAACTGTTTTCGGCATTATCAGTTTCTAACTGTTTACGTGCATGTTTTCTTAATTCTGGGATCCCTACCCTTAACCATATGCAAGTTGAATTCTAAATACAGAGCGGAGGAGGTCCTTCCACCTTCTTACTGATCTCGAAGATTCGGGACGATAGAAATTTCCCAAATTTTGTATTGCTCTTTATGTGACTGAGCAGGGTATTGTTCTATGGTGTCTGTTACGGTGTTCGGATTGCAAGGAGGTGAATTGCATCCGTCTCGAAATTAAATTTTCTCCATTAAAGTGTTCCGGTGGGACATCAATTGACACCAGTGCAGCATTTCTGACCGGGTGATACTAGAGTTAGGGTCCCGAAGCTAGCAAAGTTTCTACGTTAGCTAAGAAAACCATGTCGAATTCAAATGCAGTGGGGAGAATTCTAACGGCTGGCTGCTCAAATTGGAATTATTCCGAGGTTTCTCTTAACACTACGAGAAGCAGCGCCCTAACAAACGGGCCACAGCACGATCCTTCCTTCCTCTTCCCTGTCCTATCCTCTCCCTTTACTTACATTCTATTACACTTACACGCCTTACTCTACCAAACATTCAGGGGAGCTTAGTGCTTCTCATGGCTTTACTCGTACGTCGGCTTATTTGTAGGTGCATTTGACGTAAGTCAGATGTTGCGGTAGGAAGTTTGTGCACGCCATAGCGGCCAGATCTATTGTTCTTCTGCGCAGGCTCAGTTGCACTAAAGAGCTGCGAAACTTGATCTGCGCATGCGCATAATATCGATAGAGCTTTAACGTTCCAGGGCACTCAATGTCCCTGGTGTCATACAATCGGAAGCTCGAACGTAACTACAGTGACGTAACAGTGGTGATGTTCAAGCTCCCGATTGGATGTCACCATAACAGCAGATTAAACGTCAAGTGCCATTGTAAATAAATCGAAGTTAAGTGTCCCGGTGATGGAGATACCTGACACGGGAAACCCGCAAGCGGTGTACGACGGCGCTGGATTTCCCAATGCAGCGGGGAGAGCATATCGCAACCTCCCAGCCGTAGCATGTACTGCACTCACTGATCGAGTGGCCAAAACAGTTGCCCGAACCGAGAAGCAATCATTCAATCGTGGTAGCGCGCGCCGTCCGTTTGCTGGCCAGCGTGCCGTGAACTCTGGAGGTCGTTTTGTCCGGAGGCGGATGACCTCTGACCCCTGATAGCCCGCCTTCCGCTGACCCTGACCCCCGTGCTCGTGTCGTGTTGGCGCGGGCGCCTGCGAAGAAAAAAGAGAACGCTATTTCCTTTGAACCTGTATGGTGTTCAGGTGGATAATATCTTCGGACAAGGACCTGAATTGGGTGTTGGTTTAGGTGACCCATCTGGGTTTTTTTTTATTCAGGCAGTCTCCAGTTTTGATTTTTTGGCCTACAAATGTTTGGAAAACATCTCGAGACACCTTGCCCTGTCTTACTCCGAACATTTTTGTTGGTTAGTTGTATTAAATACGTTCTTTAGTTATAGAATGGATGGTGTTACAGAACAGTATATCCAAAAATATTAATTTGATTTTGAAGTGTGAGAAGGAAGGTGTAAAGAAAGTTCGAGTGAGAAATAGAAAGAATAGGGAAAACGAGGAGAAGAATGGGAGAGATGCAATTGAAAATCTAGATGAGAAAGAGCATAAAAAGAAAGAAACGTGTGGTGTAGTGAAGTGATCAAGCGAATGAAGGATGGAATCACAAACGGATCGAGCTGAGTGAATTGAATAAACGATAAAGATCCGAAATGTACGAGAAAAGAGAAGCGAGTGTGATTGAAAGAAGTGAAAGTTCACTCGCGATTGACAGCCATAAAACCCTCCGCATCGGAAAAGATTTACGACCCGCCGGCAGAGCCGCTCGGGTTCAGTTGACACGGATTGCTGACAACGCCCACAAGAGGGAGCGCAGTGGCTCTAGGGATGGCAAAAATGTTTTTAAAAAAATTGATATTGTCCACTAGAAAAATCTGTATATTGACATTGGTATTTTGCTTTCGATGTGTTTTTCATATCGATATAGTTTTCCAAAAAATCGGTGTTAAAAATAAAAAGGTTTAAGTTATCATTTTGAATGATTTTGTGAATGCTACAATCAATAATCTGATTTTGAACATTTTATTGAAAATCTCTTAGAAAATTAAGGTGACAGAGTGCTTTTTTGGCAGAATATACTTTAAAGTTTAAACTTATGTTTTCGTATTGTCACCTGTCGTTTTACTTCGATGATTTATGAACGCAACTGAATAAATGGAAAAATAGCAAAACACAATGTCCTTCATTTTTTATTTCGTTCTACACATTCGATAAACATTATTTTCCACATATTATTTATACGTGACCAAACAATATCATAAACTCATTTAAATACTACAATTGAAAATGGGAACAGGATGCGAAATTATCATCTTTAAAATATCAATATTTTAAACATCGATGTTTTGTTGTGGATGTTTTTTCGTCGATATCGAAAACTTTTTGGTGATGTATAGAAGTATACCGAGAGACGTGGCTCAGGACATCAACTGATGTTACTGCAGTGCCCCTGACCGGGAGGTTCCAGGTTCGAATCTCGACGGTGGTAGGAATTTTGATACTAGCTTCTCAGCTAGGTTAATTTCAATCGCTGCCTGGAGGAGAATTCTAACACCCGACTGCTGTGATCGGTAGTTTTCCATGGTTTCTCCGTTGAACACCCTGCGAATGGGGAGGAGTACCCTATGAAACGGGCCACGGACCGCGCGCTATCTTTCCCCTTACACACATTTACACGACACGTACTACACTACAACGCATGTCGGGAGCCCAGTCGGGAGCCCAGTCGGGAGCCCGGTCGGGAGCCCGGTCGGGAGCCCGGTCGGGAGCCCAGTCGGGATCTTAGAACTTCTCCCGGCTGGGGCGGTGCACCACTAGTTCGCTAGAGGGAGATACCTGGTCGGGAAACCCCAGCTAACCGACGGTAGGTCGGCGCCGGATCTCGCCATACAGCGGGGGAAGATCACCGCCACCTCTCCAATAAATCATGCACAACACTTACGGGACTAATGAGCTGAGTAGTCGACGCGCCCGGAATCACTACCAACCAACCAACCAACCAACCAACCATGTGTACCGATGTTTGGATTATATTTTGCATCAGTAACCGGCACCCGGCCATCCCCACCAACGGAGCGTCCCTCGCGAATAAAAAGCGGGGCGTGGAGCGATGTGCAAACTTTATGCGGTCAGCGCCCCGTCTGCTTACGGTCGCCCCGTCACGGATAACGAATGCGCGTGGGTGCGGCCACGTCCCCTCCCCGCCTCCACTGACTCCGCCATGTTTATTTACAGTAGCTGTTAGCCCTGGTATCGCGCCGTGCGGTACGGCAAAATTAACTTTCAGGGAATGGCGGGGAAGGAAACTAGCTATTGCCTGTGGAACTGATGTATTGGACGGATTTGAGAGACACCGATGAACAAATGAGGATATATACATAAAAGGTAAGTTTTCAACAAACACGACGATTTTTCGTCTTTCATCTACGATTTAAGTTTTTTTTAAATTGCTTTTGGACAGAGCGTGGATGTTTACTGGTTAACAATCAAATTAGGCAATTTAATTTGAGGGATATTAAAATTTAAGTATGTGACTTTTTCAAACTTCAAATTTAAGTGAAAATGTGTGTCGTTCCAGAGTCCTGTGATTACTCGTTAGCAACGTAATATTCTTGATAGCAGTAAAGCAAGAAGTATTTGCTAGATCAGTATTCTCAGAACAGAACGCAAATATTCTCAGAATATGATGTGTAACAACGTGCAAGAAATGAGTTGGCTGCCCCGCTAACACAACGATCTCGTGAGTTAGCAGAATAGCGGAGCCATCGAATTGTACCGACTCCGCGAAGTGGAGTGTTGACACTCGATTTGCATTTTCGAAGAGTATGAACAATTGAGGATTAAAGTAATGTGTCAGAAGTATTGTATGAAATTTGATATATTTTGTAGGGAGAAAACAACAACAACAACAACAACAACAACTTTAAAGTAGAAAATGTTTTCATCCTTTCACTCCCAATTATGTCATCTTCACAGTTACCATTCCGTTAAATGCAATAGTGGTAGCTATTGATGCGACCTCAAATTACAAAAGAAGGTATAACGTATCAGTAAAAAATAAAATATATTTTCATTGATAAACAAACTGTAGATCTTATGTTTGTGCATTGCGAACTAAATAGTAGCTCCCCCCTGCAAAAGGAACAGAGCATAGTGAAGCTAGATTTATGTCCAGAAGTAAAACAAGGGACCATCTCACCATTTTCTCAATGGATCAGGGAAAGTGGGAAAAAAAAACCTGAATGAGATGAGGGTATTACAAAAATATTGAATTCCTTGCGAATTATTGACACGGGACCTGCTAGTGTGAGAAAGAGCGCTACTCAGTTTGAAAGGCTCTCTTTTCAACGTTCTCGTGGAGGCGGCGGCTGCCAGTGCACGCGCACCCGCACTCGCACCCGCTGTTCTCACGCGACTCCGTCGCACATGCGGAGCCTTTTTGCCGCGCGCTTCCGCCCTCCCTCATCCCTCCCTCCCACCCTTCTTCATCCTCGGCTCCCGCCCGCGCAGCTAGCCCTTCGCCTCCGCCCCGTCCCCATGCACTTATAAACCTCGCTGTGCGATCTCTCGAGGCGGTTGACTTTGTGGCTTATTTGTTGTTCCCTGCTTCGTTCTCACTGGCATGTCCTCTCATTCACAGCTTCTTTCTGATGTTCACGTGTCGTCTTTACTTCTTGGTAACTTGATGACTTTCCAAGCCATTGAAATACTTGCCCGTAGTTCTTATCTCTTTTCCCTTATCCCTTCTCTCTCTCTCTCTCTCTCTCTCTCTCTCTCCCTCTCCCGTTCTCCCCCTCTCCCTCTCTCTCCCTCTCCCGTTCTCCCCCTCTCCCTCTCCCTCTCACACACACACTCTTTCCATCACTCACTTAGTACTCTTCTTCTTTCTACTTCTCCATCTACTACCACTAATACTATCTTCTACTCCTCCTTCTCCTACCATCTTTACCTCAGCCACCCACACCAAGATTACACCATTTCGCCATTGACCAACTCTACGATCTCCATCACTACTATACTCTTGCACCCAAAACCATCAACACTTGCTACCATCCTTTTCCTCTCCCATTAACTATTCTCAAATCGCCTGCCGCCTTCCGCCGTGGTTAGGCGGCCCTACCCTACTGCCTGAGCCTGGCCACTAATACACACATTATCATTGGAATTGTTATTATTATTGTTATTATTATAATATTATTCGCCTACTTCAACTGATATCCTTCCATGTTTGCCTGCGTTGTGGTTTCTCTGTTCTGACCTACAGAGCCTTTCGTCTGTCCTCCGAAGAACCTAATACTTTTGATAACAGACACATACTTCCTTTTTTCCCCAGGCCGAAAGTAAGTTGTTCAACATGCGCGCGTTCCTGCAAGTTTTCGCCTTCCTGCCACTCCCTGCTCTTTCTTCCTTGGTTACTCCGACGCAAAACATTTCCGAGTACATCACTAGTACTGAACGAAATATGATTCAGAAGCAAGTACTCTCTTTTTTTTTCAGTATGTCCGAACAGTACTTTCTATTTTCAATGCCTGTGAAGTTAACTTTCCGAACAAATTTAATGTAAAACTTTTATTAAGTATTTACATAAAGCGTGCCCAAGAATCCTTTAATCTCTATATTAGGTTTTCGTTTCATTAGACTTTTTATTTAAGCAGACAATATTTCAGTTTCGCAATATGTTTTCGGTTCATCCAAGCTGTCTGTTTGCGTAAGGCCCGTCTGTTGGCGCGATTTTCTCGTACCAGAAGAAGCCGCTGGTTGGCCTTCTTCTTAGCAGGGCTTCCCCGGAGGCCGTTTCCCGCTTTCGCATTTGCATCAAACCCTTCGCGTGTAATTTCTTTCCGCCCCTTTCCCGTCGCCCCGCTCCGTCCGCCACGCCCCCTCGTCCCCTCGTCTGCCCCCCGGAGGCGAGGAAAAACGACAGTGCGTGGCCTCCGCGCGCGTTGGAAGTGAAGAGTGGTTGTTCCCGTGCGAAGCATCCGCCCGCAGTTGAATTTATTGCAACGCCCGTGGAGCACTAAATCGCATATTTCCTTCTTTCGGCGTGAATTGTTTGTTCTCTTCTAGGAATGGAAATGGAATGCTAATATAGTTCTTTGCGGAGCCGGAAAAGTTTGTTGTTCGAAGTAGCAGCAGGTTGGCGAACACATTTTTGTGTAATATTTATATTCGTAAATTACGTTTTTAGGACGGTACAACTACAAAAAACTAATTGAATTGGCGGGAGTAGTGAATTCGTAGCTTTCAAATGTCACTTTGAACATACGAATCCACCCAGAAGTTATCTAGATCTCAAATCTGCATTTCACCACATTCACAAATATAATACTAGTGCGAATGATTGGCGCAGTGTGCTGTGGATGCCGCTTATTGTGATCACGGTTATTGTTATAATTCGGATAATATTATCATTCTTATGACGTCCAGTCCGGACTGACATTTGAGCATTAAGAAAACGCTACATCGAAAACATTACGAAAAAGTTATTGCTATTAGAATTCATTTTATATTATCATCGTTGTGAAATCCATTTCAATGCAGCACAGTTCTCAGCCCTCATGAGTCGCGACTCGCGAAAGACCAAGCAGATAATATTTGATGTGAGCGTGAAGATATCATGTGCACCCAACCACTGAATATGATGATAAACAAATTTCGGGAATGCAGAACTGCGGATAAGAACATCACTACATCTGCAAGACAAACAAAAAACACAGTACTTCTACATACTCACAAGTGGCAGCAGGAGCGTGTGGGAAAGAAAATTACGACTACTACATCTCCTCGTGGTAGACCACAGAAGTATCTTTATTTTCCATTGCATAATAATTTAGAATTGTTCATCTATTTTTATCAATAGGTTCGTGTTATCAAAAACTCTATACTGCGATTTTTGCAACTCTGCCCCTGGCAGGAATCAGCTGTTGACAGTTTCATTTAATAGTCGTCATCCGTGATGTCACTATGGTCACGTTCAAGCTCCGGATTGGACGAAACCGTCAACAGATGATACCTGCCAGGGGCAGAGTTGCATACATCGCAGTGTATGTCTTCAGAGTGATAACAATGAGCAGCGTTTCTTATATCAAGGAGCACTGAATCTCACAATTTATTTATTTTTCAAGAATTGTTCTTCCTTTCCAAGAATGGTATTAGAATTGCTATATAGTCTTTCGCGAAGCCAGTAGAGCGTTTGTAATATTTGTTTATAGGACTCATATATTTCGATTGCCTTAACGGACGGTGCACTGCTAAAATCTTGAACGGACGCCTGAGAGTAACTTTTCGTTCCTCTGTTTGGTTGCATCACGTCGATATAGGAAACTGAAGTAATTTGAAAAACCGAACATCTAGGCAGCCCAGCGCAGCGCCGAGCCCAGACCGGCCTGCGCGTGACTCAGCGGAGAGCAGCTCAGCGGGCGAAACCAGACGCCCCGGGAGCCTCGGCGCTCATGCAGGGAGGTGCCACGCATCGCGTTGCGCCCGCCAGCGCGCACTTGTTCTTGTTGGCCCCCGCTCTATTATATCACATGCGCCGGCCGGGGCGGCCCCCGTCGCACTTGCAGACACGCCGGAAACACGAGAGAGTGCGTGTTGCCGTTGTGGGAGCAGCGAAACGATTGGGAGATAATTAAAAGGTTGCAGCGGCGATGGTGTGACGGTTAGCGTACCGGACTGTTATACCCAAGCTCGCGGGTTCAAACCCGATCGAAGCCGTGGATTTTTTAGGGCGACAAAATCCTTCGTACGCCTTCCTTCGGAGGGGAAGTAAAGCCGGCTGTCCCATGTTAGTAGATTTACTTGCATGTAAAAGATCCTCAAGCCTAAATGATGCCTCTGAGCTAAATTCAAAATCGCCTGTTTCTCGCCCAAGAAATACCTCCTTTCTCTGCTAGATGAAAGGAGCGTAGCGAAATTTGCGTGGTCAGACGGAAGAGCGGGCCTGATGGCCTGAGTCTCGCCACGTACAATAAGGCAAATTCAATTCAATTCAAAAAGGTGAGAACTGCCACGAAATGATGTGGTCCGTAGAAAGGGCGAAAAATACGGGAAATAATTTGTTATATAAATAATTGTTAAATAGGTTTTGGAACTTTGGGAAACATTTTAAGCGGGGATGTTGTTGTAAATAGAGCTGGGATATTCTTGTAATTATTTTGTTGCTTACAATCTACCTGGGAAAACAAAAATATATTCCAATTTATAATATATGAGGATCATTTTAAATGAAATTGGTTTTACATGTATTTACGTATTTGTATCTATTTTACATATACCGAACCATCCGACCTAAAATTACACATTTCAGTATTTTCTTCTTAGTGGATACTTAAAAATATTACTGCAATTTTTATTTTTTCCTGCGGTATTGAACTTATCAATTCTTCATCTTTTTAATACATGTTTTCGTATTGAATTAATAGTATGATATAAAAATGTGAAATTTCATGGAGAACAGAGCTCTTAAATATCCGTGCACTTTCAGATGAAGTAATAGAGAATCGTGTGCGCATTTCTAAACCGAGTTACCTCCGGATCAGCAATGTAATGCGAAGCAATCGGTCTATACAGTGCTAATAATATTTTTAAAAAATACCTGAAGGAAAAGCCGGAGAGGTGTCTCAGGCAACAACTGATGTCACTGCAATACCTCTTCATGAATAGGAGTTTACAAAATCTCCTGTGCTGCGATGGTCGATGCGTGTTCGCCCCGCTTCCTGGGTGTTGGGCCCTCCCACCCGCTTGGCCTACATTCCGCGCCCACCCGCGCCGCCCAGACTTACGCGCGGTTATCTTGGCGCTAACGCGACGCGTCTAACGCCTACCACATGGCCCGGCTACCACGCCGCGCCCCGCCCCGCCTCGCCCCACCTCCCCAGCGCCGCCGCCATGTTTGTTATCTGTCCTTCCCCACCATTTTTTTGCGCGTTTTCGTACCTGCTGTCATCCCCGACCCGTTCACTTCTCCGGCCTACTCTCTTCTCCATTCCGCTTTCTTATCCGCCCGCTCTCTTATCCGCCCGCTCTCTTATCCGCCCGCTCTCTTATCCGCCCGCTCTCTTATCCGCCCACTCTCTTATCCGCCCAGCTTTCTTATCCGCCCGCTCTCTTATCCCCCCGCTCTCTTATCTACCCGCTCTCTTATCCGCCCGCTCTCTTATCTACCCGCTCTCTTATCTACCCACTCTCTTATCCGCCCACTCTCTTATCCGACCGCTCTCTTATCCGCCCAGCTCTCTTATCCGCCCGCTCTCTTATCCGCCCGCTTTCTTATCCGCCCGCTCTCTTATCCGCCCGCTCTCTTATCCGCCCGCTCTCTTATCCGCCCAGCTCTCTTATCCGCCCGCTCTCTTATCCCCCCACTCTCTTATCCGCCCGCTCTCTTATCTACCCGCTCTCTTATCCGCCCCATTCTCTTTCCAGTTTGGCTCTCTTCTCCATCCCGCTGTTTTACCCGACACAATCTTCCTCATTCCGCTCGTTTCCCTGCTCCATCCTTTTTCTCGCTCTGTTATCCGTTTCGCTCTCCTCTTCGTTCCATTTTGTTTCTCGGCGTCTAAATATTTCCACCACGCTGCGTTCCCTTCTCTATTTCACAGACTTTTTTCCAGACACATCTATTCTCCCCCCGCTCCCTTATCAGTCCCCCAATATCTCCGTGACATGGCTGGAAACTTCCAATATCTACAGAGCTAGGTCGAATTCAGTCGCTGTCTGAAGGAGAATTCCAGCGGATGGGTGTTCTGATCTGTAGCTTTCCGTGGTTTCTCCAATCAATACCAAACGAATGCCAGAGCAGTACCGTAACAAATGGGCTACGGACCGCGCGCGATCTTTTCCTTCCTCTTCTTTGGCCTATCCGCACCCCTTACCTGCACACACGCTTACACCCACTACATGTCAAGAGACCGGTGTGGAGCTCAGAGTTCGTTTCGGCTGAGGCGGTGCTCCTCTTGTGGAGATACCTTGTTGGTAGAAAACCCGCAAGTCAGTGGATGGGCTGGTGCCGGATCTCACCATCGAGCGAGAGATGATCACCACCGTCTCCCGCTATAAACCCTCGCACTGCCGGGACCAATGACTCGGAATCCCCAATCAGTGAATCAATCCATACCCACCCGATGGGTTGTTATTGTGCACTTAACGCCTTGCCCGGCCGGCCACTCACCGCGTCTTCCTCTTCCTTGCAGACGTTGTGAGTCACGCGCCGACCCGTCTGTCGCTCTTGCAGCCGTGCACCACGCCCCCGCCCCCCCCTCCCCTGCCAGCGCGCGCGCCTCCAAAGAAGCGCCTGCGCGACGCTTCTTGCGTGCGGGCGCGGGGCGTTTGCATCATGAAGACATAACGAGGACGTTGGCGTCTGTGGCCTGCTGCGAGACTCACTTGGACACGCTCCCGTACGCCTGCTACGGCTGTGGTCTTCGTCGCGGATCAAATGCGAGACGACGGCTTACGACGGTATGGTTCTCCTAACACACTTGGGGAAGGGTTTACGTAATTCCTTTGTCTTCATTTTAGGAACGTTTTGCAACAAAGTGAAACATCTCACCTTCTAATGACAATAATCCGCTCCTGGATCCGTAAGGATAATTTAAAGTTTTAACCCCATAATCACTCCTACTTTTATAGCACTAAAGTTTAATATACCATGAAAATGTCTGTTTTTCTGTATGGTTGAGAATTCCACGTAGGACCCCCCCCCCCCAGTGTGAGAACTATGTTGTAACTTCATGTACTATGCGATTGTTTCTGTAGGTTCTGTAAATTAGTCGTTCCACTGCACACACACAATCCAAAAAGGATAGCGTGGTCGTTTTAACAGTCGCCGTACTGAACAGGTGGTTTGATGCAGGTGAAGCGGGCAATGAACGTCCTTTCGCTGCGACCTCGACTGGCCCGGTTTACTAAGTTCCTGTAACACACATGTGCCTCGCTTCAAAAATGTCACGGGGCCTGCCTGGCGTTCAGTTGGGAAAGGATGTTTAAAACACGACGATGCGAATAAAAACCTAGGAAGAAAAGAATTGCTAAAAAGTATTACGGGCAGGTTTTGCTTTTGTCAATCCAACAGGTTTTCTTTTTTTTTTTTTTTGCATATACAGTCTGTTGCCAATCAGCATTTAACGTCCTCTTTCCTGCCTACATAGCAGTAGTGGGGATTTGTAATAAACGGTGTAAATATGACGTTTCAAACTGTTTTCAATATATTGTTGTATGTACGGCTGGAATGTTTTAAACAGAGCCAATGTTTATAAGCTACCTGAAAGTATGAATGTCTTTCGTGTGTTTGTTAATTTGATTCTTATCACAGTCCCGGGTGGGGCATTGCCCCGCTGATGGGAGATACCTGGTTGGGGAAAACTTTGCAAGCCGATGGGTAGGTCGTCGCCGGATCTCGTCATCCATCGGGGGAAGATCATCGCCACATCCGCGATAAAACATGCGCTACATTTACGGGACTCGGGACATTAGCCGTTTACGCGACCGGAATCATCGATCAATCAACCTTTTATTTCGGTTTGGCTTTGTCGAGCGACCTGCTCTTCATCCCGAACGTACGTAGCGCCCCCCAGAGGAGTGTGCCTGACAAAAAGCCGCATCGTCCATTTGGGCTGGAGCGGACGGCGCCGTCTGGGCCGTCCCAATCTATGTGGGTCGCGCGCGGCGCCGAAAGAGGTCGACGTGGACGGACGGCTCGTGCGATGCGCCGGACCGTCTGCCCGAAAAAAAAAAGCCCACAGAGATTTAAACGCAGTTACAAATGAGGCTGTGATCTGTCTATTTAATACGTCAATGTTTTTTTTGCGCAGAGCCCCAGTTCTCATACAGTTTTGTGACGATTTTAAATGCTTAGGGGTAATTCGAAAGGGGATCTGGTGTAGGTTTTTCATTAAGTTTTAAAATGTCGATTTTACTCCCAGTTAATATGTTAATTTCAATAAAATTGTGACGGGTTGGTAAGGTTGGTATTCGAGTGGCTGGAGATGAATGATTGCGACAGCTGTTGCCAGCATCTCTGACAAGAAGTCCTAGGGTTCGAGTCCCAATGACGGCGAATTTTTTTATACTAGCTGAATAGCAAGGTCAAATTTTGCCCCATGACAAGAATTCTACAGGTCGGTTCCTCTGATCGGTAGATCTCCCTTTTCTCTCCTTGCATTCACTCACACACACACACACACACGCACGCATACATTACAGCTGTAAACGCGCCGGACTTTCAAAATACGCGCGACAGCAATTCGGGCAACGGTCAGTAAGGCGCAGCATTGTCATACTGCGTCCAGGCGACCAAGCTTCCTGACAATCCATGTGGCCTCCGTCCTCCCCATTGGCTGGCGGCACCTATAATCCCTGCGACTACGCCAAGCAGAAGCATTCTCCGCCTGCAGTCGTAGCCGCATCACAAGCCTGGAGTGACCGCGCTAGTCAAGTTGAAGCAACGCCATCGTCCAGAATCTACGCTGCGCCCAATACTGGCCACCAAGAAGTTGGACCGTTGTCGACAGCTTCGCCCTTCGAGATTTTGGCTTCCGACCGAAGAAGACACTTTTTTGTATGTGTTTCTCCTGTGGCCGTGTCTCATGCGGACCCATTTACGTTTAACGTTGTGTTCAATAAATGTGTATCCGCGAACAGACTTCGTTCTCATTTTTAAATATGCAACATTTACACTAACAAGTCCGGGTTTATACTTGTGTTTAAGCCTGTCTTGTCCTGTCCTGGGCGGTGGCGTCTGGAGGCGGGAACCCTGCAAGTCCGCGTGTAACTTGACGCCGGATCTCACGATAAATAGGGAAGGAACACGGGATATTACATGCACTACACCTACGGGTCTAATGACCTTGAGAGTTGACGCAAATACAAGCACCGGAAACATAGTTCGTAAACTCAAAATCAACTGTCGATAAAGGAGCTAAACTTAATTTGCTAGTCCGCAGTGTCCCGAAGTCAACATTTAGATATGTTAATTGTGATGATGGTGATGCCAGGTATGTAGTTTTGGTGGTGGCACCCAATGTGAACAAAACTCCTAAAAACAACCATTACGGTTTAGAGTATTGCATGTGCACACACAATGTTTTATTTTCTGTATCTGGGGAAATAATTGCCCTACATTGCCCAATTATTGAGGTTGAGGCTGCCGAAAATTGCATTGTACGACTTTTTATTTAATAAGTTAAAATAAAAAATAAAAACAAATGAATGAAATTACTGAATTGACTTAGTAACTTCGCTGTAGATTGCATCTGTATGGTGATAGATCGTAAGTAATACTCATTATCACGCCGTCATTTTAAAAGTCGGATTTGAAACGACGATTTCATTTTCATTCAGATTTGTCATTCATTTGAGGATAATCTTTTGTTAGTAAACCAGAGAGTAAATAAAAGGCAACTATGATTTTACTATCAGGATGACGAATTGTTCTATTCTCACATTCAAATGTCTCCCATTCATTTTGCGTAACATGAACACAAGTTTATCTAACAGAAAGCGATATCAATGCCCCAATTTGTCTAAACTTCCGGTACTCGTATATTTGATTAGTCAACGTTATGTCAAACAATTGCAAGTAATGGAACTAAAATGGGTAAAGCCACACCCAGAGGTCAGCATACTCATGACTCCTTCATGTAACAGCTACGCTGCAAGTTTATTTTCAGCACCATTGAGATGATACGCGAATAAAGAATCCTTTGTGGAGTTTTAGACGCTTTAGACAACACGCTGTATTCACTGGCTATCTTCAATTAGTCACGCTAGCAAACAATTCCGGGTGCTTCGTTCATAAAGTTGGGTTCTTCAAAGTTATGGACACTCGAAATGAAAGGCATATTTGAATGTTATGTTTCATTGAAGCCCATTTTAATAATAAGATAATACTTTAATCAATTTTAATTTTGCGTGGGATTGAGGTTGTTTTTTTATCAGTCGCGGATCTGCGGGGAGGGAAATTCCCCCTCCCAAAATTTTCAGTACCTCTTAATTTTAACGTGTTCCGAAACTTAACTTGTTCAAATAAAACCATTTTCGTATAAACATTAAAACGACTAAAATTGTATCGTAACATGAGCTGAGTATAACCTGTGTCATTCTATATAATCTGTAATATGAAACATTCGATCAAAACATTTTGAATTAAAAAAATTTCCCTAAAATTCGACTCCGGATAAGCCCGTGTTTATATCAAGACGCTGTGTCATTTAAAACATCCATTCTTCATAGAGAACATCCAATTTAAAAAAGAAAATTAAAAGTTACGAGAATGTAAATAGTTCTCAATTTTTCTTACAACAAAGATAGGTATTCATTGCTGGTTGGGAACTAATAATTACTGCTTTTAAAATTATAAAGAAATGCAAGACAATGCAAGTTTTCAAGGTCGGCGACAATGTTGAAATTGCTTCACTAATTTAGAATTGGTTGTACGAGGTAAGGTTGATACACGACTCTCTTGACAAGGTTAAGAAATGCCTGTGGTCAAGGGTGTTTATCTGTACAATACATGCAGTACTTGTTACTGGTGATGTGTTTCTTGTTTTCTTTAGGAGAAAAAAAAGCAGTGAACTTGAAGACGAAATAAACAACAGAATTATCCAGAATGTGATTTAACCAAAAGACGTGTTGTCTCATCAATTGTTCATTGATCATCTTAATTTTGGTTTGAAAATGAATTTCAATTTTTTTAATTTTTTCTTCAAATTATCCAACGCCCGATTCTAAAAAATACTGCTTTTTCTTTGGTAAGAGAACCACTAACCGCATCGCATACAAAACCAAACACTATGAGAGACATCACTCAGTCCCTCATTTTGTTACAATTACTGTATAATGCACTGATATGTGGGTGCAGGAATAAAAGAAAATCTGTTGGCGTGTACGTTGTTATTCTGGCATGTCGTGGCGTGCTGGAGCCTGTACTTTCCATTGTGCGGCGGCTCGGCACGCAAGCACGTGCACAAGGCACGCCCAGGGTGTCTGTCTACTTGCTGTGTTGTTGTTCATCACAAAGTGCCTTCACTTATGTGGCTGTTTCTTTGATTGCAGGTGAGTGGGAGCTGGAGATGAGAGCGGTAAACAAGTATGAGCAGGTGGCGTGAGTACACAATTTACTTATTGTGGTACCTGAAGAGATTTATCACTCTTACTGTCCACCGGGTTCAGTACCTTTACGTCGCTATATACTGTGGCAATAAAGAATTAAATTACCAACGAGGATATCCACCTTTAAGAATCGCCCTTGGTGGCGAAGATCGTTAAGGCGGATGCCCTTGGTTGTTTCTGTTCTATGGTGTGCGTATTTGAGTCCTATGGTGTGCGTATTTGAGTCCTATGGTGTGCGTATTTGAGTCCTATGGTGTGCGTATTTGAGTCCTATGGTGTGCGTATTTGAGTCCTATGGTGTGCGTATTTGAGTCCTATGGTGTGCGTATTTGAGTCCTATGGTGTGCGTATTTGAGTTCTATGGTGTGCGTATTTGAGTCCTATGGTGTGCGTATTCGAGTCCTATGGTGTGCGTATACGAGTCCCCGCACGGTCATGGGTAGGAATGGCGTAAAAGCATTCATATTTTTAAAATATCAATATTTCCACCAGAATCATCCATATATTAATATTGGTGTTTTGTTACTGATTTTGTGTGAATTTCTTCACGTCGATATTTTTTCCCCCACAAATATCGATGTTTTAAAATTTAAAAAAATCTTTTTCTATGATTTTGTACGTGCTAATATCGTTAAACTGCATTTTGAACATTGTTTAGAATATGGATTAGGAAATGAAAATGGCAGAGTGCTTTAGGTAGAATGTACTTTAAGCTATTATTTACGTGATTAAGTATATTTTAGATATCGGACGTTTTAGTTCGATGATTCATGAATGAAAGTGAATAAATGGAATGATAGCAAAACACGATGTCCGTTATTTTTTATTTTCTTCTCCACATTCGATAAACATTATTATTATTATTATTATTATTATTATTATTATTATTATTATTATTATTGTTATTGTTAATCGGCCGACTAGGACCACGCAAGCAAGCATCCTGCATTTACCGTGGCTCAGTTTTTATTTATTATCACGGTGGCAGGTGCTTACAACAATTCTTAGGGGGGACCAGCATTTTAGCTGGATCCGATTTTTATCCCCCATGGTTGTTAGCCCGGGGGTATGGAAGATGAAAGATGATAGGAATGGATTAGGAGGCGATAGGTGATCGTGGACTTTTGGAACCATTCCAGCATTCGCCTTTATGACCGAGGGAAACCACGAAAACCCCGGTCAGGATGGCCGGCCCGGGAATCGAATCCGGACCTCCCGATTACGAAGTCTGCGCTACGCACTGAGCCACTTCGCTCGGTCATTATCATTATTATTATTATTATTATTATTATTATTATTATTATTATTATTATTATTAACATATTACTTATACGTAACCAAACAATAAAATATACTGGTATTTCATTTAAATCCTCTAATCAAACAGGAATCGGGATGGAAAAATACCATCTATTTTATCATATTTCAAAACATCAATATTTTAAACATCGATGTTTTTCGTCAATGTTTCTATGGATATCGAAAACCTATTGGTGAAGTGTCGAAATATCGATGTATCAATGTTTTGATAAGGAACACAGGAGTTTGGGACAAGTGTGCTCACGTACGCATTACATCCGGGCTGTGGGTTCGAATCCAACGTAAGGCAAGGATGTGTGTTGTGACGTGTGACAGACCCCCAACCATCATTATGCACCTCTAGAAAGTGTGATATCTCTCTCCTCTCTACTTCTGTAAACATCAAAGCGAATTATGAACGATTGTAGCGCGCTTCTGATCATTAACGACGTCTATTAGCCCTTTTATTGGTTCATTTCGAAACTTCGGGCAATTTAACATTCCAGAAGATGCCTCGTTCGGTCTAATAAGGATTATTCTTGTTTACCTGCGCCCAAAATTCCATCTCTGCCAAAATAACAACCTCTTTCATGCACGTATGTATTTATAAAATTTCACGGAGGTCTCTTTGAGGGCAGTGGCCTCGGTGAGGTGAGTGCACCCGAATTGCTCGGCCTTATCGTCTTACGTCATCCTCCTCATATCACACACACACACACACACACACACTCATTCAGCAGGTCACTCCGAAATGGCAAAGTGCAGTTCCTCCCACACTCCCGCTCTAAAAGACGGGATTCATACTCGCACTCTTGGAAAATACACAAACGCCCCCGTTGTGTGTGCTCTAAGCTTTATCGCTCTCGGGCTCGCCAGTGCATCGTTGGGGTTCAAGTTCTCGGACGCAGAACGACTTTTATGCGGCGTTTCATGCGTCAATCTTCATTAAAATCTATCTGTGAGGATGTAAATGAAAACTGGGGCCGATCATCGTTGGTAACATTCTTCGTACAAATAATTTTTTCTGTTCTGGAAGCCGAGCGGGGTTTGTGAATGATACTTGCCTCGGAGTCGATTTGTGTTCTCTTTGCACTTGGAACACGATTCTGTTTGTTGGACTAGAGCTTTCTTATGAAAATATTTTATGCATTGAGAAGGATAAGTGATTTTTTGCTACGTCCAAAATGCGACGTCTGCTGATATTCATTTTCTGTAAATGTCGTATACGAAATTGCTTTATTCTTTTAGTGTTTTCCTCCAGTGAAATATGGTAACCCATTTTTTTCCCTACTCTTCAAATACTTCTCTGATGCTTACATGTGATGTTTGATATGACTATGTGATTGTTTATTAAACTACGGACATTTGTCTTGTAATTGACTCGTAGATCGCACAACGGGAGAACGAGCGACTGGGCTCCTCTGGATCTCGTGATCTCATTTTGGGTGTATTTGATATTTTCCATTCTGTAGTTTCATTCATGTCACCCTTGACTCAGGAGCTTACATCATCCAAGAATAGAGAGACAAAGGCGGCGGGTTCGAATCCGGTTTATGACATGGGCATTGCCACTCATGAGTGGTAGTGGCGGGATTGGCTCTGTTTATCTCCACATGTAGCATTTGAACCAGCATTCTATTCACATTCTGTCGTCGTTATTCGTTCATCACTTACCCCTACCACGGTTTATACGGTGGAATGCACAGGCATTACACAGGCCGATTACCTGCCCGGGAAAGGGGAGAAAATAACGGCGTCAGCCTCCTCATTAGCCTACGCTTGGAAATGAGTATGGCATTCATCATGCACTCTTTTCGTGCGTTGATACAGGCCATCCTTCTACACAGCTCTAAACCCTGCATGGTGTGAATTCCAGACATTGTTCTGTTTGGTGTTGGCTGAATGCACTGGTGTTTATTTCTCACAGACGTGTATTAAACAGCCCACCCCAAACGATCCGCCCACCTAGCCCTGCCCGTCTACAAGCCCTAACCTAACCGCCCCTCGCCCAGCTCTTCCCCTCCCCCGATCTTCCTCTTCCCTCCTCACTCTCCCCCTCCCCATCTTAACCATCCCTACCCCATCCGTCTCCTCACCACACCGCCCCCCCAACCCCGCCTCACTCTCCCTCTTCCCTCCCATCTCCCCTCACCCCACTCCTCACTCTCCTCACCTTCCCACCCCTCCCCCCACGAACCTCCTCCTCGCTCCGTTCGTCCCACCTTACCTGGTAACACTGCCACTTAAAAGCCTCTCGTGTTCCATCATTACTACTTACAGTTTTTTATGTAAAGATATTTAGGGAAACATTTTGGAATCAAGCACCTCCCTGTTTTATTCTCGGCTACACGATTTTGTGCAATTTTTTTATTAAGAGGAAATATGAAACCACATAAATTGTTTCGTGTTACTGAAGGGAATCGAGCTTACAGTTTTCAAATTGGGTCTCCTGTTCTTCACACGCTTTGATACTGCCTTCATTTACTCTCCTTGAGCGTCTACTTCTGAAGAAAAAAAGAGGGTGCGTTTATCGACGTGAGTACATGTATTTTCACATTGCAACCTCGCATCGCAAAGTACTTCATGAATAATGTACACGGCTTGCGGCAATGAACTTGAATTAAGATGGTGCGAAATCTTTCGAGGACACCGAAATACTTCTTTCTTTGCCGATTCCGAAATACGTCTGCATACCTTCCGGCCCTGACCAGTTACACTTCTGAGGCACGCGATCCATCGCGTGTCGGCAAAACGATTCGATTCGATGAAAACTGGACCAAGAGACAAGGTCGAAGGAGGTCTTCAGGGAATCAAGGGCATTCGTAACGCAAAAATGAGCTCGTAGATGCTGAGTAGGTAGAAGATTATGAAAACGTAAGGGGGGGGGTATTCGTTTCAAAATCGTAAAAAATCGACAGAATTTAGTGTAACTTGCAAGATTGTTCTTATATTATATTATTTTTAAACTCACGCTAGTTAATCGATTTACGAGGACAAGATACCTAGATTATCCTTCGAAGATTTCAGCTGGTTATGACGTGCAATATTCTGCAGTAGTGGTAATTGCGTTCGAAAGTATTATTTTTGTATTTCAGTAAGTTTCTAACACCGAAATACCGCGATATTTTCGTTAACAATGAAATGTTAGATTTTGTATATGTATTTTTCAAACATTATTGGCCAAAGTTCATTATTGCATCTACGACAGAAGTCTAGAATTTATTTTTGGAAACGAATGGTATAAAGTTAATGCCTTCGTAATTATTTCTGTAAAGTACAAGTGGCGAGTATGATTTACTTCATTTCATTTTCTCTCATAGAACGAAAGAAAAGGTGACTTTATCTTAAAAAAATGATTTAATCTCTGAATATAAGAAAGAAACATTGACATACGTACGATATAAAATAGAAAAATGATTTCGTTACCCCGAAATTACCTTCCGTTTTTGTTTATACCATACGCGTATCATTAATGAAGACTAATGGAAAAAGGAAACAATCATTCAATCTAAATTAAACCTGTGTCAATAATTAAAATGTAAAACCGTATCCGACTGAAGGCTCCATGCATTAGAATGTAAGGAGAGTAAACCTCCGCAGCAATGTATCGCTTTGCCACTGGTTGGTGGTGATTGGTTGCAGTCTCATAGGCGAATGCTCAGCGTCACTGTGATGCTGTGCGATGTTCCGCTTTAGCAGCGCTTGGGGAGACTCCCGATGATGTCATTGGAGTCGATTAAACGAGAGAGGCGGCGATGGCGACAACTTTGGCGCCTAGATAGGGGAGGGGTGTGACTTCGCCTAAAAGAGAGATGCAGTCGGTTGCACGCAGTGATCACTGGGGTGTGCGTTGTACGTTTTTTTCTTTTACGATTGCGAGAAAAACCGGATCACTTAACACGCTGAATATGCCTAGACGCCGAGATGCAGATGCATTATTTCCAATCACACTTAGTGGGTAGGAAACATTGCCATAGTGACACATGTGGTTCTAAGGTGTGGACATGAATGTGTGGAGAAGGATATTATTATGAAAGTGGTAAATTTATCTTACAAATTCAATGTAGGACATTGGAGATACCTTACGCTCAGCGCCTTCAGACCGTTCTTCAGATGTTTTCCACCATTTGCGTCCTTCCCTGTTTGTGTATGCCGGTTAGGAGTCAGTAGCCCCCCCCCCCCCTCTCTCTCTTTCCTCTCTTTCTTTCTTTTTCTGTTTATTTCTGTTTCTTTGTCTCTCTCTTTCTCTCTTTTTCATATACACACACACGCACACTGTAACCATACACACCACTAATCATACACACCTCACCATACACACTACTAGCCATACACACTTCACGATTTCTACCAGTAACGACACACACTTCATTTCTACTAACATCAATAACCATTCTTACATCACACGACACACACACACACACACACACACACACAAACAAACAAACACACACACACACACCAGAATGTTCCAGATTGAATTTGGAGGTACAGATGGAAAGGAAGGTACGAGCGATCCGTGCCCCTTTGTAAAAAGAAATGTTCTGACAGACATACGTCTGGAGGTAATCAGAGAATTCATGCAACGCACCGATCATCCAACCTAAGAAATCGATCCCTGCTGGCGCGAGCGATGCTTCGTGCCGTGTGCTCCAACGTGAATTCGCTTGGCTCCGAACAGTCGAACTTTCACGCAGGCGCGGCAGACGCGCCCGATGGAGCTCGCGCACGGTTGGCGGCGGGGGCGGAGGCGGAGGCGGGGGGCGGGGGGCGGAGGGGATCGCCGGAAGCTCTGTCGACGACCGGAAACTGCTCAACGCCCCACCGACGGCGCCCGCCGCCCGTCGGCGCCGCCGCCCCCGCCCCACCCCGCCCCCGCCCCACCCCGTCGTGTGCGGCCGTGCGGGACCCGCTCGCTCGCTCGCTCGCTTGCTGACTGTCGAAGCGGTCGACTGTGAATAGCGGGCCGCGCCGCGCCGCGCCGCGCCGCGCCGCTCACATGTCGCCACGCGTTCGGAGGAAGCGGCTAACATCTGTGTTATGGGGCGATCCGTCAACTTCAGGTTACGCTTGTGGTCCTCCAAGGAGAATGGGGCGCCGTTTGTGATGGATTCCCTAGATTGTTGGTTTTAATCAAACTGCTGAACCCCAGAAGAATGCGTGTGTTTCTTTCTTTACTTTCGTGCGTTGAATTACTGATTTTCAGACAGTTTCAGTGGAGAAAGACTGAAGTAGACCTTTCACGTCAAACTGGTATTACTAATTTATCCGTCTAGATCAATGGTGTCCAACTTGCCACAACTAAAACCTTCGATATGGTTGCGGGCCATATTTTCATTACCCGGGCGACCCACACCTCCCCATAATGTCGATGTCGGCAAATTGCCCAGCTGCTGTGAAAGTGGGGAGCGGGGGTTAAACCATGCGTGATATCAGGCCGCACTCAGCATAACGCAGTGAAACACATTGGGGTGATATTGAATGTCAGAATTGACTAGAAAGAAAACCCGAATTTAACTTATTATTCCATTAAAGAGGATGTTGATCCTGGCAGGGGGCGTGCCCTAGGTGCGCAAAGTTGTCGTCCGTCGTGGATGAAAGAGACTTTCAGTTTTGACTAATTACGTTTTATAATAAGTGGCATCGTGGTCGGCCATCTGGTGTAGATTGTGCGCCTTCTGCTGAAAGGTATCCCGAAGGCCTTCACAGACGCTCAGTTTTACTCGTCTGGATCTTTTACATTTATTTCTTAACGGACTACTTGCACCTTCGTGTGTGTTTAAAAAACTCTTCGCGGTGTAGATTTTCACTGCCTGCTCTTGGGTCCTTCGAAGAAAAATAGGGATGGCCGTCGAGGTGAGTTCTTGATATTTTACCCGCGGGATTTTTGCTGCAGATTTTCGTATTTAACCGGACTGGGGAAATGGTACGGGTAAATATGACACGTATCCGAACGTGACGGGCATCTTGGAAATGGGTTAGGCATACTATCGATTTATACCAAACGGAGGAGGGTAATGTGTTTGGAAGTGATATTATTTCTCGTTTATATGTTCTTTTACAAAACAAAATCTACGGAGAGAAAATAAAATGGTTGTTAAGGAAGGGAATTCTGGGATATTCTTGCTATAATTCAATATTGTTATTATTCGTTGTACATCTCAGAATGTGTTCTAAATTGGGTACACGATCCTACTCTGGAAGTTTGATAGCCTGCTTTCACAATGAGAGGGGAGCCCGCTTCCGACTTGGACGAACGCACGGGAAAACTTTGAACTGCAGCTTAGACGAAACGCTGTATTTCACGAAATATGAGTGCTGTGCGAAGTGCTTCCTTTGATTCCTATTGACCCCATTCATCATTGGTTCATGGAAAAGAGATGTTGACTAATTATTGCGAGAAATCCTACATAGTATTTTACATTTAGTACTTGCTTGTCTTGGGGCCTATTTAACCTAAAACTAGTATCCTCTCTCACTCATGGTGGTGTCTCTACTGGCCGCCGTCTGCCAATTGTCCGTAGTTAGTGAACCGGAGCAAATAAGCTCCATTTTTCCCGGAACGGAAATTAGCTATTTACCTGAACGAATCGGAATGACGCGGCCGTTAGCACGTGGAGCACGTCTTCGACAAAGGGCGCACACAAACGCACAATGCGTGCTATTGTGTTGGGCTTGAATTATCGCGATTTGATAGCCCAACGGATCGACTGTGACGATGGGTGGGCGACGTCAACCTGTGTAAACGAGATCCTGGTACTCTAATTCGAGATAGTACAAGGTGATTCAGAGAACGAGCTAAAGTCGAAATTAAACATTTGAAAGACTGTCTTGGAATAAAACTGCTGTGTGGATATGTTGAATTCCTTTGCTTTCATCGCGACTATGTTATTTGTACCTTGGTAAGTACAATTAAATATTCAAAGTGAAAAAATAAATATTCATAAGCTGCTTGAAAATGTTAAGCAAGCTGCAAAGATGTTCGGGTACATGTTTATGAATTATATAAAATATTTTTTTCTTAAACAATTATAATTTATAAATGAAAAAATACTCATCCTAATTACTCTCAATTAAATGGCCAAGTGAGGTGACAGAACCAAAACTTAACACACGCGTTATTGGATTTTTTGGTGATTCCGTATAAAACTTCGGTTTCCAGTTCAGGGAGCATCAGTAATTGTCAAAAATCCGGACCGTCAGTAATTCGGATTTGATTCCGGCAAAAAAAAGTCACATGAAGCGAATCAATATTATTTTATTGTAGACTAGATACACAGTGCGAAAAATATGACAGTCACTTTATGTAATACTGTATAACCAGTAAAGCATTTTTTGTTACTGAAAACGGAAACATTGTACTAAATTCATGGTTTTATTCATTCCATCCACTTCTGTTACAGAGTGAACTTTGAATGAATTTGGAATTTGGAATCAGTTGTTAAAGCTGTTTTCTACATTGAAGACTTCTACTGCTCTCTTATTTAGTTTAATTTCACATCCAGACATTCGATCATCAGGAAGGTGTCCTATCCGAAATTTTTAGGATTATCGTCGTTATACTGTCTGTCAGCAGAAAAGTATCGTTTAGCTATTTTATGCATGTTGTCATGTTCAGACATCATGCGAATCCTGCGTACTAGAGACGCGGCATCGACAACAAAACATCTGTTTCGAAATATTGCTGATCAAATTAAAAAAAATATGATTATCAAAATACGTCTCATCTATCGATTTTTTCAAACACCAATGTTTGTAAAACTATTTTATTAACATCAATGTTTACATGCGGGGGGGGGGGATTTTATCTCACAACAGTCCTGTTTATAATTGAGATGTAGCTCACAAAACAAAGTTAAACAAATTTTCAGAACAATAACAAAACACGCATCTTACTGGATAATCTGAAAATATCTGTATCTGGAAATTACTGTAATTTTTGTTGTTATATTTTTAGTTAAAAAATAAAATATCCATCAACAATGAAAATGGCCATCAACAAATCGCTGTTAATATATATCGACGTTTGAATAAAAAATCGATGTTTTGAAAACATCGACTTGGATGACACATCCCTACTGCGCTTCGTTTCGAGCTCCAAATATCGATGTTAAAAACATCGGTATAAATAAATCGATGTTAAATACATTGATGTTTGTATAAACGTATAGATCTCTCGAAAACATCGATATCGCATTGCTAGTGCATTTCGCTTCGAGCTCAAAATATAGGCATCAAAATATCGATGTTTTGAAAACATTCACCTCGATGACGCATTCCTGCTGTGTTTCGTTTCGAGCTCAAAGCAACGATGAAACGCATCAATAAATAAATCAATAAATAAAACAATTAATAAATTGATTTTTATGTAAAATATGGATCTCTTGAAAACATCGACATCGATATCGCATCGGTAGTATGTGTCTCTTCGAGCTCAAAACATCGGTATCAAAAATAAATCAGTATGACATACATCGCTGTTTGTATAAAAATGTCGATGTTTGGAAAACATCAGTGTCGCATCCCCACTGCGCGCGAACCGCTGCGGGCGGGCGTCCCACGTGCCGCGAGCGCGCCCTTGGCGGCTAAGAGGGCGTCGGTGGGGCGCGTGCGGGCGCCGGGCTGGATGGGCGTTTGATTTACGCATGCGCAGTCCAGTCGCCCGGCTGCGTGCCGCCTTCCGGCCGGCGCGCGACGTCGAGTGGCCGGCCCCGCGCCCAGCGTCAAGGAGCTGCTTCCGGCGCCTGCGGGGCTCGCCAGCGCGCTCTGGACGGCCGCCGCCGTTTAACGTCATCTCGTAGCCCAGGCGCAGATTCAGGCGGAGGGAAATGTCCCCCCAGTATTAACTTGGCTGTCCGGGTGACGCCGCGTCCATGGCAAAGGTGCCGACGATTCGGTTGCCATTCTGCGACCTTCCTCAGGGCGTAATTCCCTGAGGAAGGTCGCAGAGTGTGTGTGTGGGGCGATTTGAGAGTGTACGTTTCCACGGCCGGAATCAGTATTTTCTTGGCTGTCCGGGTGAAGTCGCATCCATGGCGAAGGTGCCGACGTCATGGACGCGGCGTCACCCGGACAGCCAAGTAAATATTGACTCCTGCCGCGGAAGCCTACGCTCTCAAATCCCTCCCCCGCTCAAATCATTAATTTTAACTTGTCACGAAACTTCAAAGCAAAAATATTTTCGGATAACCATTAAAAGGAATAAAATCTCGTCGCAGCAGGAGCTGAGTGTACTCTGGGGCATTTAAAAAAAATCTGTAACGCATTCCACCGAATCATTTGAATTTCGCCTCTCAAACTTTTATCTCTGGATCCGCCCTGCTTGCCCGATACCCAAACCTTGCAGGAGATCAGGAGAAATTATTGTATTATGATGGGTTTTTCGAGTACAATAGTATCGATTTAATATTGGTTTTGGGGTGGATTAGTGGTTCCCAATACACAATACCGCTCAATTCGCACTCCTCTGAATACGGGTTATAAAAGAATTCAGTAATAGCGAGAGACTCATCTGAAAGACATTCTGCCTATGCCGCTATTGCTGAAACTTGCACAGTGTGAGTTCATCTTGCCCGAGGCACTCAATACATCCTGCAATCCGGACATGACGTATCCTTCAGTTGCATAGAATACTGCAATCATCTGGAACCGAGCTGGTGTCGCGACCGCTTTGCACCGAGGAAGATAGTTTCCCGTGCAAGAGCGTCATTTAACAGCAGCTGGCCTTGAAGCTGTTCATCATTGGATATAGAATGGGTGGCGTAATCCACAGCGCAAAGGAATGTGCTGCTCTCTGCGTCTACGTGCTTTAGCCTGTACTGCCACTGCATGCGGTGGGTAAAAACTTCTCCAAGCTAGCCAAAAGTCATATAAGGTCGTATTGTATTTCGAGTGCGATTGGTTGCATCCGAAATCGCCCCTGGCAGAGAGTGCTGAGGCGAAGTCACTGTACCGTCTGACATGTCTCTGGGAAATAGCTGTTGCCGCTTTAACATTTCTGATCGGGAGGTCCTAGCGTAGGCGTCCCGGCGGCAGAGTTTTGTCACTAACTTCATACGTAGCTAGGTCACATTTAACCACTCGCTGGAGGAGAATTATAGCTGGCCGCTGCTTTGATCGGAATTTTTCTGTGATTTCTCAAATAAACACCAAGATAACGCATAAAGAGTACTTTAGGAAGGGAGCCACGGACCGCGCGCGATCTTTCCTTTTTCATTCTTGTTCTTTGCTCCTCTCTTACGTACCACTCGTATACTGCACGCACTGTTTACCACGCACAGCACGGCAAAGATGAGATAGATTCGAGAAAAAATTCTGAAGTTCGCAATTCTCAAAAGTTCATAATTTTAAATAAAAATCGGAACGATGTCATAATTGTAAATGCACTTTCTTCTATCCTGTAAAAAAATACAACAAATTTACAATTTCACAACACAATACAGCCATTTTTGAGAAAAGTTTGAAAATCTCACAGGTGCGTCATATGAAGTCAACTACTATGGGTCCTTAGTCTCGTAAGTGTAGTACATGTTTTTGCTCGGGATGTGGCGGTGGACTTCATCCGCTGGATGGCGAGATCCGGCCCCGACCTACCGTCGGCTAACGGTGTTTTCCCCCTATCATGTATCTCCCACCAGCGGGGCACCGCCCCCAACCGGGACAAGCACACATGACCGGTCTCCCGCCATGTGTGGTAGTGCATGTTAGTATGGAAAGGGTGAGAATACGACAAGGAAGAGGTAGGAAAGATCGCGCGCGGTCTGTGGCTCGTTTGTTACGGTGCTGCTCTGGCATTCGCCTGGTGTTGATCGGAGAAACCACTGCAAACTACCGATCAGAGTCGCCGTTCGCTAGAATTCTCCAGATAGCGATTGAATTTGACTTAGCTAGGTAGCTTATGTCCAAAACCCTGCCACCGTCGGGACTTCAACCTAGGACCTCCCGGTCAGAGGGACTGCGGTGTCATCAGTTGATGCCCTGAGCCATCTCTCCCGGTCTAAATAATGCAGGAAGCGAACGTCACAGTCAATGAACCGACCGGCAGCGACCACATCAAGCCCGCTGCTAAGCCGTCCTTGCGATAAGCGTCCTCGTCCGGGGAAAGACCACGGGCGCGCAGGCGGGCGCGTCTATTTTAAAGGGCCACGCGGGCGGGCGGGCGGACGGGCGGGCTGTTCTGAGGCTCTCGAACAACGCGGAGCTTGTACACGCAACAGCGTCGGACCCGCCGCCGCCACCGCCTCTCCGGAGCTTCCGCGTTCCGTCGCTTGGGGCGCCGGCGTCGCCGTCTCTGATTTCGACGACGCGTCGCCGATTGCCAGCGCCTGTTTGCAGATCGAGTGGCGGTGGCCCGCCTGTTAAACACGCGATAAACAGTCGACAGGGCGTGTGGAAAAAAAAGGAAACAGCGGAAGAGATAGTCTGGGGCGGTGGGGGAAGGGGTGATAGGAAACTACGGAAGAAGGAAATGGGATTTGCAAAGGATATGTGGCGGGGAACAGGTGTAAAGAGATAAACAAGTAAACAATAAGTACATAAATATTAGCATAGACGATATAGCTGAAGCGGTTTAGTGGTATACCTTGTTTATTGGAGTTACAGTTCTAATTTAAAGCAATGGAAACGATGAAATTCACTTCGTATTTAGAACGTTTGCGGTAAAGACTTAAACATACTTTTTTAAGTACATAAAAATGTATCTGGAGGTTGCGATTGCCGTTATAAACGGCCGCCGAAACAGTGGAATAAAAAATATTTCAGGATGTTGGTTTATGAGTATGTTTCAATTAACCATTTTTTTTGCGGAAGAGAATACGAGAATTCCTATTTTTCTGTACGAGGATTGCTTGATAAGCAAAAACAAGTGTAAGTGACACAATGAGCAGAGCAGCCAGATAACGTACTTTGTAAATTTATTTTGTGAATATTACGACTTACTAACTTCCCACAATCATCTTGATTGTTAATCAACACATTTTATTTGTGTCCCATTTCACCTGCAATGAAAACTAATTCAGTCTTCAAAGAAGGCACAAGGAAATTTCAAGCCCCAGGGAAGTTTTCACAGGTTTCGTATAATTGTGACGTGGAATTATTAATACTTAATTGCATGAACGAACATTTCATTAAATGGAACTTCAATAAATGCAAAATTAAGCTACCTACAACTTCAATAATATGGTGTTTGCAATAAATATTATTTTTTGTAGTTTTGTCGTTATTGATTTTTGAAAGTTTTGTTACTATAATATCACTTTCTGTCGTAAACTGTTATTCATATATTCCTAAGAGGTATGTTGTACCAGGAGGCAGTGTTCGAGTAACTTGGAGTTGAATTTTCTTGTACTCCGGTACCAGTTTTGAGTAATTTTTCTCTTTTTCGTAATTCTTGTGATTTTAATTATCCATTCGCGTCATGTACTATGTTAATTCGTGTAATTGTCCCACTAAACACCTTTCGAAGTGCTGTGATATACTTACGATAATCTGTTGCTAAGCGATCTCATGATTATCCACGCGCTTCATCAAGCTAGGGTTGCTTAGAAAAGAGTATTTACTCCACGGTCGGTGGCGGCTACTCGCCCTGTTGGTGGTTTACGCTCCCCCTCCCAGTTTTGTTTACTGCCCCGCCCCTCTCCGCCAAGCCATTACTGAAGGCGCCCTTTCCCCCTTGCGAGTGCGTCGCTAATGGGAAGATCGATAGCGCGTGCCCGCGACGGCCGACGGCTAATGCCAGAGCGAGAGGGTAGCAATTTGCCGTTATTTTCTCGCACGACGAGGATTCCCTGATGCGCGTGATTGGCTCACACTTAGAGATGTCTGTGATGTGTTATTGTTTTGATGTGTTTGATGTGGAAACGTCCTCCAAAGGGCTATCATACAGCTCGTCAGAGTTGTGAAGAAGAGCTTTTGTTGTCAGCAAATATTTCATTACTAGTGGCACAGTTAAAGATGGCTCAGAACTCCTTCTGATGTCACTGTAATGCCTGTGACCGGGAGGTCCTAGGGTTCAACTCCTGACCGTGATAGGATTATCGACCGTAGCTAGATCGCGTTCAGCTGCTGTCTGGAGGGAGAATTCTAGCAGCCGGCTGCTCTGACCGGTAGTTTTTCCGTGGTTTCTCCGATCGAAACCAGGCGAATGCTGGAGTAGTGCCTTAACAAACGGGCCAGGGACCGCGCGCCCAAAAAATTCCCGCAAGTCGATGTAGGTTGGCGCCGGCTTTTGTCATCCAAAGGGAGAAGATCAACGCCTCCTCTGGAAGAGAAAACGCACTATACTTACGGGAATAATGTCCGTGACATACGAGACGAATGATCAATTGATGCACCCGGAATCATTAATTAAGCAATCAATCATTCATATTACTAGTGGCTACCACACATGCCAGGAGACCGGTTGGGAGCTTTAAACGTTTCCTGGCTGGTGCGGTGCCCCGTTGGTGGGAGATACCTGGTGCTTCATGCGAAATGCATAAATTTCCTTTAAGACATCTTGAATGTAATATCTACGATTATTTCCAAGGTTCTTACGACAAACAAAGATAACGCTAAAATCCCATGTTAAAAAGAAAGTACCAGAAGAAAAGTATGCCAGATAAACAAATAGTCACTATATTTTTGAAGAGGATGGTGCAAAATATCACTAGATTTTCTGCATCGATTTGCTGAGAGACAAACAAATGGTGACTAGTTCTTCCTTGTACTGTTCTTCCTTGTAGTAGTAAAAGGAGGAGAGATATTGGATTCACTTCAACAATACGAGCTCGAATTTTCGGACATAAAATCTGTGTTTTATGGTTCTTGTGAGCTGTAATGTCGCACACACGTCACGATTAAGATGTGTTAGTGCTGTTTTAAAGATATTAAGATTGGAACAAGTGGCGAAGAGATACATCCAATACTGTACGCGAAATTATTGCCTGGATGAAGGGAGGAAGAAAGAGAGGGATGGAGAGATGGCCGCAACAATGGATAAATGGATGGGTGGAGTGACATAGTGACGCAGGGAGGGATAGTGGGATGGAAGAATCCCTCATAACTTCGACAGACATTTTGAGATTTGATCTGAAACTCTGTTAAAACATGAAGAGTAAGAACCGTGTACGTCGATCCGGAGATCATTAAGATACGTTAATTTGAGGGGGACTTCATATGATGCACCTGTGAGATTTTCAGCATTTTCTCGTAAATGGCCGCAGATCGTTTTTCTTTTTTGCTTGAATAGAAGAAACTGCATTTATAATTATGGCATCGTCCCGCATTTCATTAAAACCTATGAAAGTTTGAAAATGAAAAACTTTTTTCTCGAACTTGTGCTACATCGCCAATATTAAAGTCAAATTTCTTTTGTAATGCAAATTATCCCTCGATTTTAAATCGTTAAATGATGTCGTAAAAATGAGTAGTTGTTGAGTAATAACTTGCAACATTAATAGGAGGGAAAGTTTCGGTATGTAGTGCATTCCGAAGTTTTATTATTCTTAGCACTTCCAATTGGAGGTAGTTTTGTGACCTGTTACATATTCTTACAGCGTCGTTCCATTCTGTTGGGACGGAAATGCGGCATATAGCTGGAATGGCGGGTTTGAACCATGATCTGCGCCATAGGCCACATGATAGGTGGTTCTGCAGTAACGGCCGTCCTCAAAGGAAATGGGGCGTGCAGCCGGAGATGAGTCTGCGTTTCCATCCTGGAGATGGAATGTGAGCTACCGGGCAGTGCCCTTCTCTTTACTGTATACTTCGGGGTTGCAGACTACACTCTGTCAATACTAGGGTTGAAATATAGGTAATTCTGTGAGAAATGTGTAGTGGATATAAAGGGGTGACAACAGGATTCCTTGGGATTCTTACCTTACCTAGTGGTCTTTCCACATTTCTCTATAGTAATTTACGAGTATTTGAACATTACCATCAACTCATTATGTCATTTATCTTTCCTGGTGTGTACAAAAATATACGAGTTTAAAATCCAAGTGGGTACAATTCTGTTTGGCTGTGCATACAATATTACTCTACTTCTTTGTGGTCCTGTACGGCATTGTTGGTAGCCATCCTGCAACAGCGATTTGAGCGACAGAAGGTTTTTTTATAAAATTGCTAGGAGCAAAAAAATATAAACTCTTGTTCAATGTGAACTCTTTTATTATCTATTTAAAAATACATCTAAAACGTATAAAAATAGTTTATTTAATTAATCAATTAATTGTTAATTGCTCTTTTAATTGTAAATTACATAATTAATTGCTTCGTTGACTGTTAATTGATTTTTAAATCTTAATTTATGTCGTCAATTTGTTTTGTTTTCCTTTTAATTTTTAATGTTTTTTAATGTTTTATTGTCACTGCAACCGCTCTCAAAATGTCATCTTTCTTCTAACTTTCTTTGACATTTTAAGTATGAGAGGAATGGATCGAAACAATTCCAAGTGCGCCAAAATAACGACCAACCAACTAACCGGACTTCGCACTACGTGAATGACTGATATATTGCCCACCGCGGCGAGGCGTATTGTTCCCGAAACATACGAGCTCCTCTTCTCCGCCGGCTCGCGAGTAAACACCCTTTCGCGCGCGGCCGCCTCAGCCGCGCCTCGCGCTCTGGGTCAGGCGCACCACTCGCGGCCGAGCCACTTGGCTAAAACTCGACGCCGCTGTTTCGCCTCACCGCTCGTTCGGGCGCAGTTTACGCTCGGCGGCGTCCGCCTTCCCGCCCTGCCCCGCCCCGCCCCGCCCCGCCCCGCCCGCCCCGCCCCGCTCCGCCCCGCTCCGCCCCGCTCCGCTCCGCTCCGCTCCGCCCCGCTCCGCCCCGCTCCGACCCGCTCCGCCCCGCTCCGCCCCGCTCCGACCCGCTCCGCCCCGCTCCGCCCCGCCCCGCCCCGCCCCGCTCCGCCCCACTCCGCCCCGCTCCGCCCCGCCCCGGCCCGCTCCGCCCCGCTCCGCCCCGCTCCGCCCCGCTCCGCCCCGCTCCGCCCCACTCCGCCCCACTCCGCCCCGCCCCGCTCCGCCCCACTCCGCCCCGCTCCGCCCCGCTCCGCCCCGCCCCACCCCGCCCCGCCTCGCTCCGCCCCACTCCGCCCCACCCGTCAGTGGCGGCGCGATATACGCGCGGGCTGTCCGTCGCTTCGCGCTCTCTGAGACTCCGGTCGCCGCGTTTGTTGCCGGCGGGCGCGGGCTTTCCGCCTCGGAAACATCGATACTGCTGTTTCAATTCGCCGGCCCGCCCTACTCGGCGGTTTGCCCGCTGTCTGCTTCCGCTTTATCCCTGTCTCTTATGAATACCCATCTTGTGTCCAGCCGGTCCGCTGTCCTGCCGGTCCGCTTTCCTGCCGGTCCGCTGTCCTGTCGGTGGTCGCTGCCCTGTCGGTCCACTGTCCTGCGGGGCCGCTGTCCTGTCGGTCCGCTGTCTCGCCCGACCGCTGCCTCGCCATTCTGCTGTCTCACCATTCTTCTGTTCTGCCATTCCGATACCCCCCCCCCACCGATCCACTGTTTCATAATTCCTCTGACCCGGCGATGCACTCACCCGCCGTTTCGCTGTGCCTGTCATCGTCCGCTTTCCGACGTTCCACTATCCCTTCGTCACGCTGTCGCGCCATCTCGGTATCCCTTCGCCTGGCTCGCCGTGTTGCTTTTCCTCCAGCACGCCGTCCCTCTACCCGTCGTCACTGTCCAGCTGTTACCCCGCCCCTTAACTTACTGTCCGTCTCCGGTGTTCCCTTCGTGCTCCAATACTCTGCATTTTCCTGCATTTTCAATGTATCCCTTTTCCAATCCCTTCACCATCTCCGCACACCTTCCCTCCGCAGTCGTCAGTCGGATCTCCCATTTGTCGCTGCTATCTTCTCCAACCTATTTCTCTTACCCCGGATGATGCCATTATTTCCGTCGTTGGCTCTATGACTGCAAAAACCATAGTTGCAAAAATTATGTGTTGTTCCTTCCGCGTGTTTTTACCCGATCTATCTTTTATCAACTTATTTTTTCATCTTTTCTATCGCCGTATTATCTTGGAGCCTCTTCTTCTTTCTCCTGCCATAAATCTTCACCCTCTCTTCTCTCTTTCCTTGATCGCATCCTTCTCTATTTCTGTGCCTTCTTTTCCATATCCATTTCCATTCTGCTCTTTTCTTTCATTTCCTCCTTTCTTTTATTTTCTCCTTTCTCTTACTATTTGCCTACTTTTTCTTTTCCTCTTCTCCGCTATATCGTCCTTTTTATCCCGCGTAATCTTCCTTCCGTTTCTCTATTTTCTCAACCCACATTTCATTATCTTCCTTCCTGGCACCTCCACAACATCCGTTTTCTACTTCCTTCCTCTTATTACATATTATTCACCATCTTCCCTCTTCTTTTCATACTGCTTTCCGTATCTTTTTCGCATTATCTCCTCCTCCATAGCATCGTCCTCTTCCTTCCTCATTCCCACCGCATTCTCCTGCTTCCTTTCCTTCCCGCCCCGTCTCGCTCGTGTGCCGAAATAGCGCCTGCGTATCGCCGCCTGTCCGTCACGCGCGGTCCGGCCGGGGGCTGACGTCCGCGAAAGGGTCCGCGTGGCCTCGCGCGGAGATAGGCCTCTCGCATCGGCCCTGCGCGTCTGCTCTCTGTCTGGCGTATCTCTCTCCACGCGCCGCTGGCGGGAAGACGTGTATTCCGCTTCGATGCGGATCTGCCGTAAGGCCACAGAGAAGTTTGCGGCGGCGATGGTGTAGCGGTTAACGTATCGGACTGTTTAACCCGATATGAAGCCGTGGATTTTTGAGGGCGAGAAAATCCTTCGTACGCCTTCCTCCGGATGGGAAGTAAAACCGGCTGTCCCATGTTGGTAGATTTACTACATGTAAAATATCCTCAAGCCTAAATGAAGCCTCCGAGCTAAATTCAAATCGCATGTTTCTCGCCTAAGAAATACTTCCTATCTCTGCTAATGATTGAAAGGACTGTAGCGAAATTTGCGTGGTCAGACGAAAGAGCTGGCCACATGGCCTGAATCTCGCCACGTAAAATAAGGCATCAATTCAATTCAATTCAATTCAATTCAATTCAATTCAAGTTGGGCTACGGGCTCCGGTCTTCTTTACGGCGATGCCTGTATAAAGTGCATTTCTGAGACTGAGAAGAGTTATTGTGAAACTGACATCCATGTTTCAGGTCAAGTGACGGTATGTGTTACCATTGCTTTCTCACTTTTTATAATAAGGTCGAATCTTGCTTTGTTCTTTAGTGTTCTCTTCTTGGTATAATTTATTTAATAACAGATTTATAATTATATCATAACTTGCATTTGGGGAGTCAAGATTGGTTATGTCAGTATAAAATGTACTAATTACTGATATTTGAAAATGTCCATAAATAATACACAAGTACAAACTGATTCAGAATGAACAATATTGGTGCAGTGCAAATTTGTAGAGCATGTGGTGGAAAATCTCGTGAACAAATTACACAAGTGACACTTGCGAGAGCGCGCCCCTGATAGGTAGGCAAATCGTCCTGCATTCGTGTTTCGCAGGTTCACGAATTCTCAGGAGGATATTCTGGCCACTGGTCTTCCCCCCCCCCCTCCATTCTTTCTTTTTTCTTCTTCTTTTTCTTGCTTTTCATGTAGCTTTGACTACAAAACTTATCCGGGCTATGAAAGCTACTTCATACCCCCTGGCATTGGTTGTGTTGTTGGGAATTTTCGAGTTTGTCACCACAGACCTTCCAACCCTACTTACTATATTTATCTACCACATTCCCCGCTTAAATTGCTTAAAGTTGAATCGTAGTAATATTGCCTAGTGACTGAATCTGCCTTGAAAACGCAGGGGTTTGTAATTGTCGCACCATTACTTACACATCGTTTCCCATATCAGGCTATGTGACGTTTTATTGGCTCATAAAAATTGGCTCTGTACGTTGTGCAACACATATATTATCTACAGTAAGTCTGTAATGTCATTCTCAGTCTTAACTGTAAGACTAAAGAGCATTTAACAAACGACGAATAAACGTAAGTATCATTTTATGGTGGTAGCTTTTCTTAAATGAAGCTAATAAAAATATACTGACTGATGTGCAATTAACCGTTCAATTTATAGGAAAGTGAAAAGTGTTTAGAAAGACAGAAAATTTTGTGTTGATACCTTTTCTTACCCATATCACTAAAGAAGGAACCAAAAAGAATACTAATAGATTCGTAACTTTTACTATCCACGAATATTATAGTATTTTTCATCCATATTATAATAACAGCACAGTGTTCGTTTACACAAATAGTACTCTCCCAAACGTTGTTTACAATTTCTACTATTGTAGGCGTTAATTACATACAATTTAAAAAAAAAAGAGTTGTTGTGAATGTAGTTTGAGTCGCCGTGTGTCTCAAACTCATAATTTTATTGATTTTATTTATTTATTTTTATTTATACTTTTGTTGATATAAGGGACAATTTGTCCAAGTAAGTGCGTAAAAGAACTGGTTAGCCAAATTAAATCTCAATCACATTGCACAATTAGTCAAAATACAAAAATAATATCTTCGCACTTGAAATCGTTATTGAGATTTTAGTTTATCGATTTTGTTTAACATCGTTGTGAAATATTCTGAGTGACAGACGACCTGATGTGAGGGAAAAGTTAAAAAGCTATTTCGTAGCATGCCTGCGATATGAACGTAGTTGATCTTTACCCTCGTAAATCCATCTCGTAATACTCATTCACTCGCTGGTCGTAAAATTTGAAATTGATTTGTGTAAGCAACAGCTGTAAATTCCTCCTGGAATTGCCGTTGTTATTGTCATGTTGCCAGTGAGCAGATTCCTAGCGGTTTGTGACACGATTGTGCAACGTCCACGTTTAACCTCTTTCTATCTGATGTTGCCGCCAACCCCGAGAATTATTTTGAGGTGTTGGGAACATGTTTTTTATGGATAAAGGTCAAGGCTAAATAACTCGGCATTTTGAGAGGTAGCCATGAAGTGGCGAGGAAATAAATTCGAGTCTGACCTCTGTAACAGCTTTTTTTTTTGTGCCAAGTACTGGTTATATTTTTATATCGTTCGTTATATTTGTATTTTTGTTTCATTTTCCTCATACCATTTACGGGCTACCGACAGTTGGAGACAGTTGTATTATTTTTGAGGAATTTGACGAAGTTCATTCAGGGGAAATCGTTTGTTGCTAGTAGAGCGTTACGTACACAAGCAAAAGCTGTAATACATGCTTTCGCTTTTTGTTCCCAGAAGCACAGGCACATTCTAATGAATAGCGTTGTCGTTGTGGAATGGAAACATCCCTGAAAACCGAGCTGTCAAAACTTCCACAGAGCAGAGAACATCGAAAAGGTGTTACGGGTTTAAAAACATAAAACCTAAAAAACATTCAAACGGACTCTTTTTCAAAATCGCTTATTTGCAACTACACATCACGAGTACTGTACTTGTTTTAGATTTGTGAATCGATTTGTGATATGTGTGTGTGTTTCGCACTCCTCTATAATGTGTAATAAATAATAATAATAATAATAATAATAATAATAATAATAATAATAATGTATGAAATTTGAAACAATGCTTTCACTTCATATGTATTGTATATAACGAATTTTCGTTCCCCTCCACCAAACTTTGACCCTGTATTAAGCCGGCGCTGGATCAGAAAAGGAAACGTTTTTGGGATGGGGGAAAGAGCCAGACGCCACGCTGGCTGCCGTTGAGGGTGTGCCACCCGGGTATTGTTCGAGCCCACCCCATCTGCTGATAAAGCGAACTTTCGATTTATACAAACTCGCGTTGCTTGGCGCCGTGTTGACTCTGTGTAACCCAACGAGGTCAGCTTGTTGACTCCAGTGGGATGCGGTGGCCCATAGAAATCACCCGTCGAAGCGGGTGAGCATCTCACTCCGTGAGGGCAGTAGTGAAGGCGGCTCTGAAGCTTTCACGTAAGTTTTCGCGCGAGGAATCTATGCACTCGACCGACGTAACAGAGGAAAACGGATACTGTGAATGCCTTCTCAAAAACATCGACTACCTAGCTTTTCGTCAGGTAGATAAAAACAAATCATGTAATAATATAAGAAATAAATATAATAAATCATGTAATTTCTAGTAAGAAAGCGTGCAACAATACCAATGAAACAAGTCCTTAACGCTGAAACAGCAAATTTCTGGGCAGAAACAATCACTAGCTGGCATTGGTTTATCCGATGCTTTCTGATCAGCGATGGTATGCGAAGAAGACTGGTGCGCATGCGCGATGTCGTCGAGAGCACAGATTTCTCGCGCAGACTGTACGTTTAGACACGATAACACAAATAAATTGGAGAAGTTTGACGTTATTATATTTATTAAAAACTTTTACTTTAATTCGTTGCAAACATTCTGTTTTCTACAAGTATTTCCGGTTTGAAAAATACGTTCCTGCAGTGTCTTGGTAACTATTTATATTATAATTTCATTTCATTAACTATTTCTCGAATTTTCATCACGTATTTGATCGTGGCCTAATTTTCGAGCTCACGTATTTAATCTTGTGATGTTTCATGCTTAAAAATGATTTTACTCACGCGCGCCCGCGGGGGCGTGTCGTGTATTATTCGCGCATCATTTTTTCGTAAGTTGAGAAATTTTTAGAGTTCGCGCACCATATAATACTCTTTCACGCTGCCTTTTGAAATCCTGTTGTAATTTTCATAAAATCTTATATTGCATCAGAACTCGATGTAACTGAAAAGGAAGAATTTTCTCTTATATTTTCTATCAAATTGAATAAAGGTTTTTGCTATTTGCACTTTCTGGATGTTATACCTTCAGTTCTGCATAATCCGAGGCGGATGTTTGAATAACTGTGATGTATGTGTACAAATTACGTTAGAGATAATGTAAAATTAACACGGACTTTATTCTGAACACAGATAATTCAGGATGTATTTAAATAGGCGCTTCAGAATGCTTTCTGTGGTTACGCGACGTTGTATCTTCACATTGCTGATATGACGCTCGTGACCTTTAATGCAACTGTAAATATTTGTTGAACAGAACGAGAGCAAAAGTCTAAAAAGTATTTTTTTCAATTATATTTAATTTAATTATAGTATAACTTATTATTATAACAACGCGGCAATACCTCATGAAATTGTAAGTAGCTTAGTCCTAAATTCAAGAACAGTATTTAAAATTAAATTGCAGCATACATTCATATGACTTACTTTTAGATTTCATATTCACGATTCTCTTTAAGAACTAGATTCTCATCTGAATATTTTCGAAATGGAGAAGTTTCTTGTTGAAGACATTACCCACGATAATTTCAAAGTAATTATATTTATGCTTAGAAGTTTCAAACATTATTTTCCTTATTGCCAGTTTGGACGAATTGTAAACTGTCAAATTATGATTAAAAATTTTGTTTTCTACAAAAAACTAAAATTTGCTGTTTTTATGGAAATATTAATTTCATGACCCGTGATAAGGACAGGGAAAAACATAATAGTCACTCGTCAGTTGCCTCACTTGTCTACTAAAAACCTCTCTCTTCGAATTGCCGTGATATCCTTTTTCTTACCAAACAGAATGCGATGTTTTTTTTGCTCGGGCCCAATTCTCAAATTAGGCTAGTAATTTGACTTGCTACTTCAAAGAAGCGATATTCCTTGCAGAAGTTGATTAAATCAACCGTTATGGCAACTCGTTGCTTCAGTTCACGGAAAAGCAACATAAAAAGTTCAGAAGGACCTTTATAGGTTCTCGGAACGTATCATGTACCCATTATTCAATTTGTGTTGGGTGATGCAAATGAATGTCCAGAACAGCAGTGGTGTTAAATAACCGCGACATCTCGCGTGAGTCTCGGCTCCTTTAAAAGCTTTTTGTGTTATGCATACTAGTGCTTCGGCGACAATTACTGCTAATGCGGGTTTTATCCTCAGAGTAAGTGTATTTATGATACCTATGATATTTGCTTCCAAATTCCTTTTTTTTTCTTTTTCTTATTTGCAAATTCAACGTTAGATTTCTAGTTTTCAAGGAATAAGTAAATTGTTTTTTATTAAAAATAATTCAATATTCAATACTGATTAATGAGTTTAATTTGTTAAATGTTCTTTATGTAAACTATGAGACTTTCACTACAAATTTGATTACGAAGAAATATTAAATTCGCAAACAAACAATCAGAAATTGAAATAATGTCATAACGGAAAGAAAAGAAATAATATAATTTTTTTCCGAACTGAATTTTGAGAAGCGTTCCAACTGTTTCAGATCGTCGATTTGCAGATGGGAGCAAAGGTTGAATTCTCATTGGTAAGATCTAATGACCTCAATGTGTATTAAAGTTGGTCATCAGTTCGTTTTACTACTTCGTAGAAGTGTTCTTCATGAAGTAATGGTTATTTATCGCGAAGGAGAGTGGCGACAAATGACAGGGTTTCTGGTTACAGGTTAGCTTCATCTGCACAGTCATTGCGGTGCATAGTGATGAAGCTTAATGCCCAGGGAACGGCCGCTAAGCTGTGGGAGAAAGTTCGCGGCATATATTTTGCTCTGGTTCATTTCAAAGCATGATGCAGTCTGGTGATGACATAGACGGTTTTGTCGACAGTGCAATGCATTTGCGTGATTCACATTTATTGCGCTGTTTTCTGCGCATTTACCGAAGTCTTATTGATTTGAGCATGCGGAGGTTAATATATTTGTTTGTCTTATTTTACATGGCAAGATTCGAGCCATCAGGCCCGCTCTTTGTCTGACCATCTAACTTTCGCTACGCACCTTTCACCACCTAGCGGACAGAGAAGATATCACTCTGGCGACGAAACAGGCGATTTGAATTTTGCTCAGACGCTTCTTTTAGGCTTACTGCGCTCGCGCACACACACTCACACACGCACACAAACACAGGATATTTTTACACGCAGTAAATCTACTATGTGGGACAGCCAGCTGTACTTCCCATCCGAAGAAAGGTGTACGAAGGATTGTTTCGCCCTTAAAAAGTCGCAGCTTCGATTGGATTTGCACCCTCATACTTGGATACAACAGCTTGATACGCTAACCATTATACCACCAAACCCACAAAAGCCACATTTATTGATTGTGTTTGTGACGTCTTTGATTTCTTTATATTATCATTATATTTCAGTAAATTATCAGTAGATTAATATTGTCATGAAACATTTCGCAGTGTACAACAAGAGCTTTATGCACACTTTGTTGTGCACACAGTACAATGTTAAAGCAACATTCCAATGATTTCGTTCTTGCTTCAAAATTTGGAGGGTAAAATCTTTCAGAGATATAATGAATTTCCGAAAATTAAACGTCTGGAGGATATGTGAGCAAAAGTAAGACGGCCCACATTTTTGTGTCTGTGTGTACTAAAAGGAAAAACAAAGAAACAAAGTAAACTACACAAAAACTTTAAAGGAGGTACTTACAAAATTTAAATATCTGTTTCTGCTTTTTTATTCAAAACATTGCATAATAGAAGAATGTGTGAACAGTTTTGGTAGTCCATTTGGTTCGAATTGTGTAAATTCAATGTTGAAGGGAGCTGGTCTGAATAGCCGAGGTCGCTCTAAGGCTGAAGAGCCTTCGCTGCCTCGTGTCTGAATAGTCATTGGTTCGAATCCCGCCGTGGGCATGGATGTTTGTGTGTCGGTATACCGTTACCGTCAATGTTATTTGCAGTGGTCGCTATATGACCTTAGTAGTTGAGAAGCTACCTTAAATAAGTGAAAAATAATGTTAGGAGAACTTTGTTACGTATTTCAGTTCCTTTATTTTATTAATTAATTTACATATTTCTAATTTTTTGAATTGTATACCAAAAATGTATTAAGCGTTGCCGTCTCCATCCACATTGTGAGTGAGTCAGTGCGGCGTGCCGCGGCGCCTGAGCTGGCTTCGTGTAACGGCCGCCAGCTTCGCCTCAATCGCTCTTATCTGCCTCCTGACCGCAAAGGCCACTCCGCACCCTCCATTAACGCAACTGTGCAAGGCCACCCGAACATCTGAATGCTTGCAAGGAGATCGTGTCTCTGATGGAGCCGACTTTGTTGATTTGACGGACAAGAAACAATTGCTATTAACGTCATTAGGTCGTTATTTGTAATATGGTTCTTTCAATACTTTTCGTAATACCGCCTTCATATGAAAAAAATGATCGTACAGTTAAGAAATGCCTTTTATTTTAAGTAGTAGCACTCCAGCGCCATCTTTTGATACTTGTCTTTGAAACTCATTTGTTTCGAGTGTTCTTGTAAGTCGGCGGTAAAAACCGGAACAGTAGTCACCCTTTGAGAAGGGCTTTTCAGTCCTCTGATGAAAGTCGATATATTACGAAAATATGTTTTTAACATAGATCAAACAATCAAAGAGTTTAGAAGAAAATTTAAAAGACATATTTCAAAACAATAGGGATTTACAAGAATTCAGTTATTGACTTAGCGGAAATGAGATATGTGATAGGACTTAATTACTGTAGTTTAAGAGATCGAATAAGAAGTGAAGATTTACGACGGGAATTAGGAGGAACGTGAACAGCAAATGACAAATGTTCGGTGGGAAATAAATGGAATATATGAATAAACGCCGCTTCATAAACCTCCAGTGCAAGCTTTAAAGTAAAGGCTAGGAGGAAAGAGAAACCTGAAAAAGCGATGGAATGAGGCTTGAGATTGCAACTTGCCTGCGCCACAAAGAAAGATGATAATGATGGGGATGACCAAAAAAATGATCGGTGCAGTGTATTGCATAACAAATAGTGTGATAGACTATGGTTCCAATCCTTGAAAATCTTGAAGACTGAACTGGAATAATTACAAAAAAAGACAAAGAACTTAGAGATCTCGAAGCACTAAGTTACTACTTTGAAAATCTCAAAACATAACGCAAAAAACCTGCATACATGTTTTTACCGAACAATACATTCTATTCTATTCTGTTTCAAATTAATGATTTTAAAAATAAGTTTTCGCTTACCAATTGTTTTTATTGGAATTCGTAATTCCTGTTTAATTCGGAATTCTTAATTCTTGAAAACTGACACAAATATTTTGAATTTTGAACATTGTTCAAATTGTGCATTACCGTAGTACTTCAAGATTACAAAATCACTCATGTTGCGTATTTGTGGTATGAAATCTTTAGGTTTAGTTTGTTCCCAAAAGCAATGTACAAAATTTTGTGGACGTTTCTTGTTACTAAAATGACATCACGTATCCATCAAAATACTCAAAAGACATTAAATCAATCGAGTTGTAAATAAATGTAGGGGAAAATTTCAATTCAGTGTTGCATGATCCTGGTCTAAACAATTACCTAGATGTTTTCGTTAGATTATTTTATCTCCAAAGGCGAAATTTTAGGCTCTCCGTTCAAATGTAGCCATATCGGGCTGCAACCAGTTTAAAGTAATTGCAATGAAACTACAACTCGCGTGTGTGCTAATTATTTTCATGTTTACGATCGTTAACGATTCGAACAATCCGCAATGTTTATGAAGCCTTATCACAGGGTCGTCTGCTATCAGCGTAAAAGGCTGACACACATTTTAGTGAGGCCGGTTGCTCAGCTGCCCCCTCGTTGACCTCACGAGCCGCGGCTTACTCCGCCGGGGTCGCTTCGGTTGGAGCCGAGCCACGCGGCGGAAGCGCCTGCCAAACAATTTAGCTCAGCGCCTGATGAAACCCCCCTTCGCTGCTGGGCCTTTTTGTGTGTGTGTGTGTGTGTGTGTGTGTGTGTGCAGATCCTTGTACAGATATTCTTGTCTCGTACACAATATGTGCGTTATTAATGTCTTGTAATGAGGGTTAATCTCCCTTCCTCTCTTTCTCTATATTTCCTGTTTCCTCTTTTCCCCTCCCTCTCTTCTTCCTCTTATCTCTTTTCTCCCCTCTCCCTTTTCCGGATGTCTTTTTCTCCTCTCTCTCTCCCTCTGTCTCCCACTCCTCTCCCTTCCTCCCTCTTCCATTTCCTTTTCGTTCTCACTGTTCTCTCTCTCTCTCTCTCTCTCTCTCTCTCTCTATCTCTCTCTATCTCTCATATTTCTCCATCCCTTCCCCTCCCTATCTCCTCTACCTCCTTACCCTCCCTCCCCTACCCTTCACATTCCTCCCCCTCCCTCTCGTTCCCCTCTTCCTCTCTCTCCAGCCCTCTCTTTTTCCCTTTCCTCTGTTTCGCCTGCCTCCTCTCGTCTCTCTCTAATTTCCCACTCCCAACTCATTCTCTTTTCTTTTCTCTCTCTGCTATTTCCAATTTCTGTTTCGCCTCCTATTCACATGTTATGTGAAGAAGGTCCCGTTTCTGGGTGAATAAGTAGGAATTTGTCTGAGGAAAAAATAGTATTAAAACTAGTAAACTAGTACATTGAACTATGAGTATTTATTATGAACAATAACATTCAGCAGTTTTAGAATATTGTTATTTATCTGTTTGAACGTGTAACAGGAGTACAACTTCATTTTGAATCAGCATCAAAACTTCCAGTTAATTCATTATCTATACAATGATTAAAACAATTTAGCTACGGATGTGACGATGTATCTAACCTGCCTTCCTGGCATGTTTGTTATGCAATGTTTGTTACCCCTGCTTCTTTGGCAGGTGTTTCTCATGACCTACATTTCACCTTATCAGTTTATGAAGGTGTGCATTATCAGTATGCGCCATATTCTGTTAGCTAATTTCTGTGTCCATATTTGCGAGGACACACAAACATACGTTTGTACATATATACGCACAAATGTTGCTAATTTCAACTTATTGGCTCAATTTGGTATTTTTGAACATTTTTAATTTAAATTTTTTATTTCCAAGTAGTAATTTCTGGAACTGCATTGAATTTGGAAGGGTATACAGAGTGTGTTTATGTCGACAATTGTCTGCCACATTAATTACTAATTTGTTTTCACCCACCTTCACATTTTGACTTCTGATTATTTACTTTGAGTTCATGCTACCTTTCGTGTTTTCTTCAGGGTTTGGAGCTTTTTTTAAATCTGAAATTCCAAGAACGGTTTTTGCTAGCATTCGAACATGTGCGGTGTACAGTCCGGAGCCAGGCAGCCCTCAATGAGTATCATGTGGTTGAACGAATTGCTTTCGAGAATCTTGAGCCGCTGCTGAAGTGGTGACACTTCGCACAAGTGGGGTCGAGATCTCCTCTTCACATAGCTACCGAAATTCCTCGACGGCGACGCAATGCACGAATCACGCCACCGCTTACGGCGGCGCCTCCAAAGTACGGCACGTGGAAGTGCTTACAAGAGAGGGCAGGACGTTTGTGAGACTTACCACTTAATCGTACTTCAGTGCGTTCTCGTAGATATTTCCTTCGATGTTTTGCTCTGATTCATTTCATCATGTAAACTTCCGAATAAGCCAGAAATTATTTAGGGAGATATCGAGCGATAAACTTGCTTTGCAACATGTATTACAGATCGGTTTTGTCGTTGAATTCTCCCTAAATGAATCAAATGTTTTTTTGTTGCATATAATTTTGGAGTACATGTAATAATTTAGAGATTAAGCATTTTAGAAGTAGGCCAATGAAGAATTATAGTGTTTGTATCCTGATATGTGTACAGAGAAATATTTCGTGAAGGTACAGTTTTTTTAAAAAAAAACGTCAGTCTTGGCATGTATTTGTCTCACGATAATAGGACTCGGATAAGAAATTTTAAAATGTGCAAGGTGAGGTTAAGATGCGATAGGTACCCAGACATTGCGAGATAAATTTTGAACAAAACGGGGACCCGTGTTTGTCGTACATTTTGATCTCAACACACCAGTGCAAAATATTTGAATTGGGCACCGGGAAGCTGTGAAGAAAGAGTTTTCTCGAAGGCCAACATTTTACTCGGGAAACCGTGATACCAAACGTCTTCAAATAACAATTGATTAATTTATCTTTGTTTCTGAGCATGCCAACCGCGATGGTGTTAATTCCCTTAAATGTAGTGTATGTTTCCCCGCGCTGGAACATGAGATCCGGCGCCGACCTTCACGCCGATGTCCTCTCCAGGTATCTCCTCCCAGCGGAGCTCTACACCAGTCAGACAAACCGGTCGGTGGTTCATCAGCCTTGTAGAGAGCGCAGTGTGAATCGGTCACTCTTCCCAGAAGGGCCACCGCACGGCGCGGGAGGTGGGGGTGAGGGGTGGGACGCCTCGCCGGCGCCAGGCCCAGTCATAGCCGGCGTCGCGGCGCCGGGTGGTCGGCGCCGCCGCCGCCGTCTCCTCTCGTCCGGGTGACTGCTGCAGCGGGCGCCGCGCCGGAGAGCGGGTGACGCTGGGCGTCCGGATGCCGATGCTGAGATAGCGCCGCCTCGCCGCCACCGCAAGGCGACACGTGGCCGGGTGCAGTCGTACTGACGCTGGTGATTGGGTTCGTAAAACGTCCATTAATTTCCAGACTGCAAGAAAATGTCCAGAACGAACGTATTCCGTCAGTATTAGGTTAGAGCAGGGGTTCACAACGCGGTCGACGAAATTTTGACGGGCACAAAGAGGTCCATAGCCGAGTACGAAGAGCAATTGATAGATATATTCAAAATTCATTGATTACAAAATATATTAAAGTGATAATTAATTGTTATTTAGAGCACTTAAATGCGATGCTGTTAGTATTACGTGTGGTACATTATAGAGAATAACGTCCTTCAGGGGTCGTTGAAGCAACAATTCTTTTAAAAGAGGTCGAGGAATCCCTGGATTAGAGTGTGCTTTCCTCAGAGGAAGGGAAGGAGGAATATCCTCCTCGTATTTTTCTTGATCTGAATGTATTTACCAAATTAAATATTTGCTTTAATGTTGGAGGACGTGTTTCTGGTCCTGCGCAGAAGATCGAAATTGCAGTAGAATACTGAACTCTGTTCCTTTCAAAAACTCCCTGTATAGTTTTTACCCGTATCTCATAGTTCTTCTGCGGCGTGCACCTGGCTCGTTTCAAATGGCTTGCTGCGTGCGTTTTTGGCGTACGGATCGCACAGGTGGCCGTGTTTCGGCCCCCTGAGTGTGTTGCACCGGCGCACGCGTTCCACGTTCAAGGCCACCTTCTTCCCGAACGAAATCTCCTTCCTGGGAGGACCCACCGCCCCGCGCCAGCAATGCACGCTGATACAGTCGGAGCGGAGATATGCGAGATGATTTCAGGCGAGAACGGTTGTTGGTAGGGTTGCTTAGTAGACACGATGGTGTGCCGTAACATAGTCGGGAATGGATAGGAAGTTTGTGCAGGCCAGACACTATTGATCTGCGCATGCGCAGATGCACTAAAGTGATGCGAAACTTAAACTGCGCATGCGTAGAAGATCGTTAGTGCTTTAACGTTCGAGAGTGCACAAGCTCTCTCATGTTTCAGTGGGTGAATGAATATTGGAAGTACGAATCGGTGTAAGCCGGGCCAAAATCATACACACACACACACACTCAGTCACTCAATCACTCGCTCACTCAGTCACTCACTCAATCACTCATTCACTCACTCACACTCGCTCTCTCACTCACTCACTCACTCAATCACTCATTCACTCACTCACACTCGCTCTCTCACTCACTCACTCAATCACTCATTCACTCACTCACACTCGCTCTCTCACTCACTCACACTCGCTCACTCACTCACACTCGCTCACTCACTCACACTCGCTCACTCACTCACACTCGCTCACTCACTCACACTCGCTCGCTCACTCACTCACACTCGCTCACTCACTCACACTCGCTCACTCACTCACACTCGCTCACTCACTCACACTCGCTCACTCACTCACACTCGCTCACTCACTCACACTCGCTCACTCACTCACACTCGCTCACTCACTCACACTCGCTCACTCACTCACACTCGCTCACTCACTCACACTCGCTCACTCACTCACACTCGCTCACTCACTCACGCTCGCTCACTCACTCACACTCGCTCACTCACTCACTCACACTCGCTCACTCACTCACACTCACTCACTCACACTCGCTCACTCACACTCGCTCACTCACTCGCTCACTCACTCACTCACACTCATTTACACTCGCACATTCACACACTCACACTCACTCACTTACATTCGCTCATTCACTCTCTCTCTCTCTCTCACTCACTCACACACTCACTCACACACTCACACTCACTCACTCACACACTCACTCACACACTCACACTCACTCACACACTTACACACACACTCACACTCACACACGCTCACACACACAATTATTTTTATTCCGTGTTCACCACTGCTTCGATGTCATCGATAGACTCGTGAACGACGTCGACCACTCGTATGTACTATTATGGTGACAAAAATAAACACAGGAAAAAATTTAAAAAATGGAATAATGAGTATGAGAGAGAAGAATAAAAACGAGTAACATAAAATAAGTACTAAGAAACCGACCCGAAAAACTGCTCGCTCCCAGTTGACCGTTCTCCGCATCCCGCAGGAGGCCGTGCGCGTTCCGCCCTCCCGAGCCCGAAACATCGGCCGGGCCGCCCGCCGCCCAAGGCCGCCTGCTTCCCGGGCGCGATCTCCTTCGCGGGCGAGACGCGTCGCGACGTCGCGTCGCCGGGCGACGCTATCGGCGCCCGTCGGCGCCCGCCGGCATTCCGGCGCGTATGGGGCCGGCTCCCGTGCGACCGACCGGAATTTCGGAACGCCACCGCGGCGGTCGCTGCAGATCGCCTTTGAAAACCCGTCTCCGCGCCTCGCTCTCCGCTATGGGCGCTTTTCGAGCCGCACATTAGTACGTTGTAGGTACGTGACGGTTCGCTCATTCCGGTTTTACCGTCCAAGCAAACACAAGCGTGCATGATCACAGCCCCCGGTGTTACTGTCATGAGCGAAAATCGCCGGATTCTGTTTTGCTTTTGAGGCTACTGGTCTGTGGTTAATTGTATCCTGAAGATGTGTCCATAAAACTCCACCGTGAATCTTCTTTGCGCTAGCATTAGTCTCGCATATTTGCTGGAATCAGAATGCTTTCCCACCCCTCTCCCGCGAGTGTGTTTACGACGGGGTAGGTTAGGCCGCGGCGTTCTACCCTACGACGCCCAGTTCGCATTGGGGCAGGTGATAGTTTGATAGTAATGGTGATGGCATTATTCTCTCTCCATTTCAAATATTACCGCGTTTCCTATGAAAAGTCAAAAAAGCTACATTTCCAACCTTTAATTTTGCGTTGTTCGTATGTTGCAATTTCTGGTCATTTGAAAAACACCAAAATAAATATCATAAAGTTCCTAACAAAATAGTCATTTATGTCAATGTATTTCTACTGTTTCCACTGTTTCTAATATTTATAGTAACGGTGAAGATGACACAATATGGTGATGATACGAGGTGAAAGGGGCGAACACAAATAAACCATGCCCGAGGCAGAACTCCAACCCGCAATCCTTCGGTCCGAGATCGCAGTCCGGCTACGAATCCGATTCGAACAGGCCCCGTTAACTCAACGTTGTTATTATACCCATCAAGGAAATTTCTGGAATCCCCCTCCCCCAACGCTCGTACATCGAAGTCATAAGCCGATTCCTTTACCGTTCTGTAGTCTGTACCATGTGTACAGGAGTTAAACATGTGAAAGTGAAAGATATTCTGTGAAACACTAAACGCGACAATCCCAGACGGGTTGAACTGGAGGTTCCTCGGCTCTTTCGGACTTTGGTTAATCGCATAATGTGCATGCCCGGACGGATTAAGCTATCGTGTTGCACAAATTGTGTCTGGCATGGCCTGTGGCATTTTATCTAACAAAAGACACAAAGCAGTTTTTCACAGTAAATTTACATTTGAATAGCTTAATAACGCAGCATTAACTTAATAACGAAACAAAATAAGATATACTCTTTTTTGGTAGATATGTGATCTCATTGTTTACAAAATGGCGTCTCAAATACGCTGTATAATATTAAATAAAAATAATTTGAAACTTTCGTCACTAATATAAGAAATATTAATATTCACGCAAATTCATATACATGAATAAAAATTACATTTTCTCTAAGTTTAACACGCATGAAAATTAATTACTTGATATTTCGGCTACATTGATTATTTAAATATTGACTAAATATTAAATCTTATAATAAATCTTAGGTCGCTCGTAGAGCTCCAAGTGGGTCGTGATTGTTCCAAGGAGATAACTACTTCCCTTAGTCATGGAACGCCTTTACTCATGTCTCTCCGAGTTTCTCGGATCGATACTAACGTTTTGGCCAATTGAGTAATTACTCGAGATGGTGTGATGTGTGTCCTACGATGATGTATGAGGCAATTAAATTGCTGTTTTCTGTGCAGGAAGCTCACGAAGGTTCTATGGATTTCGCGTCGCTGGGTGGCCTGATTGAGAACTACGTTCTTTCTTGTTTGAAAGGGGAAAGATAGTTTGTAAGCAATTGAATTGTAGTAGTGCGTTCGTTGTAAATTTAGCGTCTGAACTAGTTTTTATTGTAAGGTGTAAGATTTAAAAACTAGTCTGCATTTTTAAAGTTTTAGGAATGTATTTCACAAATTTCGAACTTCAAATTGGGATTGGCAACGAAGGTAGATATATGTTTCATATCGTTTCATTGCATTGAATACTTTGAAATTGAAATCCTCTAGTTATTACCAATAAGGCAAGAGATAATACTTCAAAAACAGTTTGTATCTGAGTGAGTATACTTACGCACGTTTTGTGCAGTCTGAGCGTGTTGTAGTCGCAGCGAACACTATAGATGATTTTAAAATGATGGTACTATAGTTATGATTTGAAAATGCCTGAATGAGAATTTAGTTGAAAGTCGCGATGTGTTAATTAAATAATGAAAGGAATGCCTTGTTTGCTTATAACTACGCAATTCATTGGACACAGCTACTGAATAGAACGTTTTATGTCACGTACAACCTAGTTTTATTTGTGTGTAAAATAAATTGCCCTTTAAATCAATACATTACAAAGTAATAGGAATAGGGTATTACCACTTTCCCCCCTTGTGATAACTCAAATTGACGACTGGCTGTGTCAAACATTCTGCTGGCTCTCTATAATGTTTCGTTTCCAACAATTTCATTCTTCCTCTCTTCCCTTTTTGCACAGAGGGTATGAATCCTCGACATTGTGATTAATCCATTCGAAAAGTATGACGAAAACTGAATGTACCAAATCTGAAGTAATATTTCTCATTAGAAAAAATATAAATCCATGTGTCATTGTTTGCCATTTTTAGGTCATTTTGGACATTGTCATATTTGTTATTTTTACATGTTTTGTTTCCTTTTCGATATAACTTCTATATTTTTTATGCGAGCCTAAGTACTTTCTCATTGAATTGTTAATCACTGGAACTATTACTTTAGTATCCATCCGCCATTTCGGTACGTGTGAGTATATCTCGCTCTAAGAGGAGTTAATGAAAATTCCTTAATCGTAAAAGGATACCCAGTAGCGTTTTATCACATTTGGACCGATCGTGTCGCGTCTAGAGACGTTTCTATTCTTATTCGATTCCGGAATCGATTCTTTTCTTTCGAATCATATGCAATAGACATCCGCTTCCTTTGCTTCCGATTCCGGATGGAATCGATTCCAAAATGTAATAGTATCAAATGAATAACTTGGATTTATATCACTACTTCTGATAAGTAGAGACAATTTATTCTGCTATCTCTGTGTAGTAGAGAAATTATTCTAGTACTTCTAATTATACTAATTTTTTACAGAGTATATTGAGAAAAAATAATTTAACAAAATTTAAGGTTGACAGGCATAGTGAGTTCATTGTATTTAAAATATTTTAAGAAATACATTTTGATGACAAAAAATCAACTTTGCATATTCTCGGGTTTCATTTAGATTATAAGGAGTGGTATTTGCATTTTTTGGGGGTTACTTATTGCACAAGAAATTTTTCACAAAGGTTTCCCAATCCGTTATCAAGATAATTTAAATACGAACACTCGGGTTTTAATCATCCTTTCTGTTGTGTAGAGAAAACAAATCATGCAGGCAGGATATCTGTTTTAAATGCTCGACTCCGCTATTGATACTTCCGTTGAATCGATTCTTTGGGGGAACAGATTCTTTTCTTTCGATTGAAGTCGATTCCGGTATCGATTCTTTTCCAGGAATCGATCATCCTTAGTCGCGACCAACGAGTTAGAGATACTCTAGATACTCTATCTCTATCTCTCCCTACTCTCTCTACTAGATACTCTATCTCTATCTCTCCCTACTCTCTCTACTAGATACTCTATCTCTATCTCTCCCTACTCTCTCTACTAGATACTCCATCTCTATCTCTCCCTACTCTCTCTACTAGATACTCTATCTCTATCTCTCCCTACTCTCTCTACTAGATACTCTATCTCTGTCTCTCCCTACTCTCTCTACTAGATACTCTATCTCTGTCTCTCCCTACTCTCTCTACTAGATACTCTATCTCTGTCTCTCCCTACTCTCTCTACTAGATACTCTATCTCTGTCTCTCCCTACTCTCTCTACTAGATACTCTATCTCTGTTTCTCCCTACTCTCTCTACTAGATACTCTATCTCTCCCCACTCTCTCTACTAGATACTCTATCTCTGTCTCTCCCTACTCTCTCTACTAGATACTCTATCTCTATCTCTCCCTACTCTCTCTACTAGATACTCCATCTCTATCTCTCCCTACTCTCTCTACTAGATACTCCATCTCTATCTCTCCCTACTCTCTCTACTAGATACTCCATCTCTATCTCTCCCTACTCTCTCTACTAGATACTCTATCTCTATCTCTCCCTACTCTCTCTACTAGATACTCTATCTCTGTCTCTCCCTACTCTCTCTACTAGATACTCTATCTCTGTCTCTCCCTACTCTCTCTACTAGATACTCTATCTCTGTCTCTCCCTACTCTCTCTACTAGATACTCTATCTCTGTCTCTCCCTACTCTCTCTACTAGATACTCTATCTCTATCTCTCCCTACCCTCTCTACTAGATACTCTATCTCTATCTCTCCCTACCCTCTCTACTAGATACTCTATCTCTCCCTACCCTCTCTACTAGATACTCTATCTCTATCTCTCCCTACCCTCTCTACTAGATACTCTATCTCTCCCTACCCTCTCTACTAGATACTCTATCTCTATCTCTCCCTACTCTCTCTACTAGATACTCCATCTCTAACTCGTTAGTCGGGACCGTCGAAGCCGCGCGCGACTGCGTAGAGAAAGGCGAGCAGGAAGTGCAACGCAACGCAGGGGGCAGTGGGGTCCGCCGGCGGCCTTGCCCTGCCGGGACACCCACGCGCAGACGCGGCGGGCGAGCGCGAAATGGCAGTTTTTGCGGCCGCCAGCGTATCCTGGCGGTGACTTCACGCGCGCGACCTCGTCCTCGCACCTTCCGCTCGGTGCCCCGTGGCTTCATTCAAACAGCTTCGCTGCGCGAAACGGTCATTGCATGTGCAGTGTCTCTACTAGATTATCTCTATCTCTCCCTACTCTCTCTACTAGATAATCTATCTCTATCTCTCCCTACTCTCTCTACTAGATACTCTATCTCTATCTCTCCCTACCCTCTCTACTAGATACTCTATCTCTATCTCTCCCTACTCTCTCTACTAGATACTCCGATGAACAAGCCCCTCGAAGGAATTGGTGCGGATGGTCGAGATCGTTAAGGTAGTAGTGCCGTGTCGATCTGGGACCGAAGTATCGCGGGTACGAGTCCCGCCTCGGGCATGGTTCTATTTGTGTTCGTCCTTTCACCTCCTATCATCATCATCATATCACCATGTCATCTTCACAGTTGCCATACCGTTATAAGCAATTGTGGTCGCTAATGAGCTAGATATTAATGCAACCTTAAATAAGAAAAGACGGCAGTATTGCTGAACATGAAAAAGAAAGTTGTTTTTTTTTTAAATCAATTTCTTGATAAAATCTGGTAAAGTTTTAGCACGAAAATTAACTTTGGACATTTTCTGGCTCATTAAAATCAATAATTAAAAGAAGTAGCATGTTGTTAAGATGCTTTGGTGGTTTGGTGAACATCTGGTGATCAGTTGAAGAGTAGTCCGTATCGACCACATTCGAAGAACCATAGAGCCACATTCGTAGCTATCTAGCACTATTTTTCTCTGTGATAGAGCTACAAATCAAAACGGATGAACTTCACATTTCAATTTAGTGCAATAGAAATATTAATCTTCTTTCTAAACATCCAACTAAGCAATGCCAAATCAAGTCATTCTAAATTCATTTAAATAATGGGAAGGTATTATTACCATGCAAATGTTAAATAATGTGAAAAGTCCTCTTCAAAACGCACAACATTTTTTTGTGGTAATACGTTTTGATCTGTCGCACCGTAGTTTTGTTGTTTTCTAACTAAATCCCTAATGTTTAGTCGTAACATTTAATTCAGTTTAACTAATGATCACTTGATACACTTGGACAGTTTAAGTGAATTAAAGTATAGAAGCGTTGTAGTGATGAGTAAACATATGAGTTGAAAGTTCGATTGACCATCATATTTTCTTCAAATCTACACTTTCACTCATTAATATTTTGCGATAAAAGATTGGTAGAATAAATGGAAAATGAAGGTGATAAAGTTAGTGTGAGAATTGATCGCCCAAATTCCTCTTTAGGGACTGCAACCGATGTACCAAACGTTCCGACTTCCCGATCCACGCGATAAAACGTTCACAATGCATTAGCACCGGCAAGAAATCGTTTTATTACGTGTGTTTAATCGAACGCGAAACTTCCCACGAAATGAAACACAAGGGTTGTAATGGACCGCGGCAAATAGCCAGCACTCGTGTAATACAATTAGCGGCTTGCGAAGCTGCGTTTTTGCGGACGAACAGCGACACTGCGAGGGCGAGGGCGAGGGCGGCGGCAGGGGTGAGGGTTGGGGCGGTCGCGAGGGCGAGGGTGGAAAAGCAGAGGGGGGAGGGGGAGTAGTGGCGCGGGCGACAACTGCGAGGGTGAGGGTCATTGCTGGGGTGGTCGAGTCGGCCAGTCGAAGTGAGAATGGAGACTCCCTTACTAGTACAATTGAGGCGGGGGAAATGATAGTGCACTTTCTCTAATGGTTTAAAGTGTAAGGCGTTCGCTTTATAACTTAAGATATCATGTACTTCGGTTTCTTGAATCAAATCTGATTTTATCACCGTTCTCCTGTTGCTCGATGTCGCGTTCTCTTGAATAAAATGTTGTTAGGTGTGAGTGAATTGTTATAGTCGTGTCTGCATTTCTTATGTAGTCAGTGTACCTTTAAATGGAGATAAAGTGTGCAGATAAGGATACTCACAAAAACATTTTCGACATTCGATTCTGTAATTGAAAACAGTATATCTCACTGCAGAAAGCAGTAATGATAGAGATAATTGTGGACGGTTGCCGTACTTGAAATTAATGTTAGAACAAATATACGTAATAACGAATTGCAAGTTATGGGTGTCGGAGACAAATTTGAAGAACAAATTTTCACGAGGAAAAGAGAGAGAAACTGCTAAACTCGACATGACGAAACCAGCGTGGTTTTTTTTCCAGGGCATCAAACTGACGCTACATGCGACCTTTGACTGAGAAAGTAGGCCTTATGCCCTACGATTATATGGCAATAAACATTTCCATATTTACCAGCCACGTATTTTCTTTTCGCAAATTCCCTGAATTGAAATTAAATAAGAGTTCGTAAGCGAAAAAATCTGGTAACCTAATTACATGGAGTAAATATTTAAGAGTTGACTAATAATTGTGGATGATAAATAAATATTTGAAATAATTAAATGAAATTCGGGGAGATTACGGGGACGGATTGTAACTGGGTGTGGCTTCGTAAATCGAGTCTTTCATCCGGAAACGGGATGTGTCTTATTAGGAGGGTTCGAATTCGGATGAATAAAAAAAAATTAAAAATAACTTATAAGATAAATTAAAAATATGAGGAAAATTACTTTAAAAGGGGGAAATTGCGTAATTTCTTTTTAAATACTCAAACATTAAAAAATTAATTATTCTATTATTTTTACAATTTGAAATGCAATTTATTTATATAATATTATAATCTTTATTTTAGTAGTAAATCTAATCTTTAGCGCCGATCTTCCAAATGTTAGTTTTGAAAGTTGGTGGAAGTTATTGAAAATCCGTGTAATTTGAGAGTTCAAAACAGAAGGTCCACTGCAGTAGTGAACAAATGGTTGAATAAAAATTTTGTTTTTGTGTGTCATTGCAAAGACATGAAGCTTTCACTAACAAAAAATAGGAAAAGGAAACATATTCGTAAAAATGACAAAAATGATGCAAAGATTTAAAAAAATGACCTAAAATTGAAAAACGGCAAAAAATGCCCTAATAACAGTACATTTCTATCACTTATATGTTATGATAAACATTCATTTCCCAGTTAGCTACGTTTAGAATGCACAAATGAGAAAATGACTAGTCATCAGAATCCGAGCCCTGCTTATTAGAGTGCGCGTGTGATGGGAGCGCGTGCGGCACCCGAGGAGCGGCGAGGCCTGGGAGCGCCTGTGAATGGCCTGGGCCTGGCGGTGGCAGGCCGCCCCTCACCACGCGGGCCCCGCGTCGCGGTGCGTGGCGCGGAGGGGGTGAGGGGGAGGGGGAGTGCGCGTGGGGTGCGGCTATCGATCCGCTGGGGGGGGGGGGGGGGGGGGGCGGCGGCACCGCCGCGCCGCCTGAAGGTCCCCTGCCTGCTGCCTCCCGGCGTTCGGCCGACCGGCGACACGCACTGCCCGCACCCTCTGCTGCGCCCTTCGCTACCCCTGAGGACTCGCGGCGCGCGGAGAGCTTCGCGCTGCCGCATCACGGCGCGGTCGCTGCTGCCTGCTCGGGTTATTAAGGCGCTCGTTTCCTCCTGACCTTCGTTCTTACTTCGTTTCTTTCTTACCTTTTTTCCTCCCTTCCTTCTTCCTTTTCTCCTTCGTTCTTCCTTTTCTCCTTCGTTCTTCCTTTTCTCCTTCGTTCTTCCTTTTCACCTTCGTTCTTCCTTTTCAGCTCCGTTCTTCATTTTCACCTTCGTTCATTTTCACCTTCGTTCTTCATTTTCTCCTTCGTTCTTCATTTTCTCCTTCGTTCTTCATTTTCTCCTTCTTTCTTCATTTTCTCCTTCTTTCTTCATTTTCTCCTTCGTTCTTCATTTTCTCCTTTCTTCATTTTCTCCGTCTTTCTTCTTTTTCTCCTTCTTTCTTTTCTTCGTTCTTCCTTTTCTCCTTTCTTTTGTTCCTCCTTTCTTCCTTCCCTCCTTTCTTCCTTCCCTCCTTTCTTCTTTTTCTCCTTCTTCCACACCTCTCTTGTTTTCCTCATTCTTTCCCCTTTTTATTGGTCGTTTTCTCCATTTTTGCGTCCTTTATTTGGACCTTTCCTGCGTTTTCTCTCCATTTCCTTCGTTCTTCCTCTCTTTCAATTATTTTTTTATTATCGCTATTTCTTTCAATTGTTCCTTCTTCCCTACGATTGTTCTTACTTTCTTACTTCTTTTTTCTCATTTCGCGTATAGATTAGGACGTGGCTATTATCCCTTTCAACTATTTGCAATTATTTTCACGAGTGCATCTTTTCCTTTTGTTTTTAATATTCTGAAGAGTAGAATCGGGCAAATTCGAGTATTTCCACTTCACGCATCTGCGATTCCAAATAATGAAAAAAATTTTCACGGTATCTGGATGTTCTCCCCCATTTGTCATTCTCAATGTTCTAATTATTTGGGCTTTCTTTTTCAGTTCATCGTACAGTCAGCTGAAACCGTTCATTCGTATCTTCAGAATTTAAAAATGACATGTCGAAATATCGTGTTGTGTTTATGATCACAAGCAAGTATATTTCAAGTATTAGATTAGTTCCAAGATTTTGAGGCCGTGACTCAACTCCACCGAAATCTAAGACGATTCGTTAAACAATGGTTTCCTTTGTATTCTATTCTCATTTTTAGTTCTTTTCAATTTTAAACATTCAAAGATGTGTATGCTGGCCTTAGAGATTATTAAATCTACTTAATGTTTAACTTCGTGTTTACATTTGACGATTCACCTACTTGCACAGCTTCCTTCGCTGTAATAATTGGGCTCCTTCTTTTACGAAGTTAGCTTTCATAATTTCATTTTGCTTTTAATATTTACAATAATTGCCGTTCTTAATTTTTTTTTCTACTTTTGTTAAGCACCTTCACGTAACTGTTAGTGTCTTGTAATTTTATAGTTCGTTTCCTGCCCAGAGTTTTGTAATTGTCTTTCGTTCCTTTTGCAATGTCGTGGGCGTGCTCGTTCTTCCCCGCAACGCAATCCTCGCGGCCCCTCGTCACCGGAGCCTGATCCCCCGCGGCGCTGCGTCAGCCCCTGGCCCCAGCCCCTCGCGCGCTGGCAGGTGCAGCTCCCTCGCCCCCTCAACTCCCTCCCCACACCCTCCATTCTCTTTCGCACTTGTCCCGCTGTCCACACCAAACACAACTCTCGACGCCTTCCCCACTACCCCTCTCTTTCCCCACCACGCTCCTCCGATCCTTCCACACCTCCCGGCTCTTTTCCCACCACACTTCTACGATGCTTCCCCACTACCCCACACCTCCCCACTCTTTCCCCACCACGCTCCTTCGATCCTTCCACACCTCCCGGCTCTTTTCCCACCACACTTCTCCGATCCTTCCCCACTACCCCACACCTCCCCACTCTTTCCCCACCACGCTCCTCCGATCCTTCCCCACTTCCCGGCTCTTTTCCCACCACACTTCTCCGATCCTTCCCCACTACCCCACACCTCCCCACTCTTTCCTTACCACGCTCCTCCGATCCTTCCACACCTCCCGGCTCTTTTCCCACCACACTTCTACGATCCTTCCCCACTACCCCACACCTCCCCACTCTTTCCCCACCACGCTCCTCCGATCCTTCCACACCTCCCGGCTCTTTTCCCACCACACTTCTACGATGCTTCCCCACTACCCCACACCTCCCCACTCTTTCCCCACCACGCTCCTTCGATCCTTCCACACCTCCCGGCTCTTTTCCCACCACACTTCTCCGATCCTTCCCCACTACCCCACACCTCCCCACTCTTTCCCCACCACGCTCCTCCGATCCTTCCCCACTTCCCGGCTCTTTTCCCACCACACTTCTCCGATCCTTCCCCACTACCCCACACCTCCCCACTTTTTCCTTACCACGCTCCTCCGATCCTTCCACACCTCCCGGCTCTTTTCCCACCACACTTCTACGATCCTTCCCCACTACCCCACACCTCCCCACTCTTTCCCCACCACGCTCCTCCGATCCTTCCACACCTCCCGGCTCTTTTCCCACCACACTTCTACGATCCTTCCCCACTACCCCACACCTCCCCACTCTTTCCCCACCACGCTCCTCCGATCCTTCCGCACCTCCCGGCTCTTTTCCCACCACACTTCTACGATGCTTCCCCACTACCCCACACCCCCACTCTTTCCCCACCATGCTCCTCCGATCCTTCCCCTACTTCTCCACCTCTCCCCCATACCTCCTCTATGTTTCCTCGCCATTCTTCTTTCATCAAACCTCTTCTCTTCTCCTCCTTCTTCTCTCGTCTTCCTTATTTCTTTTCTTCTTCTACCGTTTTTATGTCATTTCTCCTCTTATTCCCACCTTCTCGTTTCGTTCTTCGCCCTTCTTTCCTTTTCCCTCTTCCCTTCTCTCTTCCTCCACTATCCTCGCCCTGACTCCCCATGTTTCACCTTTCCCTCCCTCCTTAGCTCCTCTATTTCTCCTTCTCCGCTCCGTCCAGAGGCGAATCCAGTGCTATTGCCCCACGAAGACTGAAGCAGTGAAACCAATCTAACAGGGTTGGCTGAAAGGGGTATAACAATTCACATGATTTTCCCTCGTTTTTCAATGTGTAGAGTGTGGATACTTGACGGTTTATTCTCGAGAAAGAGATACGGCATATCTTTATTTTACGTTTTAACGTCTCATTACATCTTCTTCGCTGTCATAACATATAGATTTTTTTCAACACACATTATTCTCATCACTATTACATATTCACCTGAAATACTGTATTACACTTTACGTCATCTTAACTTTATAACAACCAATTACATATGACTATTTTACCAACTCTATCTGTAGTACACCACATCCCGAACGCACATTTAAAAAGGCTCGAAACGAGGGCAAGTAAAATATACATTCTCTCTCTTTCTATTCAAGACTTGCCATCAACAATCCATATTGCGAAAGCCAGTTAATTATTGAGAAGACAGCTGTTGGGTCTTCCTGGTGTAGTTGAGATAGAACGATAACAATGGTAATGAGGATCAGAATAATTACTTTTAGAATTATTACTACGAAGAAGGGGTGGGTAGTAAAATAAGAAGCAGAGGTTACCAAAACACCATTGACATGAACCTCCTCTGTCATCAGTTAGTTTCACTTAAATCGACCGGGACGGACGCCTCGTCGGGATCTGGTTTCTAGAGTTAAATACCAACGCGTTTGATTTTTGAAAATTTCATTCGCAGATGTGTCGGAGTTGATAATTTCCCCACGTCAATTCTGCATTTTAAGATCGCTCCGTCAGTTCTCTCCGTGTCTTTGATTTCCTTCTTCTCTATCTCCCTCTCTGTCAGGCATCCTCTTCTCTTTCTCCTCCTCTGCCAGCTAAGCCTCCGCCTTGATCCTCCCCTCCGAGCCTCGTTCAGGCTGAAGAGCGCCTAACCCCCCGGGCGCTCCCCCTCCGCGTCCACAAAAGTTCCCATTCCGCTCCTTCATTTAATTTGCATGGAGCGTGAGATATCTTCGTTAGCCCCGCATTGTCTGATAATCCCCTCGGCGGTTTTAGCGACATCGGCGCGTGCGGGAAGCGAGACGAGTTCATTTCCTGTCCCTCCTCTTTCATCCTCGACTTGGCTTTCTGTCTTCTCGTCCTGTGCGGCTCATACACCGTTTTATTGCTTTCTTCCGGGTTCCGGCCCGAAGCCGGCAATTTCGGAGCATTAAGTGTTACAAACTCGGAGGATTAGCTTGCGCTCATTAATAGGATTTCTTATCTTTACGGCGGTGTCACGGCTGTGCTCGCTCGCTCACCAAACTGCGTGCTCCATATAAACTCCGGGGAAGTTATGACGCGGGAGGGAATATCTGTCGTTCTGCCTCGAGGCGTTCATGGCCTCCTGGCTTTTACGATCGGTTGCTGTTCCACGCTTCTGCGAAACAGTTATGTAATTTCGAGTGTTCTTCTCTCTTGATGCGGGACATATGTTTGAGAGATGGAGGGTAATCGTTCGTTTCGGTGGTTTTAATGGGCATAAGTGCGTAATTAAAGCAGTTCTCGGAATTGGGAAATAAGGAAGAAGCAGAGGAAAAAGAACAGAGGGAAAACATAAAAAAACGAGAAGGGCTAGTTTTAAATAAAGATTGAATGAAATGTCATTTAAAGATACATGACACGTATTCGGTTCATAAATGTTGTTACAAATTCAACTACTGTTTTAATGGTGTGTATGTGTGTCTTAGAAACTGCGCCTCTCAGCCGAGTCAAGTCATCATGGTGAGGATCCGTTGCTGTGATGTTGGAGGAAATGCGAAAGTATTACCCTTCGATTTTAATAGTTGGATATCTCCTCTAAAAGGTTAATGTACTACAACGATGAAATTTCTCTTAATAACGGCATTTAAATGTGATTATCTGGCTGAATTATTTAGGCATTTTAGTATATTGAATTGAGTTGGACTTACATGGAAAGTAAGCTAAGAAAAGAAACCACTAACTTTCCAGTTACCTTTTCAATGTTTCCTTTGAAACTTTCCATGGACTTTGTTCACGTTCCCCCTAGAAGCCTATCTTGTTATTCTATTCTGGTATTTGTTGAGAGTCCACTAAAATGGAAAAAAAAAATATTGAAGTTTAATCGATTAATCGATTCAGCTTAATCGATAAGTAAAATCGATTAACGTAAATTGGAAAGAAGGGCGGTGAAGCTAGTATATTATGTAATTCGGGCAACTTTATAGAAAATGTATTTGTAGGGAAGTTCTAGGCAAGATGAAAGAACAAAATATCACGGCTTTCTTACATGAGGAGTCTGATGGTGACAGTGGACTGTGCCTTATTTGCAGGAATGAAACGATTGACCATGGGGTAAGAGCGTGGTTACAGCGTCAAGGCGTAGCGAAATCAGCATTCTCTTTGAGAGGGACGTTCTAAACTGCAGAGGGAGAAAGGAGCAAATCGCCGAATTCCTCAGCACATTCTGGATACGAATGCTCTTGGGAAGGTCCCCTTTGAAGTTTCCTTTTGGATTCCTTGATTTGGACCTTTCTAGCTTGTAAGTCATAAATATGTCACAGAAAGGAGTTGATTGTATTCGCGAGATGTCTCGACAGCAATCGAGCTTTATATACACCACCGTTGGGAGGAAACAGCGGCTTGCAAAATTGCACGTATGTATGCCTATCCGGTCAGGCTTGTGGTCACTGTTGTTTAAGGGAGATGCAATGTGCCTACTCCAGTTTTCCTGGAATGCGTCATCTCAGTATTTAAGAATGTCGTAGATACAGTAAACAATACATTTTTATGGGGTGTTGCAGAGATTTACAGCTGAATAATTAATCAGACTCTAGTGATAGACTTAATGGTTCTGGAGTCTAATCTAGGAATCGAAAAGATCAGCATACTATAGTTCGGTTAAGAGAGTGTCTCTTCAAGGTCATGAGCTGAAAAGAGAGGGGACACTGCCATCAAATCGGGAGCTTCAATACCAACAAAATTAAGTAATAACGAAGCTCGAGATTGGATGACAGCGTCTCCTCTCCTATCAGCTCGTGTCCTTGAAGGAACACTGTTTTAATCAGAGCGTAGGTGCAGCCTTGGGAAACGATGGTCATTTCCGAGTGAGCAAATCGACGCGATGGTGCAGCAGTTGGTAGGAATGTTGGGCCGGGCCGCGGGACTCGCCCTGGGTGGTGGCGAGAGCCGGGACGCGATGAAAAATCGAGGCGTCGTCGTCTTCGGCTGGCGCCCGCGCTGCCGACGCGTGTTCTGAATGGGGCCGTTCATCCAACGCGCCCTCCCGCCCCGCCACGCCCCACCACGCCCCGCCACGCCCCCGCGGAAACGCTGCTCGCCGCTTGCCTCCGGCGCGCTCAACATCTTCCGATTCTGCCCTTCACTCTCTTCCTGCCTCCATATCCGATCTCTCTCTCCCTGCCTATCTCTCTCTGCCTCTCTCTGTCTCTTTCTCTGTCTCTGTCTCTCTTTCTCCGTGTGTCTCTTTCTCCCTGTGTGTCTTTCTCCGTGTGTCTCTTTCTCCGTGTGTCTCTTTCTCCGTGTGTCTCTTTCTCCGTGTGTCTCTTTCTCCGTGTGTATCTTTCTCCGTGTGTATCTTTCTCCGTGTGTCTCTTTCTCCCTGTGTGTCTTTCTCCCTGTGTGTCTTTCTCCGTGTGTCTCTTTCTCCGTGTGTCTTTCTCCCTGTGTCTCTTTCTCCCTGTGTCTCTTTCTCCCTGTGTCTCTTTCTTCCTATGTCTCTTTCTTCCTATGTCTCTTTCTCACTATCCCTTTCTCTCTATCCCCCCCTCTTTTTCTCTCACTCTCTCTCTCTCTCTCACACACACACCAAACGCACGCGCGCGCGCACACACACACACACACACACACCAAACGCACGCGCTCGCACACACACACACACACACCAAACGCACGCGCGCGCGCGCGCGCACACACACACACACACACACACACACACACACACACACCAAACGCGTTCTGACTATTGTCCATCACAGTTTCCGCTATCCCGCTGTTCTTTCCTACTTTGGATCTGTGTTGAAACCGCCTGCCTTCCCGTAATTGGCACAGACTTTCTGCTGAAACCTGTGTTGGGATCTCTGCAACCTCTGGATCTCTGGGAAATCCTTCGTATCCCAACAAACGGTTCGTGCTCTTCCAGTCGTTTCCGAAAATTAAAATATTGCTTTAATCTACCTTTAATTTAAAATAGGGTATTTATATGAAAAATTCGAATTTGCTTTTTGGGCAGGTTTTTTTTTTTATTCTTCGAAAACGAGACCCAAACATTCCAACTACAGTTACTCCTGAGTGCGCCTATCATTATAATACAACTAATTATAATATCGGCCTTTGATTACTGTAGACCGGCGCGCACATGGAGATCAGAGGATGCTAATGAGGCCCTAGACAACGACGAAGGCGGTAAAAAGCGGCGCGAGCGGCGGCGGTGATTAAGGACCGGGCGTGAAACGGCTGGGCGCGGTCCAGCCGCATGGAAATGAAATCGCCCGCCCCGGCGTCGCGCCTCCGTGGCCGCAACGGGCGATAACGGGAGAGCGGCCGGGGCTGCGTAGGTGCGGAGGTCAGGCGACGTCCTTTGGGGGTCGCTTCCGAGTGTGTGGGTGGGGGGGATGTGTGATGTGGAAATTGGTTTGAGGCATCCAACGGTTGGGTATTCGGAACACAATGTTTTGTTTTGTGGGGATTGAAGGTAGTTTAGTGTAACTCGATCTGCATATACAGGATGTGTTTCCAAAGAGTAATGTCCGAATCTTAGAAATGAGTAGAGGTTCTTGATGTAAGCGTATACTTCGAATTTTTTCGTAGTGTCCTTTGACAGGACATCAGCTGTGACGGTGCTTTCCAATCGGGAGATTAAACGTCAACGTATTGACGACACAGCTCCCTCGTCACAGCTCCTGTAGTGACGTCGCAGCACCCGATTGGCTTATTTACGTCAAACGACTGAATTTAAATCGAAGTGTAAGTCAGGAAAAATAGTTGCGTTAGTTGGTATTTGTTAGATCTCGGGGTTCCTAGTCGATCACCCAACCTCCCGAATGCGAAGTCAGCGCGCTACGTCCTGAGCCACTTCGCTCGGTGTGTTAGTTGTTTTTTTTTTTTTTTTTTTTTTTTTTGAAGTAGAATGTATGAATTCGAATTCTTTGTCTCGTTTTGATGTACATTTGGACATCTAAATTCATTTTCCTAAACTATTGCAATTTTCTGCTAAAATAGATAAGATGCTTATTCTCATGAATCGATCCGATAATGTGACCAAGATCCTGAAGTATTCGTAAATTTCACCATAAATGAATGTATTTGTAATCAAAATAACTTCTCGATTTGAAACTGACTGTATTTGGCACCGTCCAAATCATTAGTGTTTAGGAAATTACTTCGAAGAACTGTGGCCACTAAACGCATGGGTACAGAGTATGGTTGATGGATGACACAGAATGTGGAAGTGATTTAGTTTTTATTTGTGAAATAAATAAACACATTTGAAGTGAACATCATAATTTCGGATGATTCTAATTTTTTATTTTTCCTAACCAGCGTTCCGTATTGTATGGAAAATTCATACATTAAAAGTTACATATACTATGAATTTCTGATTAATATTTTCACATTTCTTGCCTACTCTAGGAAAAAAGACGGAAGAGCGGGCCTGATGGGCCGAGTCTCGCCACGTAAAATAAGGCAAATTCAATTCAATTCAATTCAAAAAGAAATTGCCGTGAATTTCGCAGTATCTCTTCTCATGGGAACATCAGTGCGGCAGTTCGCCGCGGAATCCAAATACGGGCTGCCTCGGGGTGAGTGTATGCAGGTTCTGTGTGCCTAGACGTTTTCTTAACGGCTGTCCAACGGAAGGCTACGGGGGTAGAGATGGCCAGGTTCCTCGAGGCAGATGACAAAAGGAAGCAAAGAAAATATTGGTAGACGGCTCGGAATATTCTTCTCTTGCGTGGAGTTTTGTTAGGACCGACCTGGTAAGAAGCGCGTGGTTTGAGGCATACCTTGCATTCTTGGACGAAAAATGCGGAAAGGTTTTTGTTCTTGCGACAGCAGGCGTAAAATATTGTGAGGATGAGGTAGGCTGGACTTTAATGTGGTATTTTAGATGCAAAGTGCTTCTTAAAATGTTTTGTTAGAAGTGATAAGATTGGTCACTTTAACAAGATCTATGCTCTTTTAGACACATCGGAAGCCAACGTCCGGCTAGGGTAAAGATTGCATCATAAAATGGAATATAATATAATCATCTAATAGAAATAAATTTCATTTCGATGAAAAAGGAAGATATTGTGCATTATTTGTATAATATACCAAGTTACGAGGCATGTGAAGCTGTATTTAGGAGGGAAATGTATAATACATTTAACATCTTATTATTGTAGTGTTCACTCGAAATTTTCGTATGATTTAGGGCACTTCTTCTTTAAAAGGAATGACAGTGAGAGAGAGAGAGAGAGAGGGGGGGGGAGAGAGACATACACACACACACACGCACACACATAGAACGCTACAGAAAGAGGAGAAAGATAGAGTATGAAAAAAAGAAAAAAAAAAGATAAATTAAAAAGTGATAGGGGAAAAAGAAAATTAGATTTAAAGGAAGAAAAAGTATAAAGAAAAACAAAATAGAACATCAGACAAGCTGACGCACTCTACAAACTCTTGGAAACCAACTCGGCTTCGCGCTAAGTATCCGTCCGACGAAAGAGAGGCAATTCAGTACAGCAGAGATATAATGCGCCTCTCAAGTCTCGTAGCACCTTAAACAGTGCGCTCCTCCCACCACGACACACCGGACATGCCTCGCGCACGCCGCCGTTCAGGCGCCTCGCCCCCCCCCTCCCACTCGCGTCCCCCGCCCCGCCCCCACCCCCGCCTCCGCGTCACGCATCTGCGAGCGCCGAATCTCGCCCACCGGACATGCCTCGCGCGCGCCGACTTCACGGCGCCTCTGAACGTACGCGCGCCATCCCCCGCCCCCACGGTCACCTCTGCACCAGGTCTCGCGCCCGCCCCCACGCCCACCTCCACGCCTGGCCCCGCGCCCGGCCCTGCCCCTGCCCCGCCCCCGCCCCACGCCCACCCCACACCCTCCTCTACCCTCGCGAACGCGGCCGCGCTTGACCCCGCCCCGTCCCGCCCCCGCCACCTAGTCATCCACCGCGCCTGCTCCTGCCAGGGCCGGATTCACCTCGTACAAGCAAAAGAAGCAGTTGTTTGCGGTCCCATCCATGAGGAACTCTGCGCTCCAGAAAAATATGCACAATTTTGCATTAAAATTACCAAGTTTTTTTAAAAAAAATATTTGATTAAAGTTAAAACAGTCTAATGTGAACTATACATTATTTCATATTCACGATTTACAAATCTTATTCGTATTAGCGAAAAAATGTACTGGATTACCGAGAAAAGATAGAAAAAATCGTTCCTGAGGAATAGTCACTACTCGGTTTTGTCTGATACCCGAATTGAGCTCTTCAAATATTCGCGATTGCTCTTAAGTATTATAAGTTTCGAAAATTTTCAATTATTACATTGGTATGTAGAGTAAAGAATGTAAATATCTATATTAAAATAAGCTGATACATATCTCTTCTACTTTTGTACCTACTTTTTCTGTAACTAACAACATTCATTCAAGAATGCGTTGTATTATTCTATACACGAAAGTGTTTCGTATATATTTACTAAAGATTTTCTTTTTCTTTTTCAGGTGAGTACTCGAGACTGCAGTGTGGAGATCGTGATGTTCAATGAGAATAATTATATTCCCACTCCATCATTTCACCTAACAGTATGTAATGGAGTTTATAAATTTCTGTAAAAAATATTTTATAATTTGTTTGATTTATCATGAAATCAATTAAATGTTTTTAATTCGACAAATATATTGCGTTACTTTAAGACGGTTTCTGATAAAAATATCCATCGATTTGTTTTTCACTATTTTTTAAGAAATCTTCGAGATGGAAATGCCTTTTTGTTTGTTCTTTATAAAAGAATTGAAAACAAAGGGTAGAAAGCATCAGGTGAAATGTACCATGAATGGAAGGACGTTATGAAGTCATGTCATATTTAGAAAATTAATAGTACTGAGACTCAAGATGTGTACTTTAGATATCTATTTCGTAAATGCACTTTCATATTTAAATAGGCTCTAGTCATATTTCATATCAAGGGAATCTACAAGGGATCATTTGTTCTTGTTGACCGCTATAGTAAATGTTCAATCTCCTAGAGTCAGCTAGTGAAATCGTAATTTGAACATTATCTCCTCGCTGAACCCGAGCCTCCTGCTGGCCCTAATAACACTCTACACACTCGTAAGTTTATGTCTTAAACCGCCAGTCGCAGTGTTTGCTTTAATAGAAGGAATAAATACCACCTAAACGCCTGTATAGTAAATATAACAGTAATTACGGGTTTGTCTCCTAAATGGCTCCATACGTCGGCGTTAATGAGTCTGGTTTCCTCTCGTGCTGGCCCTTAATTGAACAGTAGCGAGTGGGCGTGAGCAGAAAAAAGCTGAATCACGGGCTTACGTCTATTCGCTGCTGTTTAACATAACTTCAATTATTTTCTTGTTTTAATTTACGCGACTTCTCAAGCATGACGCTTTGTGCTCTGGACCGAAGCGAGATGTTGGGATAGCAGCCACACGAATCAGGAAGACTGGCACTCGCTTGTGTTATCTTGAAACACAAAGTTCTTTGTGTTGATGCCGCTGCCTTATCTTTGCCTTTTGTAATTTATTTCGTGAATTAGTTTTGCTGTATTATGCATGCAAGAATTGTTTACAAAACGTAAAATAGAACATTGCTTTATTAGTTAGTTTCTTTGTTGCTTCACAGTCCTAGTGATCCCATGTTGAGTTTTGATTCCATCTCGTCTTAGATCATTGTTTATGGTAAACCGCTTGCATGTTTAAGCTGTCTCGATATTACCATCCCCAAATTCTGGGGTGAAAATGTTAGTTTAATGGCAGCATTAAATTTTTTGAGAAATTTTCTTGAGAGCGAAAACGCTGCATTACATTTAAGAATACATTTTTTTTCGATACATTCTTCAATTTTGTTAGGTTCTGCATTTTCTGTTAAAACAATATCAATTGCAATGAATTTTTGCTTCGTTTTTCAGTGTTCTCATTACATAGCTTCTTTATCGTAAGGCTTATATCGCGTGGAGACAACACAATGGTCAATTCTACAATCAGGTCTATCCCATGTCGTCTATTCTTTCTCTGATGGGAACCGCTCTTGATGTTTTACGATAATTTATTGGCGTGTTGTTGGAGAAAAATACGCAGCATGGTGGTGGTGAGGGTGGTCAATGAAGAGGCAGGTACAAGGGGGTAATGTCTAGGAAAATAAGAACTTTCTTTTACCGCTACAAATTCCACATCGTGGGATTGAATCCTGTGACCCAGAGGTGCAATGGTGGTAGCCGGCCGTTAGGTTACATGTTTGCCCATGTTGTGTTAGATTTTTTTTTAGTTATTGATATTTACCGAATCCAAGTAGAATTATCTGGTAGTATATTTCTGAAATAAAATGACATTTAAGTCAACGCAAAATCACACGCTTCAAACTTTATTCACTATTGTATAATTTTTAAAAGACCTATTGTCAGCATTAACATATTCATGTTTACTACATAGTACAGTCCAGACCTGAAAGGAGGTAACATTTTGAACGTAGATACCAAATTTATTTTATTCCTATTTTTTCAACGATTTTTCATTCTTTCTTTCCTCTTTTTTCGTTTCGTCCTTTTGACGAGAAAATGTTTGAAGAAGGCAGTGAAATTGATGTTCGAGCACTCTCTGTCAGCTCCCCCCCCCCTTATCCCACCGATCCGTTTCTCATGAGCGATTCCTCAGTGTGCGGCGTCGACGCGCTGTCTGGTCCAGAGCTCTCGCGTTCGCATTGGGGGGCTTTGAAGATAATGGCCCCCTTGAGATGCTGCGGTGCTGGCGTTTTCTGCGCATCTTCCTTCGCGTTTTCCCCTCCTCCTCTCTCTTCACGCTTTCCGTGTTACCTCGCTGTTTCCAGTTTCTCAGTTTATGAGCACACCAGTTGTCTTTCGGCATGACCTGTCATCTTCCATCCCGAGTTGTTATTTGTCTTTACGACTTGACGTTTTCTTACAAGAATTTTTTTCTTTTATGCTGAAGGAGAGTTCTAGTGGCCGGCTGATCTGATCGGTGGTTTTCCGTTTTTTCTCCGATCAATACCAGGTGAATGCCGGAGCAGTATCTTAACAAACGGGCCATGGACAGCGCACGATCTTTTCTTCTTCTTCCTTGCATGGACACCCCTTAACACACACACACACACTTTAGATATCTACTATTTACTATACATGTTTGGTCGGGAGCTTAGAGCTTGTTCTGGAACGGTACGCTTCTGGTTGGTGGTACCTGGTTGAGGAAGAGCTAGCCGTCGGTAGGTCGGCGCCGGATCTCGTCATCCATCGGGAGAACACATCGTCTTTCAAGAAAACCATGCACTGTACTTACGGACTACGACGTTAACAGTTGACGTGCTCGGAATCACTAATCAGTCAATGAATGAATCGATCACAAACCCTGCGGAACGCCGCCCAGCGAGTGACAACCCTTCAGCGTCCGTCCGAGGCGAGCGTGCGGTGCTTCCGAGGAGGTGAACGGCCCGTAAGCCGGCTCCGCGTGAGGGCCGGGCCTTGAGCCGCGTATTGATCGGCCGGGCCCGTGACACTGATCTGCATGAAACTCGAAGCCGCTGCCTCTTGGCCGCGCCCCCTCCGCGCCTCTCGACGCGGCGCTCGCGGCCCTCCCTGCTCGCGCGACGCGACGCCTCTTCCCTGCTCCCGGCGCCCCGCGCCCCGCGCAGTGGGTCCACGGGCGAAAGGGAGTGGGCGAAAACAAATTAGTGATAAAAGAAAGTCGGTTCTTGGTTGATTGATTCGTGATTGAAAGAAAGTCGGTTCTTGGTTGGTTGGTTGATTGATTGATTAGTGATTGAAAGAAAGTCGGCTCTTGGTTGGTTGGTTGGTTGATTGATTAGTGATTGAAAGAAAGTCTGTTCTTGGTTGGTTGGTTGGTTTGTTGATTGATTGATTAGTGATTGAAATAAAGTCGGCTCTTGGTTGGTTGATTGATTGATTAGTGATTGTAAGAAAGTCTGTTCTTGGTTGGTTGGTTGGTTGATTAATTGATTAGTGATTGAAAGTCTGTTCTTGGTTGGTTGGTTGGTTGGTTTGTTGATTGATTGATTAGTGATTGAAAGAAAGTCGGCTCTTGGTTGGTTGGTTGATTGATTGATTAGTGATTGAAAGAAAGTCTGTTCTTGGTTGGTTGGTTGGTTTGTTGATTGATTGATTAGTAATTGAAAGAAAGTCGGTTCTTGGTTGGTTGATTGATTAGTGATTGAAAGAAAGTCGGCTCTTGGTTGGTTGGTTGGTTGATTGATTGATTAGTGATTGAAAGAAAGTCGGTTCGTGGTTGGTTAGTTGGTTGGTTGGTTGGTTGGTTTGTTTGTTGATTGATTAGTGATTCTGGTGGCATCCAGGGCCAACAGATGGAAAGTAAGTGTAGTGCATGCTTTCCCTCGGAAAGTGACCGTGATTTTCGCCCGCTGGATGGCGAGATCTGGCGCCGACTTATAGTCGGTAAGTGGGGTTTTCCCCAACCTGGTATCTCCCTTCAGAGGGGGCACCGACCTAGCCGAGACAAGTTCTAAGCTTCCGACAAGTGTGGTTGTGTAGTGCGTGTGGGGAGTAGGTTTGGGGTGAGGAAAGGACATGGAAGAGGAAGGAAAGATCGCGGTTGCTCGTGGTCTGTGACCAGTTTGTTTGACTACTGCTCCGGCATTCGCCTCTGTTGATCGGAGAAACTACGGAAAATTACCGAACAGAGCAGCCAGCCGCTAGAATTCTCGTCCACACAGCGGCGGAATTCGATTTACCTGACAAGCTACAGTCGATTATCTTGCCACCATCAGGACTTGAATCCAAAAGCCTGTAGTGACGTCCGTTGATGCCATAAACCACCTTTGCCGCTTCAACTTTATTTTTTCTATTTCGCACAGTTGCATGGTTTTCCTCTTCAGCGTACGATGGTTATGTTAGGGTGGGTTGTAAGAAAAATAAAAATGGAAAGCTTCCTGAAAATAATAATTTGATAATTGCTACAATTTTTATCCGAATCCTGAGGCCCATAAATGGGAAGAGCCCTCTTTTATATGCCCTCTGCGCCCCCGTTCCGGTACCAAAACGAAACTTTTTTTTTTTATTTCAAGGGTCATTAATCGCTTCATATCATTGTTGTTTCTGTGGTTGTTCTACTATACGTTGACATTTGCGCTAAAAATTTGAGGGTATTCGTTTCAGTCATGAAATTATTTCCGCCCTTTTCGCAAAACTTGCTACTACCGTGTGGGTATCGGCCATCTCCCCACTATTCCAATTGCACTAAGGATAATAAATTTAGTTTATGATCAGTGTCGATGCCCATAGTCAATTAGTCGAAATGTCCGGAAATAATTATGAATTATGCCATCCTCAATAGCTGAGGTGGCTAAGGCTGAAGGGGCGTAGCTGCTTCGTGCCTGAAGGGTCGCATGTTCGATTCCCGGTCGTGGCATGGATGTTTGTGTGTGTAAAAGTATCCGTTATTATAAATATATCAATATTTGAATAAGAAGTACTCGTATTTCTCATTGTCTTTACTAATTTGGTAATTTTCTCTTTTATGCCATGTTCGTTGCAAAGGACCTTGCGTTCTCCTGGCTTCGCATTCGAGCAGCTGTAATTTTTTGTTTGGTGACTTAAGAATGGAAATATTTAAGCGTCGTGGAAGTGTAAAGGATAACTGGTTTCGGCAGCAAAAAATATGAAAAGGGTATTTTTTAACGTGTCACCCTACAATTTCAAGGTTAAATACGTCCGTTTCCTGCCCTTGCTTCAATCTCCCAACCCTTGCAGAGCGGCTGCTGTGCCACTGCCGCCCCCACCGCCGCCCCACCTTGTGTTACTTAGGTCGATAAATGGCACACCATTAGCCTCTGCGGTCAGCACCACGGATGAACCAGAGGGGGTATTAGGAGGGAAGGCGGTTATATCATCATTTACGGGAGGGTTGCACACTCTGCGAAGCCTCGTTTATCATTACTAGGAGGTAATTAATACCGGTAGCCCTCCCTGTGCTCTACATTGAATTAAGACTCGATTGCCCTGTGCATCCACCAGGAGTCCTTCCCCTACACCTAGGAAGTGATGTTGCTTCTCTGTACGAATTGTGTTTCAACTAGTGTCGCAATCAAGCCGCTTTAAATGAATCGCCACTACCATCCACAACATATTTCACCCACGCTTTCATAGCTCTTGAAACCAGAAAATGAAAGAATGGCTTCAGCATTGATGCGCCGTTCTTTAGAAAATTAAATGGTTACAATCAGTCTATCGTTTTTCTGGATTAAATTCAATTCAGCTTAGCTAAATTGTTTTCAACCGTCAATTGACTCGTAGATTTATTTCTACCTCTGGGTCTAATGCTCCATTATTCAACCCCAAAAATCTCTTCAGGGGAGTACATAGAATATTTGTAAGTGTTTATCCTGGTCCAACAAATTTAATCAAATGCTTGTAGGTGATGAAGAACATAATCTGCTCGAAAGTTTTGCTCATGGAGCTTCATATTTTTTGTCCATCAATGCCTGGAAGCGAATCACTGCGTTTGCTTTGACGTATTCCTCAGTTTTAGGTTTCAAGCGAAGACAACAGCTCCCTTTTGAGTGCAGCGTTGACGCGTCTTCGCTCTCAACGTCTGTGGACTTCTCTTCCCCATCCACCGAAGAGAAGAGTTTGGTGAAGGAACAAAATGCCTACCTTCACTCAGGCCATTGTTCGATATCATTTAACTTTTCAAGTTTATTATCCCGCACTTTGCGGGTATTGTTATCCCATTCTCATATAGAACATGCTTGGGAAAGATTACTGTTTTGTACGATTACAAGAAACCTTCGACATAAAATCATTGATACTGAGGGTACCTCCACTTCAGAGCATAGGCGAGTAGAAATATTTGCACTTGAATTCCAATAAGAAGGTATTTTCACTTTCAAAACAATGATAAAGTGCGGAATGTTCGTACGGGTGCAATCAGAGTATAATGTTAGCTTAATATTTTGCGTCGCATTCATTCGCAAATGAAAAATTATAACCCAGTGTATGAGGTTTCAATTTATTCCTTTTCAATTCTTTCCTTAAATGCATGGCGTGTTGCCCCATTCACTTGCTCGTATCTCTTGAAAATGTGGAGTATTGCATTTGTGTGTATCTTTCTCCTATCCCCTTGATCCACTCATTGTTGCCAACGCAGCGGCAAAGTGGATTCCTTAACTTCGCTCGCATTCCCCTTCTTGCTCCAAATCCATAACCTCTTCTCCTCACGTCCACTCCCAGGCACTTCCAGTTCAACTAACTCATACTATAGTTTCATATATCCTTTACCGTAAATCCATCGTATCCAATGGCATATCCATCATTTCGCCCCGATCAGCCGCCATCCACCACCTTCAAATATGGTAGATTAATTCTAGTCATTTACACAACTCTCTTGCTTGGATATCGATGTACCTACGATTTTGTATTCATTCTACAAGGCAACAAATGTATTTAAATAATCGCCTCTACGGATTTTTAATCAGAATTTACTGCCCTTCCTAATATTATGGTGTACTTCTTGCCATACTTTTTACATTCGTCACTAGCATTCATAACAAGGAGTTCACTTCCACATTTCACGAGTACGAAATATCGATGTTAACAAAACACCCGAGAGCATCGACATCATATCTGCTCAACGACAGTATTGCAACGACAGCCTTCCTTTAGTTCGAACAACCGAATGTAATACCAGCAGTTACTTTTACATATTTTAACTTTATTAAAAACGTAATTATAGGAATATTTCATTTACAAAAAACAAAATAAATAAATTTAAAAAAAATTTAAAAGAAATGAAAACGTAAAAATATTGAACACAAAATGTCGATGTTAAAAGACATCGGCTTTAATATATTGATATTTATAACATCGATGTTGTGAACCTATCCACATCGACGACGCATCCGTTCTCCCCCGCCCTTCCCGCTCCTGGAGGAGCGCGGGTGGAAGTCAGCGCGGAGGCGGCGGCGGCTAAACAGGGCGTGTTTGCGCCCGGGCGGGCGGCGGCGGGCGCTTTGAGCGCGCAGGAATGCGGGGGCGGCGCGGCGCGGCTTCCCGCCTCCGCAGGAAGAGGAAGCTCAGCGGCGGCGGCGGGGGCGGAAGAGAAGACGAAGGCAGGACCGCCGCCGCCGACGCTACTGCCGCCGGAGGGCACCTGGACCAACCCCCGCCGTGGAATGCGGCTCCTCCGTGCCGCACTGCGCCACCGTGGAAAGCTCTAAAGCGGGACGTGCGTCCTCAAGCACTTGCAAGCCTGGCTTGTGTGGGTTGTCAATACGTCGTCATGGCAAAGTTTCCACGTGGGGACAAGGCGAAGAAGAACAATTATAACGCATTGATAATTATTAACCGATGCAAGTCCGGCTTGCAAACCGCGTTTGAGGGTGAATGGGAGCCTTAAATCTGTCCATTCTCAACAAACCAAACTTCACGAGCTCCCGACGTGTCTGTTCGGAGTCGGTGAGTGGACAATGAAGCCAGTAGTAGAGGCGACACTCTTTCATCTAGTGCAACGCAGGCTCGACAAGCCTGGCTTGCCGCTGAATGGACCGTTTAAGGGTCAACACCCCTTCGCAATGCTTGGTAGGAGTATCCGTACCGTTTTCCACGTGAACTCGGGCGTCTAAATCCTCTTCTTCAGAGAGCGGCTCAATTCATCCTGACAAGCTACTGTCGAAACTCCTGCCACCGTCGGAACCGAAGCACTAGGACCTCCCGGTCAGAGGCACTGCAGTGACGTGAGTTGATGCCCTGAGCCACCAAAGCCGGCCAGGCGCACGGGTAGCCTCGCCAGGCGGCATTGACGAGGGGGGGGGGGCAGGGCTTCTGGGAAGGAGGTGCCGCGGCGCTGCTTGTTTGTGGAGACGCGCCGCAGCCGGCCGTGGAGGCAGGCGGATCGTGGAAGGAATGCGCGGAGACAGATCGGGATTTCTTCGGGGCCGGGGCGCCGCCGGCGCGAAATTAGAACACAGCTGTGCAGAGGTTTCGTAAGCGAGAAACAAGAGTGCATAATATGTGATTTTGTTATATGTAAAATAACATATTATGCACTTTCATCTCATCATACATGCATATTATGATATGCACGTTATGCATATCATAATATGTAAAATTCAACAACAGTATTGAGCTAAGATAAGCTCTTTTTCTTCTTCTTTTTTGTCTTCTTCTTCTTCTTCTTCTTTGTCTTCTTTTTCAATACTTCGTTTCTTTCCCTTTTCTCCTTCTCGTATTCTTTATTTATTTTTCTTCTATTTCTTCTTCAACCTCCTATTTCATTGCCCTTTCTTCTAATTCTTCGTCTCTTCTTCGTCCCCTCTTTCTTCAAGTCCTCAGGTTCCACGGTATTATGAGTGTGACATGACAAAGGGGATGGGAATAGAAGTGTAGAATTAGCACGACAATGAAATTCTCATTTATGCATCTTAAAGACAAGTTAAATATATTGGTTTGGGTCCTGCTGTAATTTTGTAGTAAACTCGTCTAACATTAGTGAAACTAACGTTAATGCACTATTATTACCAGGAAATTAGACTCACTTAGAGGAATTGGTCTTATTGTGCGTCTATTTTTTGTCAAAGAACACACTATATAACTTGTAGGAATAGAAACGAAAAACTCTATCCATTGGCTTTCTAAAATTTATCTGAAAAAGTGATTTACGTAACTAGTACAGAAATCTTTAAACATTTTTTTCTATGTGTTTAATGCACTAATTTTACAGAGATTTTCATGTCATTTTACCGGAACTGGGTTAGGGCATATGCGGGCGGGGAGTTCGTTTATTCGAAGCTACCTCTTTGTTAGGTTTCTCTTAATTTAGTATTTGGAGTGTTTTCAATTTTAAATTAGTAACATTGTATTGTTTAATGGTATGTTTGTGTGTTTAATAATATTTTAAATCCAATTCGCATTCTTATTGAAGAGTTTATCTATGGTGGGCATAGTTTATCCTTGGGGTATATTAATAATTCTGCTGAAGGTCTTCGATTAAAGTTGTTAACACAATCCGTCTTTGGTAAGTACTCAAAAAATTTTACTGCTTGTTTTCCAATAAAAGTATTCAAGTTTTTCTTTAGTTCGTTTCTAATCTGCCAACTTGACACGTACCATGGTGCTTTAATTATGGTCTTAAAACTTTATTTTGAATTATTCGAATTTTCTCTACGTTACTTTTGGCAGCTCCCCTCAGACGGGGCAAGCATACGAGGTAAGAGATGGTATAATAATTGTTTTGCTATTTATGAGTGGATATAATTTCGTTATTTTCACGCATGTTTTATTTGTACAGAAAGTGTGTCTTTGGAATACGATTGAAAATTTTCCGGACCATGAAATGAGTACGGCAGTACCGGAATTTTGAAATAAGTACGCTAGTCACACGTACGAATTGCGAACATTATTGTTTTAGGACGAGTTCATGGAAACTTACAAGTGGATCTTCAGATCGCTCTCAATATGCTAGGCGGTCACTATGTTGACTCACGTCGCCGCAGTGTTCTGTTTACTTGGCAGTACCCTCTGTTCTGTTTACTAGGCGGTAAGGCATTCTGTAAAGTTCCAATTTCCAATCAGTATATAGTAAATGGAAGTGTCGACCTGGACGGGCTTGTATGTGTGTTGTCGCGGAAGTGTGGTGTCTTTGCCGGGGCAATAAATCACAGGCGTGAACGGTTTGTAATTTATTGAGTATTTATTTGAAAAAAAATGCTCCAACACCTGAATACTATGTACAATAATTACAATAAACAATATTGACCCGTTACTAGAAGGAATGTTCCTGGTTACCACCACCGCTGGCCGAGCACTAGTAGCCTACGTGAGCATACAAGCGAGTATGCCTCACCTACCGTCTCGACGTAGCACGCCAGCTTCAGTTCCCTGCCTCAGTAGCCTATGCATTAAAATGCAGCGTCGCGGACAACCCACTCGACTTCCTACCGACGCGCACAAGAATCAGAAGGAGTTTAGGTCCGGGGTCCGTTTATATTACCTTCTGGGCCGGCTGACGGAACCGCGTCATCTCGCTGTTTCCGCCGACGCGTTTCCGCAACTAGCCGGTCTACGGGTTTCCCAAGTTTGCCGCAAGTGGTCTACGGGGTTCAAAAGTGGCCACCCACGACACGGCACACCTTCCCTTCCGCTCCCTAGGTTTGCCATTATTCAGCCCGGCGTCTCTTCCCGCCAGCGCTGTCCATGAGCATGAAATGCACGTGGCTGATATTTTGTCACTTTTGTACAAGGCGACTGATATGACGCCACAGAAGGACGTCTTCTGCTCACAGACCGAGAAGCGCGCATGCGTGTCTTGTGTAAAAGGTTAATATGTCTCCCCATGAGGGTCATAGTGGGTACCGGACGCGGATTACCGATGTCGGCTTCCCCTGAAGCTGGAAAAAGCCCCAGGAAAAATAGGAAATGGGAGTAAGTGTTTCTCATTCAAGAGTGCTGAAGTTAATTATAATTCACTTGTGTATCGGTCAGCAATCGTGATAGATGGCAAGAGAAGGTTCCGTTTTATAAGGTTCTTTGAAGTTCAGAAGACCGGCACCAAATCAAAGCCACTTAAAACCGTTTCCCCCCGCTATACATTGTTATTGAATAGCTTCACCGCTCACAAGGCTCGGTTGTTACGCAACCCAAAATACCTCTCGTCGGAAAACGAAGCCGCCGGTATTTCGGGCATGCGAAAACGGCGTCTCCAGCAGGATGAATCGCTGCCCTTCGGCGCAAAGGCGGGCCTCCGGCGTGGGGGGGGGGGGGAGGCGGTGCCCATCGGGGCTCGATTGGGGGGTGTAAAGGCCCCCTCGCGGCCGGAAGCGCCCGGAACGCGATCTCGCGTGAAGCGCCCGCGGCGCGGTTCGGTTCGGCGCGGAGACCCGAAATGCAAACGACCTTCCCGAGGCCCGGGCACACGTGGCGAGCGTCCTAGGGCAGAGGCGCATTCGGCGCATCTAGGTATTCGGGCGACCATAGCACACAGCATAGAATTTGCACCCCCTCTCATGATACCTCAAATTAGGGTGATTTTTAATTTTTTTTTTTTTTTTTTTTTTTTTTTGTAAATTTGAGATTGCATCAACATAGGCTTTAGAGACCACTATTGGATTTTAACGTTGTGTTAACTGTGAAGATGACATGATATGGGAATGATAGGGGGTGGAAGGACGAACACAAATACAACCATGTCAGAAGTGGGACTCGGAACCGCGATCCTTCGGTCCGATATAGCTAAGGCACTACTGCGTTAGCGATTTCTACCACCGGATCGGCTAGGGTGGTTGGTATTTTTTTAGCGGGTTCATTCTGAGTGGCGCCCATGGCTCGTGCAGTGTCTGCCATGCCATACGCCTCTGCTCCTGTGAAGTGGTATGGTCATAGGTACGAGCCAGGCATTTGGGCCGTGTCCATCTTCATTAATTTACTATAGGTGTAATGAAAACGAAAATCTACCACCAGATTTGAATATATTTATTTTATATTTCGTATAAATGACATGCAATATTAATTAGTTCACATCTCAAAGATAATTTGCGATAAAAACATTATTCTCAATGTAATGGAATGTTCTTGAGTTTCGGTCATTACAAAAATATAATTTAAATTGGCAACGTTTCGGCTTTTTTAAGCCTTCTTCAGGGCTACAAACAAAGGGATTTTTAATACACTCAACTAATACAATAATCTAATACTAACCTAACATAGTTTTAAATAATATAATTCATAAATTAGTTATAACATTATTCATCAATGTACATAACAGAGTAGGCACGTGAGTGGAATACAATGGTGTTGGTTATTTTTCTGTTCAAGAGAGTTGTTTAATTCAAGATACAATTTCGGAGAATATCCATTTTCGAGCATTCAAGACACCATTTCGGAGCAGTGGGTGAAAGTAGACAGACACGAATGAAGTTAGACGTCTCCTTGGCATCTCCGCCGACGTTAATTTTTTCTACCCCTGCACTTATCCCAGCAGCGGCGTCGCTTCTGGAGACATCCTTCTCCGAGAGCGTCGTTTACGCGTCTCGGCGATGAGAAGGCGTAGCGCGAGGCTCTCGCCCCCGCGAGCGCTGACAGAAGTCGCTTTAAGCCCCGCATCATGTGCTGGAAGCGGCTTCAGAGCGACTTGCGGCGGCTTGCGGACGGCCAATCGGACGGAACATGTGTCGCCATGGTAAGGGGCATTTTTATACTGGTGAAAAGCTCTTGGAGTGGATGTTTAGCCTTTGAGAATTCTCTATCCACAGGCTATCCACATTTTTTTTGAAGGTATACAAAAAATGTTAATAGATTATTTCCTTGTTCGATTGCGCGATGCTAATTCTCCGGAAAGTCCCTTACACATTTACGCCCTATTATCTAGGCATTTTTATAAAGTAATGAGATTAATGTTTGGTTCTTTTAATGTCCATTGATTTGTTTTACGCAGACATTCACCGCTTTATTAAACAATTGCAATCACTTATTACACTTTTGTGAATAAGTTTAATACGAAATTACAATTGTTTAAAGGTTGTTTATGCTGTGAATGTCTGTCTCAAAGAAATCAATGAACCTCAAAAGAATCAATATCATGCTACGAAAGGATGTCACTACAGTACCTCTGACCGGGATGTTCTAGGTTCGAGTCCCGACGGTCACAGGATTTCGACACTAGCTTGTTACTTAGGTCGAATTCAGTCGCTGTTTGGACCGCCTGCTCTGATCTCTAGTTTTCCGTGGTTTGTCCGATTCGCGCCGGGTGGAGCACCATGCCGGAGGAGTGCCCTGCCAAATGGGCCACGGACCGCGCGTGATCTTTCCTATCGCTTCCTTGTCCAATCCTCTCCCCTTACACATGCCGGGAGATCGGTCGGGAGCTTAGAGCTTGCCCCGGCTGGGGCGGTCCCCGCTGGTGGGAGATATCTGGTTGGGGAAAACTTCTAGCCGACTGTATGTCGGTGTCGGAGCTCGCCAAATAGGGCGGGAAAGATCGCTGCCACCTCATTAGCAAAAACATGGACTACACTTAAGGAACTAATGACCCTGGTAGTTGACGTGCACGGAATCTCTAATCAATCAGTCAGTAAACACAGAGAGCAGAGAACGAAAGAGAAATATAACAGTGTAAGGAAAAATGAGAAAACAAACTAAAAATTTAAAAGAAAAAGAAAAAAGGAGAAAATGTATATTGATAATGTGCAGTTAGACGTTAAAAGTCGGAGGATAAGTTGGTAATAACACAGGGTTAAGGAAGAGACCAAAAAAAGTCAGGGGAGAAGTTTGTCTTGTCTCCGCTCCGCCTTTACGTTGCTCTTGCTCCTACGCGGGTCCGCTGCAAATCCCCGGCTGCCAGGGAACATCTCGGGGCCGCGAGCGACAGCCGGCGCGCTGACAGGGCCTCCGCCCTCCGGAGGGGCAGGCGACGGCGGCGGCGCTTTAATCCCGGAATCATCCCTCGCAAGCGGCGGCCGCACCCGCGCCCCCTGCCACGGCGCGTCTTGGCCCCCGCTCTTCGCCCTCGCCCCGCGCCCGACGGAGCCCCGCCCCCGCCGAAGCGACCCTTCTCGCTTCGCCGCGTCTCGCACCGTCGCGACCCGCATCGCTCCGTCTCGCTCCGCCCCGCCTCGCCCGTCCCACCCCCTTCCGCCTCGCCCATCCCTTCTCCCCGCTCGTCCCCTCGTCCCGCCGCTCCCCTCCTCGCCCCGTCTCTCCCCGCCTCGCCCTTCCCAGCGTTGCCCCATCCCCCTGCACCGCCTCGACCCCCTCGCGCCACCTCACCCCGACCCGCCTTGTCCCGCCTCGTCCCAACCCGCGTCGCACTCCACCTCACTCCATCTTGTCTCCCCTCGCTCCATCTTGTCTCGCCTCGCTCCATCTTGTCTCGCCTCGCTCCATCTTGTCTCCCCTCGCTCCATCTTGTCTCGCCTCGCTCCATCTTGTCTCGCCTCGCTCCATCTTGTCTCGCCTCGCTCCATCTTGTCTCGCCTCGCTCCATCTTGTCTCGCCTCGCTCCATCTTGTCTCCCCTCGCTCCATCTTGTCTCGCCTCGCTCCATCTTGTCTCGCCTCGCTCCATCTTGTCTCGCCTCGCTCCATCTTGTCTCGCCTCGCTCCATCTTGTCTCGCCTCGCTCCATCTTGTCTCCCCTCGCTCCATCTTGTCTCGCCTCGCTCCATCTTTTCTCGCCTCGCTCCATCTTGTCTCGCCTCGCTCCATCTTGTCTCGCCTCGCTCCATCTTGTCTCGCCTCGCTCCATCTTGTCTCCCCTCGCTCCATCTTCTCTCGCCTCGCTCCATCTTGTCTCGCCTCGCCCCATGTTATCTCGCCCCGCTCCGTTTCGACTTTCCGGCTCTTTTTCCTCCCCGCCCATTTCTCACCTCGTCCTTTTCTCGCCTCGCCCCGTCATGCCGCCGCTCCTCCCTCCTCCGTTATGTGACACGCCCTCTCCTGCCCATCCCTGACCTCTCCCTGCCCGTGCAGCTTGCCTGCCCAGCCCTGGCTCCACTCCTGCCCCCGCCTCTGCTGTTAATCCATCTTCCAGACTCCCATTTGTTGCTTCTACCACACCCGACCCCATTTCATTCCCATCTCCAGCTGCTCTCTCACTTTGGTCCCCGCTCTCACCTTCGCCAGCCGCTGGGCCCGCTCCCCGCCCTTCCCTTCGCGACCTGCTAGCTGCATCCGGCCACACGCCCTGGCCCCGTCACATCGACTCCGTTTCCACTGCGTGACCGTTCGCACTGAGAGTTTTGATATCCTACAATTTCCTTACGCATTTTTTTTCAGTTTGGCTTCTTTTTAAAATTCCTTTCTCTCTCTTTGCCCATCTCTATTTTCCTGTAGCCCCATGCTTTCCTGACATACTCTGACCTGCCTTTTCTGTTTGGGATGTACTATCAATAGCGGTCTGTGTTGGATCATTGGAAGTTGTTTTTCCTATACCGTTGTTTATAAATTAATAGTTCTTCTTTAACTGTATTTATTACCTTTAGTTATCGAAAAGATAAAGTAAAACATTTACCATTTATCTGGTATAGTTCTCCTTATTTATCTTTTCACTCTTCTTTCTTCTACCTTTTCATCTCTCGTTCCTCTTGTCTTTTTGCTATTGTTTTGTTCCCTCATTTCCTGTCTTTTAACGATTTTTCTCTTATTTTACCTTCTTCGTGTTATGTAGTAGACTGGTTACATGTGCTCGCCTGTGCAGGTTCTGCTTCTGTTGATCGAACACTTAGGCGTACTTAAATACGTTATTCCGAGCTCATCCCGTGGATTTTTCTGTTATCTTTTCCTTTATTTTCTGTTTAATGTTCTCTCGTTCCCTCTTTCTCTCGTTCCCTCTTTCTCTCGTTCTCTCTCTCTCTCTCGTTCTCTCTCTTGTTCTCTCTCGCGTTCTCTCTGTTGTTCTCTCTCTCGTTCTCGTTTTCTCTCTCTCTCTCTCTTCTTCTGTTTTCGTGTTTTATTCATCTCTTCACATTATTTCACTTGACATCACCTGCTCGTATCCGTCTTTTCGCTTCATCCTGTCACCTCCTTTCTACATTCATCTCTTCACGACTGACCCGGCCCCATTTATTCCCCTTTACGTGTTCGTAGACCATAGTGGGGAGCTCTAATTTCCCCAGGTTTGGTGTCATTTCTTCTCGCTGTCCCATTCTTTGCGGAAGTCATTTTGTCGTCGCCCCGCCTCGGATCAATACCTTCCTCTCGGATACTTTCTTGTATCCGCGTCAGCCTCCACGGGTGCGGTTACTGTACATTTTACCTCGCACCACTGATCGCGGATTTTTTTTAAATTCTTGCAAATAATCGTTTTTCTGCTATCCCTTCAGTCTTTGTCTGCTTTTCCCACGAACTGTTCTGATTCACCTATTTTCCAATTTTGCCAGTGAATCCTCTCCTGTGCTTACCCAGGCTCCTGCCACTGTGCATTCTTTCTCGCGTTGGGAACAAACATTCTGAATATTTTCTGAAGTTGCACCCTATCACATAATCAGTGCAATCGACCAGCCTCGTGACCTGTGTTTCAGTAAAGACTTGGTGGGAGCGATTGAAAGGGGTAGCGTTCGCACGAAATCTGCGCACTCGACGACCGTTAAAGCGCGAGGGAGACACAAGAAACGAGATTCTGCGCATGCGCAGTGGACTAGCATGCGTACTATCGCTGTTCAGAAAACATCGGGTAGTCTAATGAGGGTTAGGGATTGTAATCTCCCTGATATTTGTGACTGCGTTCGTAATTTGTTTCATTGTTGTTCTTGGGAGCTTTCTTACAAGATGTAAATGTAATTAGTATTTTGTGTTGTCTGTCGAAAGCTAGGAAGTCGATGTTTTGGGGTTGGCGTTCAGTGTAGCCATCTTTCTCGCCTGTGTCGTCAGCCGAATATGCACGTATTCAGCGCGAAATCTAACAAGGGATGGTCTCATTTATTGACATCGAAATTGTTATGAAATTAAATTAAATTAACTCTTTTTTCTACATAATATTTTATTTTTCCTATTCCTTGGCTTGTGTGGCTAGTCTTTCTCAAGCGCCTACCCCTCGAGTTCTCTCATAATACACCTGTCCCGAACGCAGGAAGTTCTTTTCCCATCCTTGAATCTCCCCACATCAGTTGTGCTGATTTGTTCGGTACATTGATCCTCCTCCCCCCTACTCGCCTCATCCGCCATCGTTTGCCTCACTCTGGCTTGCATCAACGCAGTTATACTGCAGACCCATTCCCGCCCACATTGCCGTCGGCTCATCCCGTCTCACCCCAGTCTCATCCGTCTTATTCGCCCCTTACCGTTTTATGCCCTACACCTGTTCACTAAACGTCACTGTCACCCCTCGCCTTACCCAGCTTCACCCGGTCTCTCCCTGCCGTATCCCGCCTCACCTCACTCCGCTTACCCCATCACCCCGCTTCGCCACACCCTCCGATCACCTCAAAACTCTTGGTTTTCCCGAGTCCTTCATTCCACGTTCCTCCCTCGACGACCACCGCGCCGGGCGCCGCGCGGCCCAGCGTGAGTGAGACGCTGGGAAGATGAACAGCCCCCCCCTCACCCCCCCCCCCCGGCAGCTAAAATGACGCGCCCCTCGCCCGCAGGCACTCGCGTGGTGCCCTGGCGCACCCTCCTCCGCCGCAGGAGATGATTTAAAGCGCTTGGATATCGCGCGCGCTCGCTTCCACGCGCCTAACGAAAGAAGGAAGGAAAGAATTAGAATAAGCGAAGAACGAGGCAAGGGAAAAAATGAATGAAAATGAAAAAAAATTATGAATCACGTTCCTGAAAGAATGAAGGAGACTACGGAAAGGGTGAGGGGGGGCAAAAGAAATGATGAGAGTGTGACTAAGGATCGGATGACGGAGTGAGTAAGGATAGAGTGAGAGTGGGACTAAGCATAGGGTAAGAGTGGAACTAAGGATAGGATTGTTATAGTAATAACGTGCTTAGGTAAAGGCAAACATCCAAAAGCTACCAAAGGAGGCTACCGTAGGTTGGTGCGTTGCAAGGAATTCGCGTTACAGAGAATCGTTTTATGCAGGCCCGAATTTCGAGTTATGGAGGTTCTTTTTATCCAAGTTTGGATATGGAGATTTTTAATTATCCAAGTTTGAAGTGGAAATACGAAAATAATGTTCAAGGAATTGATGTTTCTGGTCGGGGTTTTGTAAGAGATTTACCTTCACGTCATCCTCATCCCTTGAGCCCTCCGGGCTTTTTGTCCGCCCCGTCACCTCCCGCCGTTGGAAGTTCGTGCCGCAGGCGCCAGCCGCCGCCGCCGCCGCCACCGCCGCCACCGCCATCGTCGCCATCGCCGCCGCCGCTACCGCCGCCGTCGCCGTCCCCGCCGCCGCCGCCGCAGCCACCGCCACCGCCACCGCCACCGCCACCGCCACCGCCACCGCCACCGCCACCGCCACCGCCACCGCCATCGCCACCGCCATCGCCGCCGCCACCGCCACCGCCACCACTGCCGCCGCCGCCTCCGCCTCCGCCTCCGCCGCCGCCGCCGCCGCCGCCTCCGCCTCCGCCTCCGCCTCCGTCTCCGCCTCGGCCTCCGTCTCCGCCTCCGTCTCCGCCTCCGTCTCCGCCTCCGTCTCCGCCTCCGCCTCCGCCTCCGTCTCCGCCTCGGCCTCCGCCTCGGCCTCCGCCTCCGCCTCGGCCTCCGCCTCCGCCTCGCCCTCCGCCTCCGCCTCCGTCTCCGTCTCCGCCTCGGCCTCCGCCTCCGTCTCCGTCTCCGCCTCCGTCTCCGCCTCGGCCTCCGTCTCCGCCTCCGCCTCCGTCTCCGTCTCCGTCTCCGTCTCCGTCTCCGTCTCCGTCTCCGTCTCCGCCTCCGCCTCCGTCTCCGCCTCCGTCTCCGCCTCCGTCTCCGCCTCCGTCTCCGCCTCCGCCTCCGTCTCCGTCTCCGTCTCCGCCTCCGTCTCCGTCTCAGTCTCCGCCTCCGTCTCCGTCTCCGTCTCAGTCTCAGTCTCCGCCTCCGCCTCCGTCTCCGTCTCCGCCTCCGCCTCCGTCTCCGTCTCTGTCTCCGCCACCGCCACCGCCGCCGCCTGCGGGAGCCGCTCTGCCGCTGGCAGCTTCCGACCTCCGGCACTCTCGTCGCAATTAACCCTTGGACCCCGTCTGCGCAGAAGCCTGCCTGCTTGGCTCGAGCGCACTCCGGGGCTTATCGCCCGCCTCCTGCCCCCTCGGGCGCCGGCCGCTTGCGCCAGTGGCTCGTTCACGGGCCGCCGGAGAGGTCGCGAAAAGCGTGTGGCTGACCGGCGCCTTCGGCAAGGAACTCGGGAGTCGAAGAGCACGTTTTACAGGAAAGCGGGAAAATGGATTGTGGCAAACATTTTGAGGAAGTCAGAATGATCGTTAATGCGATGAATTTCAGAATGGCAGTCTTGATCGGCATATTATTATTATTATTATTATTATTATTATTGTTGTTGTTATTATTTATTATTATTGGCGTATAGGCCATTAGTGACCACGTTACGCGATTAACGTGTGTAATTCGTCTAGGATCAGCTTTGAAATGTATCCCTCAGTACGACAAGGTTGTTGCGCCGTGAAGTGGGAATTATGAGATGATAGGAAGATGAAGGGTCAAGGGACATTCAGAAATACAACCATGCTAAGCAGGACTAGAACCTGCTGCCTCATCGGCGCAGACGACAGCTGCCGCCACCTTCTGCGCCACGAGGCCGACATAATGTTATTATTGTTGTTATTCCTGTAATTCATGACTAAAGATGTTATGAGTCGGTTGGATATCAAGTCTACTCCGGGTTGCAACCAGCTTCCTAAGGAGTATAGGCACTGTTTCAAAAATAAATCAATGTCTTGCACTTCCCAGTATTTTGAATGACCTGGGAGTTTAGCCACGTTCTTTCGCAAATTTTGCGGAGTACATCCCAGAGCTCCGATAAGTACTGGAACGGCCTGTGTTTTTACGCCCCTCATTCGGCTGATCTCGATTTCCAAACTCTTGTATTTAAGACGTTTCTCTGCCTCCATCGTTAAGATGTTTTGATCGCACGGCTCTGCAACATCTACAAGTAGACACGTTTTGTCTCCACATCCAAAGTAACAATAATTGCCCTACACGGACTAAAAAAATTATTCATAGACATCTGGGGTTGATAAATTGAAATTCCTCAGATTTTTTATTGATGTCCGAAAAAAACGAGGAAAATCGGTTTTAGGTGCTTTATAAAATAAGCAACGTGTTATGATGCAATATTTGGTTGGTCTATTTTCGAGATAGTTACGTATTTGGAAGTTTTAGTTCCCAGTTGTTTGCTGTTTTAGAAAATTTTGTTTTGACATATTTTAATACCATCTTATTTCTTTTCTTTGGGTTTTCTTGTATTAATTTTGATACCATAATCGCTGTCGTACAGTGATTAAGGTTAACATCAATCTACAAGGGGGATGTGAATAGTGAGTTAGCTTCTCCGTTAGATACCCTTTGTTGTAGTTATTACCGTCGTTATCGAAGTTGTATTTTAAAGGTTGGATTTATCAAACTAATTATTTGCAAGGAAAGTAATGAAGTTTATTAAAGAAAAGCCTTGAAGTTGAAATGTGCAAATATAAAACAAACTTCGTAGGCAATGTGTTGTGCATTAATGCCTTTTGTGCCCACAGTAAAAATCTTAAAAACAAAATTAATATTGAACAATTTTTCATCCCTATTATTCCCTATTCATCTTTGATTTTGAACGTAAGTGTTTTCACATACTTTCAGAAGTTAAAAAAATGAATTTGGGAAAGCACGCCTTTTTTTAAATTTATTTATTCTTTTTAAACACGATTGCGACTAAATATTCCTAAGAAAAGTTTTGTATTCCACCAATACTATAAAAAAGTTCCAATATGTATTTGCTCTAAAGCTCCACCCAGCAAGACTGTCACCAACTCATAGCCCTCCTTTGTCTCGTAAACAACCCACAATGCAGCCATCTCCGAGGTGTCATTTGTAAGGCTCGCCTTGAATGGGCTGTCGTTGCAGCTCGTGGCACCAGTAACAGACACTGAGGCGTCGCCCACAGCTCCGGAATATCTGCTTTAACGAGGAAATTCAATTCATTGCGTAATAATGGAAGCTAATGCCCTGTCTAGTGTGACTCACGGGCGGTGCATCACGTTTAATCACCGGGACCCTGCGTGACGAGAACAACAAAGCTCCCGAGCGACAGAGGCCAACGGTAATGTGTAAACCGGATTGATGCTTCTCAACGCGAAAGTTAACACTCCAGCTTACCGCCAACAGTGTAAAACATTGAACAGGAGTACAGCGTTTAAACACAAACACATCCCGTTGGAGTGCGAGGATGAATTCATTCGACTATTTCAAACTTCTCCTAAACCGTAGAAAATTTTGAAAATTTTGTAATCACTCAAAATTCTGGTGAGTTCTGTGTTCTGTGTGCCAACAGTGTAAAACATTGAACAGGAGTACAGCGTTTAAACACAAACACATCCCGTTTGAGTGCGAGGATGAATTCATTCGACTATTTCAAACTTCTCCTAAACCGTAGAAAATGTTTAAAATTTTGTAATCACTCAAAATTCTGGTGAGTTCTGTTTTTACCAAAAATCCTAATATTTGTTTTTGAAGTTATTCGTGGGTGTTTATTCCTCGGGGTCTAGCGTGGCGAGGGCAACAAGGCTTTTGTGATATTCCGGAGGAAATGTGTGATGGAGATTGATGCAACTCGACGCGAAAGTTACCGCATCATATTACGGAAGAGAATGTTCAAAGTTAAACACGAGAACAGAGTTTAAATACTAATGCACCGGACAGGAATTTGAGGATTAATGATTGCCGCTCTTACGAAATGTTTCGGCCGAACCGCATGAAAGGAAAATGAGATATTAAGTGGTTATTTGTTGGTCTCTTACGCGTAATTGTAGAGTTTTAATTTCACAGGTACGAGTATGAAAAAAGTTTCTATATACTAAGGGTTTGGAAGTTTTTTAAAGTTGGATTCCAATGCGTAGCTGCAGCTATCCCCACCTCCAGAAAAGAGGGAAACTGTTTCTTTGTATGGATCTTTCTGTGAGGAAATTTTCCACTCTTCATTTAGTGAAAAACTCATCTAATGACATAATCAAGAGAATAACGATTTCATAAGTACAAGTATCTGCTCTTCCGCGATTGAAGTTTCGTAGACTGAGTTCCTAGGTTCCATCCTTAATAGATGTGACGGTTTAACTCTACCCCAACTCCGAAATCTCCTACCGAAATACTTGGATGAGTAATTCCACTGCGTGCATGAAACTTCTAGCGATCGGCTGCTCTAATAAGTCATTTCTGTTGTTTCAGCTGATCCTTTCTTCTCCCTCCCTGTCGCCACTGAAATCCATAGATCCAGGATTTGGGCTGATCCTTCATCGATATAAATCCTCTTCCCCATTATCGAGATTGCCTCCGACCGGCGTCTCAGATTCGATAAACGTCTACTATGTCTGTGAGAATCCCCGAAGATAAAGAAGTGAAATTAACTTTTTTGGCGTATTTACCTGGATTTAATGGATCGATCAGGATTTAAACTCCGATACCCAGAGAATGAAGTTTAGCGGTCTGATCAATACACCTCAGATCTCTCTGCAACTGTAGCCTTATTTATTTTTGGAGACGAAAGTGATGGATTGATTATGATTTGGAAGCAGATTTTAATGAAATATCATGTACTTCATTTTCCCTTGTGAACAATACATTTTAGTATAGACATTTCTGTTGTATTATGCCAAAAATAAATGAGCCATATTTATATGACTTTTTTAAAAAATTGTTCGTGGATTTCAACTATTAAGTCATTTTTAATCCCTTTCCTGTCATTTTAAAGCATTTTCGCTGATTTCATCGAATTTCATATCATTATTATAGTACTTGTTTCAAATAATATTTTCAAGATGCAACAAATGTTCTCCACAGAATTCCTGAGTATCCTATTCAATTTTTCCGCTTATAAAATGTAATGTCAGCCGTTGTATGTAATCAAAGGTTCCTGTGACCTCTAACAGCGCTATTCTTGGTTCGGTGGATTTCGCAATAACTAGACAGATTTCGTGGTAAAGAACAGCGCAACCCAAAAGTTTGCAAGCTGAGTTCACTTGAACGCAAGGAAGAAGCCCCGATTACATAAGTAACATATTCAACAGCTTGAGTTGTTCATCAGAACTGGTTTTGATATTTTTACGTCATTTTTCCTTTGCTTTTAGGTCATTTTAAAAATCATTTTAAGATCATTTTATTGATTTTTGGTCATCAAAATCCGCCACTCGTGATCGTGACAGAGCATTCGTGTAATATATCTGGGGGAAAAAATCTTATGCGAACCCTCTTTATCCCTCACAAATTGCACGTACATGGACTGGAAATTAAACCCTGGCACCCAGCGATGTCACGCTCCAACCCACTCCCTGGAAGGAGGGAGATTAGATGGTGTGTTGCCGTGCGATCCTCCGCATGTTCATTGTGATACCAATTGCGAAACCTTATAGTCGTACACTATGTTGGATTGATGATGGCACGATTTGAATGAGAGTGCAACGGAGGAATGAGAGGAAGGGTAAATGGGGAAACCGGTTTTTTTATTTTGTCCGTTAATTATTAATTATTTGTTGATAAACACAGCTATGTCAAATTAAATTCTTCCCAGCACGAACACTGTTGTTACAGAGGTTACTAAACCAGTTTTAAAAACGTGCATGATTTTTGGGCGATATTTTATTAACATCCCTGTTTTAATTTTGAACACCGATGTTTTCAAAACATCGGATGTTTTGCTGTCCACGTGGCATCCCTACTCCAGAAGGAGCCAAGAGGCAGAGCGGGCGATGGCAGATTGCGGCGGTGGCTTGCCGCGTCGCCGAAGAGGTTCCCCAGGGTCTCTCTTGGGACCCTTTTTTTCCGCCGCAGGGGTCGGCGGAGGCACTCTGCTCAAGGGCTGCGATTTTACGACTTCATTCCTCGCCCACCCGCCTTGCAAGGGTTGCTGCAGAAGTCGTAGTTCACCACAACCCCTGCCTGCGCACTCCACGCAGTGGGTGGAAACGCCGGTGTACGACGAACTAGTTTTTTAAGTTGTAAATTGGTCGGTGTACAAAAATGATAGAGCTAAACCAAATGTGACATCATAAAATGCGAGAAAATGATATCTAAATAACTTTTTATTCCTTAATTGGTGCTTGATCAGTGGGTATTTTTTCACTGAGCAAGATTATATAGTAGGTTGGTATTGTTTTTTCAGCTGAAATTGGAAACCTCTTAGTGTATTTTGAAGTTATTGTTTGAATACTGTTAATTTGGTTCATAGATTTTTGAAATCATTACAATTTGATACATTGTTGTTATAATTACAAGTTGTGTTAGTAGACACATTTCGCTATTAATAAATAAATCGCTAAATTTCATTTGTTTAACAGGTTGTTGATATATTAGCTTCTTTTGAAAAGACAAGAAATCTCTTGCGTTTTAATAATTTCTTAGCGTTTGAAAATTCTCATGATACGGATCTCCCTTATTTGATTCCTTGCCAATTGCGAGATTGATAGCTGCTGAAATATGTTTAGTTTTCCACAAATATTATCTGAGAATTATTGAATGAAGACATTGAACAATTGTAAAACAATTGAATAATTCCCCCAAAAGACAAAAACAATTTCAAATTCTTGCAGTCGTACGTTGTGGAATTGTATTTTTCAGAAATATCATTTTCCACAAGTCTGAATATTTGTAGGAGGGTTTTGGCTGCGGTTTGAATAATTCTCCCAACATATTTTCAAAACACATTTTTTTTAAATTAAAAACAATGGAAGAAATGAATGTAAAATAATTTGTATTTAAAATATAATTTTGATATGAATATCACGGAACACATTTAAAGTTTTCCGTGTATATGTAAAGAGCATGCTGCTGAAAACAGCTTCATTTTCTTCGCGTCCCGGATTTCCGAGGTCACACATCTATCAGGCCGTACAAGGTGTGGGCGGTTTTAGTTGGCGTGATGCCTGCCCACAAGGTGAAAATTTCACCTCATGGCACTCCGTGTCAGATCGTAAGCATGTTTTCGTAATCCCGACGGATTATGAACGTTTTATGTTTGCACGCTTTCCATGGCAAGAAAAAAAATATTGGACGGTAGTGGTTAGGTAATGGATCATTGATATTTATTATCTTGAATGTACAGCATTAGAAATTTTTAATCTGTTTCTTTGTAATTTCGTTTTATTATTTTTGGTGTGCGGCATCTTGTCTTCTTTTTAGTTTTAGATGCGAAACTTCTTTTCGTTGCCACGTAAAGTATTTTGCGAGGAATTCGTACTAACGAATTGCAGCTCTCAAGCAGACCTGACAAACAATGCTGTTGGGACGTGTGTATTTTCAATGATTTGTTCGTAACATTTTGTGACAGAGTTCCGTCCATAGCATCCTTTTATACCAACCATTCAATGCCTTATACTTCGCGAGCTAACTAGTATTCAGTATAGTGGTTTTGTATTACAACGGTTTCTCACTTTTTTACTTATCTTTACTTCAAACTTGAAAAATCTCTTTGCTTTTTGTTTCTACTGAAAATAAATATGTAAATACGGTTATAGTTCTTTAATGTATTCAGCTGTAGATTAACTTATAGAACTCGATAAATGTAAATTAAATGATAAGATGATCTACGTAAAACACGTATGTTCCATTTATGCCATACTTCTTTCAGTATGTATTGAAAATCCACTTTGTTGAGGTGTACGAGAATACTAAAACTATTGGGTTCTGACTCGAAGTAAACTGCACGTATTATTCTAAAATTCTTAAGTATTTTGAAGACTTTAACATAAACATCTTCGCTTTTTTGTATACTAACGTAGGCCGTATCTAGTATAAGGATTAGTTCACACCATTTTGTAAACAACGCCTATCTTCGACGAAATGGTATAGTTGTAATGGTGTCAGTTGCCTCTGTGAAAATTATCACAGGCTGTTTGCAGCGATAAGAATTGGGCAAACGTCTGAGAAACGCATCCTAGATTCTACCAGGACAAGGTTTAATCTGTTTCAGCGGTAGATAGCTCGCATTTCATTGTAAATAAAACCTAGAGCTAGACTTATTTTTCTAAATTGCTGATGTTTCAGGATATATTTTATATTTTAAACGTTTACAATACGTTATTGCTAAGTCGCTAAAATAAGTTCTAAATGGTGTCTTCACCCCACGTACACCAAGGAGAAGCTTACAAACTAGTCCCCAAAAACCTTTATTGGATATAATTACTACGAGAAATTCGTTATGATTCGTTTGTTACGCAGATATTTGAAAACGAATCTTTTGAGTGTGTTCCTTTTCGGACAATTCTTGTACAATTCTTGTGACAATTTATTCGTTTTCAATTATCACATTTGGATGTCTTTAAGTTTTACAGCCCTTGAAAAGCAAATAAAACATAAACAACTAAAATTCTGTAGCTGGCCTTGAGCGTGTGGATATATTAACCGCTCGGGTTGGATGCTTGTTTAAACGTCGATTGGCCAATTTGCGGTCAGCAGCGGGCGATGTGATTTTTTTTTAATGTGGCTATTAAGAATTGCCTAGATTCTTCGTAAGCAATTTGTACATTACGTTCTGAGTACAGCAGACCTCCATGTTAAGTACAAGTGGTTGAGAGAGAGCACGCGTTTCAATTGAAGTGCACTTGGGCCGTGATATATAGAGTCGTCTGGAGAATTCTGCTCGAGGACGATATGAATTGTGCCTACCCACGACCGTGGCTTCTCATTGGCAGCTACAGATGTGTTGGTCCGGGGGCACTGGAACAGCGATGTCTCGTGTATGATAGAACGAAAAAATTGTTTTTTTTAATATTAGTTTTTTTTATTTTTCAATAAAATCAGTAGCTTGTTGTTGCTTACATTATTTTGTTGACATGCAAGAAAATTGAATTGTGGAAAAGTCGAAGTACCAGATAAAGAAAAAAAACAGGTGTAAGATAGAGGTTGAACTAAAATTGAATGAACGAGTTTATTCCTGGAATACGCGTCTTTGCAAATATGTATTATTAGTTTAAAACAAAAAGTGTACTTAAATCTTTATTGAAGCTTCGCTCTAAGAAAGTCTGTCAGAGTGTTTTCTTACTAGTGGAATCATCTTTATAATCTGCCATTGCAAATCAACTGTGAAATACACCGCGTTAGAATTTTTAGATTGCTCACTCTTTCGTCATTACCATTTTTTTTTTCAAATACATCTTGGATCTCTTTTAGTGATGGCATTACTTCACCATATGTCTACAATCGAAAATCTTAATAGATAAATATAGTATTTTAGAGGTATTATGTTTTTTGATTATTTTAAAACATCAAGTTCCAAAATAATAATTGCAAATACGTATTGATTTCCTTAAAAATATTAATTTATATATATATATAAAAATATATTAAAAAATCCGTATTTTCAGAGGAGTTTAACTGTGACATTTCAGAAAAGATAGTATTATCAATTTTGAGTGTAATGGTGTAATATACCAACATTTGTAAATAGCTTGACTACCACAGCATACCGCATGCATATCACGCCCTCAGATATCAATCATCTGAATCGTGGGACGCATCAGTGTTTCCCGAAACGTCCCTGTGCCTGCAAAGCAGCATGCACGCGCGTGGAACGTAAACTACACAGCGTGTTCCCAAACAGCCGCCGCTGTACTCCGCTGTCGGCGTTGCTTCGCCGTCACAACCGATGTAAGCAAACAGCGCCACCGACAGGAAGCGGCTGTCCGCCGAACTAAATTTATGCCTCGCTCGAAGGGCGGAGGTCTGAGGGCGGCGAAGAGCCAGCGAACCCCCCTATCGTCTTTTCCTCGAATGACGGAAGAAATACGGCAGGGGTTGGAAGGAATACTTCACGAATGCTTTCTCGACAAGTGAGGGAGTGCGACACTTTAAGAGGACACTTCAGGGCCATGCAGTGGGATGAAGGGGTCCCGGTTCTCGGTGTAAGAGAAATGTAGTGGAAATGTCTGCGAAAAGATGAATTCAAGTTGTTTCAGGAAATAAGAAAGTTTTGGTTTTCAGTAGGAAGCATTTCAAGGACGTAATCCAGGTTGGAATGAACGATTTAAATGGGATTCGAAGATAGTATCTAACAAGTAGCTCTAGAATGTTATGTTGCGCTACTGATGTATTCTATTTATCGTGGACTGAAATCTTGCATGTGTTCTTTACGTTGTCGCCTTGGGAAGAATTGATCTTGCTTCTTTTGTACTCTTTCTCTTATCTGCTGCGGCCAAGAGATTTCTTAAAAAATATTATATTAGCCAGGCAGCCCGAATTGCATCGAAATACTAAACCATGCAATATTATTTATTTGTTAGTCCTATCTAAAAATTCAGGATTATGTACACTTTTATTTAACAATTACTGCAATCAGTATTTGAATAACTTGTTTATTTAGTGTAAATTTTAAAATCTGTGGATTGAATTTTATTAAGAAATCCAATTCATCAAATCTGATTGATCAAATTTACCAAAAATATCGCAATTGAAAAAGTGTAAAATGGTCTTTTGACAAAATTGATTATTGCAGAACAATGGTACTTTCAAACTCCGGTCTTTTATTATCAGAAATCAGGCACAGGTCTGTGCGGATCTGTGAGAGCCTAATATTGTCTATCTAAAAAAAAAAACCTTGACTATTGGCTCAACACCACATGCAGTACAGAAATGAACGTCAACTTTAAATGTTAATTTTTGCCTGGCATATGGACCCTATACGTTTTGGAAGAGACACTCGTTCTCATAAAAATCTAGAACTTGATTTTGAGAAATTTGTTTCATTTAAACATCCTGTGTAAATAATCTGGCTGTTTTCTGTTATATGTGCGTTAATATTTGTGTAAGCGTAGCTATATCAAGGGAGACATTGACAAATGGCTAGGCGGAAGAGCGGGCCGGATGGCAGGGGCGTCGCGATATTAATGAAGACATTAAAGAGAACGTAGTGTCTCCTTCCGGCGCCGGGTGCCGTTTGCGCTCTCCCTTCGTCGCGACCGGGACATCGCCCGTCAGGCGAACTCCGGGTCTGAGCCGGAACTGCGCCGCGTTCTGACGTCGCCAAACGACCCGCAAACGCACTCGGTCACAAACAAGCCCACGTAATTCCAAATGATCGCATTCGATTTTAAATGATCGCACTCGGTTTTAAATGATCGCACTCGGTTTTAAATGATCGCTCTCGGTTTTAAATGATCGCACTCGATTTTAAATGATCGCACTCGATTTTGAATGACTGCACTCGATTTTAAATGATCGCACTCGATCTAAAGCGAACGTACTTGATCTCAAACGATCCCAGAAGATTTCAAATGATCGCGCTCGATCTCAAAGGTTTTCGGACGATTCCAAACATTCATAATCAATCAAGTCAACGCAAGCGATGTCAAGTGAACCCACACGATTTCAAATGATCGCACTCGATCTCAATTGAATCCACACGTTTTCAGATGACCGCACTAGATCTCAAGTGATCCCGCACTATTCCAAACGCTCGCACACAATCTCAAGTTATCCCTCACTATTCCAAGTAGTCGCACTCGATCTTAAATGATCCCACAAGATTTCAAATGATCGCACTCAATCTCAAATGATTCTAAACGATCGCATACGAGTGCGTACGGACCCCACGCGATCGCATGCTATCCCACTTGCGATACGCACATACGATAGCATAAGAGCACACTCGATCCCTCAAGCTTGTACATGCCGCAAGACCAATCTGGGGCGGTGCCACGTTTTTAGGAGATACCTGATTTGGGAGGGGGGGGGCATTCAAGCCGACGTAGGTCGGTGCCGGATCTCGCCATTCACTGCGATATGATCACCGCCATATCATGCAATTAAACATGCACTACACTTAGGGGACCAATGACAGCAGTTGACGCCATTGGAATCTCTAATCAATCATTCAATTATTTTGTTTCCTTTATTGATTAATTAAATTGCCTGACTTTGATGGTATTCCTCCAAAGTAATATCGACATGTGGATATCACAACATCAACATCATGTATCAGAACATCCGAATGTATCTTCCCAACACCGCTGAACCTCCGCCCACGCGCCGGCCGCCGGCGTCCAAACGCGCCGGGTCATAAAACCGGAAACAGACCTGCGACGGGGGCAGGGCGGGGCGGTTAGACGGCGTCTGCGGAGGCCGCCGCTCGGCTGGACGGAGGAGGGACGGACGGATGCACGGAAATAGCTCTGTTCCCGCCCCCGCCCCCGCCACGTGGTCCGGACACGTGTAGGCGCGGCCGTGGCCCCGGGCGGAGGGCAGGTGACGACGGGGGCGGGCTGCGTGCACCCGGCCGGCGGAGGTGCTCGCCGAGCTGTCATGAGGACGCCCGCCCCGCCCTGTCCCGCCCCGCGCCTGGTGGGAGGTGACGGCGTGGTATTTACGTATCAAATGCAGAAGTTGGAGCGACGGGTAGAACTGGCGGGAGGGACGGGGGTACACGCCCCCTACCAATATTTTTGAAGTATATTCAGCATTGTTATTCTAATTTAATTATTTTGGTAAAGACACTTTAATCATTAGAATGATAATACGAGTATTTCATTCAGAGTGTGAAGTAGTAAAATACTATTCAAAAGGAGGTTTGCTATCTTCGTAGTGAGTCAAAAAAATTGTGGTAAAGAAGTACATTAAATTGTGAATTACAGGAATATTCATTTTAAGTGAGTATGTACTAACGACGGTTTGCTGTGAATAAAATTGTTCAGCCAGTTATTACATTTATCCATATTATTATATTTCCTTGCCGTAATCAATTTTTTTGTGTGTTGCGATGAAATTCGTTATAAGAGAGTATTTGCTAACGAGAGTTTCCGATATTAGGAGGAAGTAGCCCAAGTGCCAGGGCAATCCCCGCAGTCCTTTATTCCTTGCTAGTAACTACCGCCGCTCCATCGTCTTTTGGCGACCTCGATTTTTAAATTTATGGTCAAAGAACACTATTGAATTCATCCACCAAATGCTCCTTGTTAACTTCAATAAACAAAAAAGAATATCATGGCCAAAATAAAAATTTCACGGACATTCTAAACCACATTCTAAATATCGCCCAAATGTGTCGTCCCAAAGACGCCTCTGGATAGCCCTCACATCTCCGATGGCATGGGGTTAATCTGTCTGTTTAGGTGTAGTACACCCTTAACACCCTCCTCAGTTATAAATGAAAAATCTCTTGCAAACGTTGAACTTGAAATATTTTGCAAAATATTTATTAGACAATTCACATGTATGAAACTACAGTAATTATCGGGATGCAAAATGGTATTTGTTGCCACAATTTCGCAGTCAGATCCTACGAAGTTGCGCGGCAGCCGGGGAGTGACGAAGAGTCGCCCCGCGCCGGAGGAAGAAGGCGGCGACGCGGCTGGTGTAGCGGTGGCCGTGAAAGGACCGGAGGGGGTGTGGTCGGGTCGGGCGGGGACGGGCGGGCGCGGTTTTACGCCCTCCGAATGTAAACTGCCTGCCTGTGGCGCGTGCGAGCGGGCGGTTATGGCCTCCGCGGTGAAACGGCTGGGAAGGGCCCCCTCCGTTTGGGCTGGAATCACACGGAAATCTTGTTTCGGGAGCTCCACCAGACGACGGCGCGGGAAAGTTAGGGTTGGGTGCATGAACGTTGCCCGGACCCTCGACTGTTTGCGTTTACTTCGGGTTTATGAGCCTTTAAGGATGAACGGTGGCTACTCAGTTGTTTTCTTTTTTTATAAATTTAGAGATTGCTTTATAATTATTACATCCTTTTTTCGTAGTGAAAATGCCGCACGTGGTTTGTTAATGACGAGTATCAGGGGTCGTTGGCCCAGGAACAGGTTTCATAATGCGTATAGTACAAACAATATTATGAGATGTTTGTTTTGTTTTGTTTTGTTTTTCATTGTAAACATGAAATTTACGCTTATGTATTTAACTCAGAATTGTTAGTGAATCATTGAAGGCACACATGGTATGTTACTGGACCCGATAGTGAATGTAGTTTCGAGTCCATAACTGAAGCTTCGTAGCCCAGGAGGTCTTAAGTTCATGGCCCGACTCCCTTCTGTTTGTGCCCATGTCTCGAAATATGTAAGCCTCTCTGATTGTGTGTCTCTAAGTAAGCCTAACTGTCTTTGTGTGTTTCTATGTCTCCAAGTATGTTTGCCTGTCTGTATATGTGTGTGCCTCTATGCACTATATATATAGTAATGTGTGTCTGTGTCTTATGTACGTATGTATGTGTGTGTCTGTGTCTTATGTACGTATGTATGTGTGTGTCTGTGTCTTATGTACGTATGTATGTATGTGTGTGTCTGTGTCTTATGTACGTATGTATGTGTGTGTCTGTGTCTTATGTACGTATGTATGTGTGTGTCTGTGTCTTATGTACGTATGTATGTGTGTGTCTGTGTCTTATGTACGTATGTATGTGTGTGTCTGTGTCTTATGTACGTATGTATGTGTGTGTCTGTGTCTTATGTACGTATGTATGTATGTGTGTGTCTGTGTCTTATGTACGTATGTATGTGTGTGTCTGTGTCTTATGTACGTATGTATGTGTGTGTCTGTGTCTTATGTACGTATGTATGTGTGTGTCTGTGTCTTATGTACGTATGTATGTGTGTGTCTGTGTCTTATGTACGTATGTATGTGTGTGTCTGTGTCTTATGTACGTATGTATGTGTGTGTCTGTGTCTTATGTACGTATGTATGTGTGTGTCTGTGTCTTATATGCGTTTGAATGTATGTCTGCATGTCCATGTGTGGCTCTGACTTATGTATGTATGTGTGTGGGTGTGTGTATGTTTCTGTATAAATTGGATGGGTGGGTGTGATCGCGCGTGCATTTGTCTGTATTCCTGTGCCTTGCCTGTGCCTGCATACCTGACCTCAGCGTGCATGTATCTCCGTGCGTCGCACCGTCCGTGAGTGTACATGTCTCAATCAGCCTGCATGGACACTTCAATTCGTGCGTATGCATGCGCACGCGTACAGGCGACGCGTCGTGCCGCCTGGGCGCGTGTGCCGATGAGGACCGCGTGCCCTCCGCCGGCGACCGTCGCTCTGCCGGGCCACTGCGGTCCTCGTTGCGCGAGCGTTTACGAGCGCCGTTTATGGGCGGCGCGGCGACCAGGGGCCAGGCGTTCGCGGGTCCCGCACTGCGCCTCCCTCCCCCCTCCCTCCCTCCCTCCCTCCCGCCCGCCCGCCCTCCCTCCCTCCCTCCCGCCCGCCCGCCCTCCCTCCCTCCCGCCCTCCCTCCCTCCCGCCCTCCCGCCCGCCCTCCCGCCCGCCCGCCCGCCCGCCCGCCCGCCCGCCCGCCCGCCCGCCCGCCCGCCCGCCCGTCCGTCCGTCCGTCCGTCCGTCCGCCCGCCCGTCCGTCCGCCCGTCCGTCTGTCTGTCTATCAGTCCGCCCGTCCGCCCGCCCGTTCGCCCACCCGTTCGCCCGCCCGCCCGTCCGATGGTGAGATTCGCAGGCACGCGCCTAGCCCGCGCTCAACCGCATGCCGCATACCTGCTGCGGCAGTGTCGTTGACGGTGAGGTCCGCGGGTTCAAGTCCCGACTGTGGCGCACTCGCTGTTTGTAGGCAAACTCTAGGAGCCGGCTGCTCTGATAGGTGGTTTTCCGTAATTTCTCGCGAATACCGGAACAGTACCCTAAAAAAAACTGGCGACGCGCAATATTCGATTCTCATCCTTGCTCATTCCTCTCCCCTTACACACACACACTTTTAGTTACATGCGCTGCATCGGGAGCTCAGAGCTTGTCCGAGCGGAGACGGTGCCGCTTTTTGGGAGATACCTTGAGAGGGAAACATAAGTTGGTGTCGGATCTCAGGTTAAACCAGTAGAGAAACACCGCAATAACCCTGGTTATTACATGCACAATATTTCGGTATTATAGCCTTGTTAATGCACTCGGATATAACTTCGACTGATTTGATGGCTTATCTACCGTGACGATCAACGGTCTGCCTCTATATGAGCGAAAGACGGTCAGTCCCACGGCATCTTCGCGGCCACCGACGTCATCCGCCCTCCCTTTTAATTGGGCGACAGCAAAAAGCTTCGGCGCGGGCCCAGTGGGTTGCGGCGGGTCGGCGACCCCCAAGGTCCCCCGTTTTACGAGTGTCCCTGCGCCGGCCAACGCGCGAGGCGCAGACCAACACGTGCCGCGCACGCGCTGTGCGGCCCCCGCCCCGCCCCATCTCTATTAGCCACCGCCCCCCCTCGCCGCCGCGACACCGCCCCCGCCCCGGTCCCACTTCCGCCCCCGCCCCGGCCCGCCACACCCGCCCCGCCCCTCCCTTCTATTCCGCCTCGGCTGCGCCCTCGCCCTTGTCCCGCTTCACCCCGCACGTCCCTGCCCCTCCCCGTCCCTCCCCGCCCCTGCCCCGCCACCCTGCCCCTGCGCCCGCCCCCCGCCACTCCACTCCCCTCCCCGCCCTCCCCGCCCCTCCCCTCCCCTCCCCGACCCGACCCGCCACCACCGCGCGAAGAGGATCGTAAACGTCAGGAACAGCCGCATTGGTCCATGTCGTGGGGACAGAATAGCTGAATTGCCCGCTGCGACAGGGCTGCAGGAAGGAAGCGCTGCTGCAGTTGAAAAGGGACAGATTCATTCGCACTAAGTCATCTATATTAGTAATTTCCAATGCGCGCAGAAATTGAAAAAAATACGCAGCCTAGGGCCATGTGGGGGGTGTCTATGGTTTCATTAATCAAAACTTCAAAATCAACAAGCAACGTATTTCGAAATCAAAAACAAACAATGAAATAGTTTCGATTTGATATGAAATGAAAATATGTGATAATGTTATTCCGCAGGTTACTCATTCAGCGCCATGCAGCCGTCATGCTATAGTATGGCTCCAAGGAAGAGGGAGTCCGTCATTTGTGGTTTGTGTGTTGCGTTGTGGAATAGCTTCCTTTTTATGCCCTTGGTACATACAGAGCTGCTTTACTGTGTAATGTACTGTACTATGAAATGTATACTATAATGTACTATGAAATTGCAGTATTCCTGAAGACCGTTCTTGTTAAAATATCTTATTTAATGCAATGTTGTGGAGGAGAATTTCATTTGTTGTTGTCAAACATTGTTTTGGCGTTGTAGAGTGCGGTATGGCAGACGGTTTAGGAGGAGGTGTGGCAGGCGGGCGATCTGAGGGACTGACGAAAGGAACGGACGGAAGGGCGAACGTTCTACGTAGTGGAATTAGAATTTCAATTCTTATCTGCAGATTTGATGTTGCGTCTAGTTTTCAATGAGTAGATTTATTTCGGGTTTTCGCATTTTGCTACAAAATGAACCGTAAATTCATAGCAACTCGTTATACGAAATTTAACGAGTATACTGTTTCTTTTTTTTTCTTTTTTTCTGGTATTTAACGTCGCATCAACATCTAGGACATTAGCGACCACTATTGCATTTAACGATATGGTAAGTGTGAATATTACATGATATGGTGATGATAGGGGGTGAAAGGACGAACACAAATACAACCATGCCCGAGGCGGGACGTGAACCCGCGATCCTTCGGTTCGAGATCGCTGTGGCACTACTGCCTTAGCGACGTCGGCAATCCGAACCGGCAGCGTAAGTTTTCTGCAGAAACAACCATTTAAATTTAATGAAAATAAGAAATTGTATTGAATTTATTTCAAGGACAGTGGACCATTCTTTATTGGCTTTATCTCCGAAAATTACACATTTTTTATAAAGAGAATTCCCTATATAGCACACTCTAGCGACAGGTATCTTGTTCGTATATTGGGGAAGAGCCGAAAGAAGAAGGAAAGACGAAACAGAACCACACACACACACACACACACTCACACACGCGCGGGCACGCGCACACAAAAGGAAATGCACGTCTCTGGCAAGATCATAAATCCCGTTTCCAAAATTATGGAATCTCGGCCACGGTGGAGAAGTCTGTAATGCATCAAGTTCATTATTGTACTTAGCTTTGAATTATGTTTTCAAAATAGGCTTGTTCTTCTAAATATCTATCTATGAGCTACCAATGTGGTATCAGTGTGGTATCAATGTGGTCGCCATACAGTAGCAACGCCAGGAACATCACTGGCGGGACTGCTAATCAACTATCAAATGCATCATTATTATCCTCGACTAGCAACACTATCACAACCATCGCTCCTAATATTGCCACCGTCACTACTAACACCAAATACACCATTATTTCTGCTTCTACCACCCCTACCCCCGCCGCCACCGCCGCTACAGCCATCGTCACAACTCCCACCCTCATCACCCCATCACCCTTACCATTACTAATATCACCACCACAACCACTATCCCCAACATCAACAACTAACCAACCTCTGGCGCCTCCATCCTGGCGGCTGCCCTGTCTACCTCCACCACCTCCGCTTTCGCCTCCCGTCTGTACTTCCACCTCCGCCTCCGCCTCCGCCGCCGCTCCCGTCCCCGTGCCCGCCTTGTGCTAACGAGCGCCCGTGGCAGCGGCGGCGGCGGCGGCGTCTGCTTCCGGGCGTCTGGCGCGGGGCGCGTCGGGGCCTGCACAAGGCCTTTGAGGCGCTACCTCCACCCACTTCCCCACCCACTCGCCCCCACGCCCACGTTCGCCCCTCCCCCGCACGCGGGCTCTCTGAATCGCCAGCCACCGCCAGGGCTCAGTCATTAACTGGAGATGTGACAAACGAAGTACAGTGTGGACTCGTGATTATCCGACCTAACTCCACGGGACACAAACAAACTCCGTTAATCCGGAGTTGATTTCGAAACTCGAAATACAAATTACAGAACACGCTGTATACATTAATGATCCCGTTTACCGCAGTCGCAAACAGACGACTAAAATTGGAAGTGGCAATGGCAAACCACGAACACAATGCTTGACGAGACTCAGCAGTTTGCGGAGCGAAGTGTGATGAGTTACGAGTTTGAGGGAGATCTAGAAACGGTGACGGTTGCCGCCTAGGGCCAATCCAGGTCGCTACTATTGCAGCAACTACTTTAAACACTTCTGCCCCGGTCAATCGGTTCTCGAATAATCTCAAGTTTACTGTTGTTCAGTGAGGGAGATATTTTCATTATTTCCAAGTTACAAAATTTTAGAAAGTATGCAATATCCGTTCCTCTGTCTGCCTCGCTCACTCTCCCTCCATCTCGCCCTCTTCCCCTCTCTCAGACACTCTTCTCTTTGACTCTCTTCTCTCTGGCTTCTTTCTTCTGTAGTTCTCTCCCACACTCTCGAAAATACGAGTTAGATCCCAACACAAAGACACTCTGTTTCAATTATTCTCTGCGAGTCCAGGGTGCCCGGACCGCCATGTCCGAAATTGCTAGTTCTGGCACTGCCCTTATCAGGAAGAAACGATACTGTGTGCAAACTGGTATGCCGCAACTGAATTAGAATTCGATCGCACAAGTCACATTGCAAACCATTGGACTTGAAGCTACGGTAGCACGGAAATGACGCCATTTTTTAAGATTCTCTATATTAAATATTTTTTTTCTTTGTAAGATAGCTCATGATGCTTCTCACAAGCGTAACTCACCGAAGCGACCAGCCAACTGCGCCCAATGCACAGCTCCGCCGTTCCTGCCGAAAACAACTGAGATTGAGCGGTATCGGCAGTTCCAATCCTGAACGGGGACATAAGTACAGATTTTATACGCAGATAAGGAGCGCCATGGCCCTCCAAGAATGCGAAAGAAAGCGAGTGAAAACAATATAATGAGTTTTCTCCGGCTCTTCTACGAATGCCGTCTAATATTCCTTCCTCCTAATATTTGGGAATTGTAAACCGCCCTCGCATCTAAAAGTCGAAGACCCTTGACGTTCGTCCCCGACTGCGAGTGGTGTTTCGCGCCGCCGTCCGCTGTTTCGTGACTGGACTGCGGCGCTCGCGAGCTTCGACGCGGGGCCCAGGGGATGGGGGCGCGGAGCATACTGCTCATTAGCCATTGCTCTGCAGGGCGGGTACCGTTACCCTCCGCCCCCTCCCCACACCGCTCCGCTTCGCCCTGCCCTTCACCGCTCCGGTTCGCTCTATCCTTCCCGCTCCCCTCTGCCTTGGCCCGCTCCCTTCTGCCTCTGCCCTGCTCCGCTCTGTCCCGCCACGACCCGCCCCGCCCCGCTCCGCTCTACTCTGTCCCGCTCCGCCCCGCACCACTCCTCTCTGCCCCGCCCCGCGCCACCCGGTCTTCCCTGGTCCGCCCCTCCTCGCTCCGTCCTTCCCTACCCCGCTCAAATTCCTCCCCGCCCCGCCCCGCCCCGCTCTGCTCCGCCCCACCCAACTCCTTTCTGCCCCATCCCGCTCTTCCCCGACCCACCCGGTCTGACCTGGCCCTTCTGCTGTAGCCCCGCTCTGGGCCGCTCCGCTTTGCCCTGACCCGCCCCGCTTTGCCCTGACCCGCCTCGCTTTGCCCTGACCCGCCCCGCTTTGCCCTGACCCGCCCCGCTTTGCTCTGACCCGCCCCGCTTTGCCCTGACCCGCCCCGCTTTGCCCTGACCCGCCCCGCTCTGCCAGGCCTCACACCGCCCCATCCCACCCTGCTCCGTCCCGCCCTTCACCGCCCTTCTCTTCCTCGCCCTGCCCCTTCCCGCTCCGCCCCGTCACACCCACTGGCTCGCGGGTTTTTTAGCTCGACTGGCTCGCGGTACGGATGCTGCTGCAACAATTGCCTGCACGACGTCGCGCGCGCGCCCCGCGACCTGCGACACATCCACACAGCCTCCCGGGGGCAGAGGGCGTCGTCTACCAGGTTTACGAGAGGTTTTCGTACGATAAGGAAATTCTCTAATGTAGAGGGGAACCACTACGGTGTTGGAGCAGAGTGCAAGGCGAGGAGGGGGAACGGGAAACTCGAAGACACCTACCATCAGCTGGCTTTGTCTCCCCGGAGTTCCACTCGAACAGGGCCGAGATCCACCAACGACTTGCTGTTTGTTCGGACGAGGCCCATACTTCGCATGTCTCTGCGCTGACATCCTCCCTCCAATTCTGTCCTGCTTTGGCTCTTTTACGCCTTTGTGAGTAAATAAGCAACTTCTTTTATGAAGATTTCGGTGTGTTTGGCATTTATTGTCACTTTTCGCCACATCGACTATCTCTCCTATTTCTACTTTAATATTCTCCATCATGTAGAAATCATTTTCATTTTATCACGTCTCCTCGTCTTTTACAATTTTATTCTTTACTATTATTTTTCGTCACCATGTTTTTGTTTAGTTTTTCAAATACGCATTTATTTTCATAGTAATCTACTTGTTTCAATTATAATATTTGTATATCAGACGCTATAACTATTCCTACAACCGTCACATCTGAAGTTTCACTTCCTTTTTTCTCCTTTTGCTTCTGTTTGGGATAGTTTTAGTAGAATATTAATTCTGTGTCTTCCCAATTCTTCTGATATATTAATATAATTTTCTAGTCGGTCTTCAACAGCATACCGTACAGCTATTAGTTAGTGGCCTACTTTCCCACGATATATTTTTGTAATATTATTTTTCTCGGTTATTTTTTGTTGTAACGTTTTGTCTTCCATCACACCTGTTCTTGGTTCCTCGCTTTAACATCATGATCTTCTATTTGCGCGCAGTTTTCTCCTGTTGGTTCGCCTTCCACGCATCTGCATACGCACGCCATCGTCGTATAATTACACCCGTTTTCACGTCTGGTTTTCTCTGTCGCAGTCGCTGTCTTCCGCCAGATTCCCGACGACTTCCTTTGCTCCATTAAATGCCCTTCTTCTCTCTCTCTCTCTCTCTCTCTCTCTCTCTCTCTCTCTCTCTCTCTGTCTTTCTCTCTCTTTTCTCTCTCTTGTTTTCTCTCTCTCTCTTTTTCACTCTCTCTCGTTTTCTCTCTCTCTCTCTTTTTCTCTCCCTTTCATATACATACTTAAATTGCGAAAAGAACATCTACCACTACATCCAAAGTTTATCGTGTACACCGATAAACTCTCCGCGGATACAATCTCCATCACTTGAACCATCAATTCAAATACTAGACTGACCACGAAAATCGCCTATAACACTGCACCTGCTGGCGCGGAAGCCATCTCCACTAAACCTGCCACGAAATCCATCTCAAACGTATGACGCTCCGCAGTTACCACGTTCAACATTCGCACAGACACTACTACCCATGGCGAAAACCTCTTCCGCTTGACCTTTTGCGTAAAGCATCTCCACAACTGGACTCTTGGTACCTCTGTGACTACACCAACTTCGAAAACCTCACGAATTAGACAGTCCGCGAATTCCTCATATAACACTGGACCCATCCAGAAAACCAGGTTGAGTGGATCAGACATGACTAGACACAATTCAAAAAAACACCTGAATACAATACTCATCTCGTAATCCTCAAATATTTCATGGTTCGCGAATCCCATATCCAACACTAGACCCGCCGTGAAAACCACGTTCACCACACTAGACATCAGTAGACCATAGGGGAAAAGCACCTGCAGACAACACTCACCTGGAAAGCGAACGCTACCACCGTCTGGCCGGGAGAGACACCGCTGCCATCATCCCCGCCCTCGCCGCCGTCACCACCTCTCGTCTCCGCCTCCGCCGCCACCGCCCGGGGCGCCAGGGGCGTTTAGCATAAGGCAACGACCGCTGACGGCGCCGCAGACGGCGGCACCCGCGCCAGCGCTCCCCCTCCCCTCCCCTCCCCTCCCTTCCCCCTTCACCGCCACGCCCCACCCATTCCAAGGCCCACTCCGCTCCACTTCCCCCCGCACCCGCCCATCGGTTCTTCTCTCCGCCCATCGTTTTGGAGGGGGCCATCATAGATTTTGGCTAAATAAAAAAAATGTTATTATATATATATATATATATATATATATATATATATATATATATATATATATATGTTGATATACAATATTAATTTTTAAATATTAACATAAAACTGACATAAAAATATTTTAAGTCAGTTTTTCCAAATATAAGTAGGAAACAAACGAAAACTGTAAGTCTTTTGGGAGGCCATGCCTCTTCCCTGCATCCGTCACTGATGCCGGGATAAAGGCAGTTCAGGATAATTTGTAATTTCTCTTCGATCAGTTCTTCTGGTACTGGAAGCGAAATCAGTTCTTCTCGTTTCAAGAAGAGCGCTGGGCGTCGGTAAAAGTAATAGTTACAACTGAAAAGTGGGGAATAAACTTTTCACTGCGCATGCGCGAAATGTTTGATGGATACCTGCACTTACACCATTCCCCTTCAGCAGCAACCGACCTAATCCCTCTCCGTGCATTGTGGTGTCGTCCAAGTTCAGTATCGGTGACAGTTGATGCTCTTCGATTACGTCATCGTCGCATGGGCGCCAATTGCATGGATTGTTTGGCCATTGCGTAGTCCCAAATGTCTGGAGAGACCGAAGAGAGTATCTCTTTTTCGTCTCGAGAGGCAGGACCAAATCCAGAAAGTATTTTAGGGGGCAATTTTATTATTATTACTATTATTATTATTATTATTATTATTATTATTATTATTATTATTATTATTAATTTGTAGCTTGATATTAAAGTGAAATAATAAAGTTTATTCTTAATGACTGGAGTTCTTTGGATGAGATTTGTATATACTAATTATTTGGAATAAAATTAGCAAAATTACAGAATGTTGGCTTTGGAGCTGGCTAGACTGCTAATGGATCTGCTACTGTCAAGATATAAGACAATCCATTAAGTCGTTTTCTATGCGGTATATTACCAGTTGTTCTTTGTTTTGTGTTCGGGCATGTCGTATTTTACGGGAATGGTAAATCAGGTTCACTGTCGATTCTTAAGTAATGTTTGATTTACAATGGTTCTCAGTTCAAGATACGCTGACAAGTAATACTTTTATTTGGTTTGCAGATATATAACGCTAAAAAGTGCATATTTTGTGGGCGAATACTTTTAAAAATACATAGTTTAGGATGTATCATTGTAGGACGAAATTCGTGATCCATTTTTAAGACCCTATGTCTGTGTCGTGTCGAAACGGATTTTTTCGTTGAAACAAGAGGGAGAGACTTTTAATGCAGCCAGTGAATTCCTGAAGTATGATTTTTATACATTTTAATTTAATTAATTATCATTAATTAAGAATATTTGATTTTCTTTTTTTTATTGAATATCTTATCGTAAACAAAATTTTCGAGTTGCCAACTTAGTTGCAGGAGAACATTGAGGCTAGGAAACGAAGTTACATGACAAGAAAGGTTTTATCTCTTCTAAAGCGGACTAACACCGATATCTTCACAAAGACGAAAAATATTTGCTTTAAGATTTTCTAAACCAATAGCTCATGTTCCGTGGTTTATCTCCATTATGCAACTTCTTTATGAAATATAAATACATTTTGTTATTTACCAAATCATCAAATTTTGACATTGCTGCTGTAATCTTCTTACATTTATTCCAAGTATATCCGAAGACAAAGCGTAAAACGCCCAAGATATCCCACAAGAATTACAATAGAAATCCATTGCATGCATTATTCTTAAAATACCCAAAAGCACATGTCTCGTGAGGCGTTCACGAGTTTCTTTCTTCACATGTGTAAGGGCTTAGAGAACTTTTGCGAAATATGCAACAATTTATGAAAAATTAAGTATGTACGAGTAGTTCACGTAGATGTTATAGAATTGTAGAAGTTGCATACCTAACCTATATGTATTTGTTGAATGGACTATATAAACCCAATAGAAGTCGATTATTAAAAAAGACATCTTCGATTATATTTTTTGTAATTTCTCATTGGATTGCGAATGCTCTCGTCTGTACGAGCGGGCCGCATCAAAACTGTGATATCTACGTTTCGATTTTATTTTCAATGAATTTCCCGTTAGAATCTCTCCCAGCCGCGCACCAACAGGAGGGCACACCAATTAAACCCCGTACGTAAACAAGCTCCAAAAGGCCCGCAGGGGTGGCTCGCAAGAGCCGCTTTTCCTCGTCGGAAGATGGCGCCCCGAATGCGGAATGCTGACGCCCACTCAAAATGCCGGGGCGTCTTTACGGGCCGCGGCGGCGGCGCCGGCAGGAGAATGCAGAGGCGCTCGCCGGCTGAAATATGCATGTCTGCCGCGCCGCTTCGTATGCAGCAGGCGCCCCGACCGCCAGGCCCCGCAGTTCCAGCCTACAGCCTGCAGTCTGCCTTCGAGTGCGCTACCTGTGTCCGTTGCGTAAGCGCAAGTGGGTAGATCGTGCTTCTTCGCCCAGCCGTAACCCGAAGCCGTTGGCGTAACTACACACGCGTGGGACGCCCTGTTAGAGTTTTAAATAATGCACGAGGGTATGTCAATAAGTATCTGCACTTTCGTTCTAATCGTCTGTATACTTCAATTTTTCTGTAGTGGCTGATGATATTAGATCATTGGTACCTCTCCTGTTTTTCAGAATGAATCTTTTTAATTAATTCGCGAACGTCTTTCTCAACGGGGATCGTGGACTCAGAAATGGGCTTGCCACTGTTAAAAATATTTATTTTACAAGGCAGGAGGTGTAACAATTACCTAATGTCATCGGACACTATAGAACAATAGAAATATAGGTAAGCTGTACAGCTTTGGGCACTTACCAGCCTTAAGATGACATTGTTATTTTTATGGTAGGTTTCAGCAATTTGATAGAGTTATTTGCGTCGTTTCTATCTTAATAATTGTAGTTGAAGCAAGGCTCCGAAAAAATTTGAATTTTTGCAATTTCGGAAAAATGAGAGTTTTTAGTGACAATGAGACCTGCACCATTCTCTTAAATGCCTTTCACACTAACAAAGAAGAAAATTTAATCAAAAATGATGGCGCCATCTTTTTGAAAATGTTGAAAAAGTAACAGCAAAGTCATGTAAATTAAAGTATAATTAAAATACCCTATTAAAATAAAATATGTTTCAAATTCAAAAGGCCGCGACATTTGCCAGATGAATTGGGAAATATCGATTTTGGAGAAAATCGGCTGAACGGGTTTGCCGCAACCGTTGTTCACAGACGGACGGATAGAAACACGTTTTGCCGACAATCGATTTGTCTGGATATAGGACCCACAAAACATGGATTCTGGCTACAGCACGTGTTAGAGGATTTTTCTTCCCCATATTTAGCGACTGGATTTAGCCACTTTTTCGTTACCAAGACCCCGTAAAAAGAGTTTTTCTGCCGAAAATTCGCCTTTTTTTCGTGCAGCATTACGTAACTTCTTCTCTACTGCCTAAACGGTAGCGACAACGTGAAAAAACTAAATCATTCTTTACTGCTGAGAAACGTATACGTCGATGAAGCGCTGTGACGAAGCCGTCAGCTCGAGCGGGGCCGTGGGGCGCCAGCAGATGACAGGCCCGAGGCGGCGCGGCGCGCGCCGTGGCCGCGTTGATGAAGTTTTTTTCCCGTGCGGCGCGGCGCTCTGGCGTCTGGGCGGACGACGCGACGAGGCTCTTTCTGGCGCAGGTCAGGCGACGGCTTTCTCCCAATTTCCATCTCAAAGTGCCCGCGTCCGGGCTACCGGCCTGCGCGAGGTGGCGATGGTGACGGAACGGCTGGCCGGGCCGGGGAGAAATTGTTGGCCCCGGTTGGGGAGGAGACGGTCATGATGGCGACGTTAACGGGAGCGGGTTTGTGGAAGCGGTGAGGGCAGGTGAGGAGGCAGTGGGGTTGGCGGAGCGGTGGTGGCAAGGATGATGGCGGTGAACCTGCTGGTGGTTGTGGTGGGGAACCTGGTGGTAGTAGTGGTGATGGTGACGATGATTTTGGTGGTAACGGTGAGGTTGGTCGTTTTGGTTGAGGTGGCATTGGTGATGGTGCTGTTGGAGGTGTGAGTTTTGGTGATGGTGGTGTTGGAGGTGGTGGAATCGGTGATGGTGGTGTTCGAGGTGGGGGAATCGGTGATGGTAGTGTTGGAGGTGAGGGAATCGGTGACGGTGGTGTTGAAGGTGGGGATATCGGAGATGGTGCGGGTAATGATGGTGATGATTTGAGTGGTAGTGGTGGATAGTCGTGTTTGTAGTGGTGGTAATGTTGGCTGGGCTGATAGTTTGGGTGTTGGTGTTGCAGAAGGCGTGAGTGATTGTAGCGGTGGTGGTAGTGTTGGTTGCCGCTGGTACGGTGGTGGTAGAGGCGAAGCCGACTCGCCAGAGACGGCGGCACAGGCAATAGAGATGCTGTCAGCAGTAGCGGTGGTGGCAGACGCGATATACGAGATGGCTACGAGAATTAACACGGTGGCGACAGCGGCAGGACGGTATGGAGCGAGCCGTCAGCGGTGGAGGGGGTTGCAGTTGTGGTAAAGGCCACAGATGCATAGGGGCAGCAAGTCGGCGATTCGGTGTGTGTTGGGTTAAGAGCGGACTGGAAACCACTGGTTGAAACGGCAACGATGATGATGCTGGAGGCGAAGGTGGTTGACGCGGAGACGGCGCAATGGCAGGGGCCGTACGTGAGATGGTTGCTGAACCGCTGGCGGAGGGGTGGAGGGAAAGAGGCTGGCCTGAGCGACAGGTCGCTGCGACTCTCGCGAAATGAGGCCTTGGGCCGGATTTGATGAGCGACCGTGTTGCTGTGAAGTGACCTGGCAGCTCACGTGAAAGAAGTTTCTTAGAACAATTTTTTGAGTTTTGTTTTTGAAGAAAACGTTCGCCTGATGAACTTCAATAAATTAACTCAGGATAATAAAAGAATGGTGTTGCAACATCATATACCTATCTGCATTACTTTTAATTTTTGCCATTTTCGAAAATTCAGAGAATTCATCGAATATGACCCTTGCGCCGTTTCTTAAAGCGTCTTTTGTCTCAAAAAAATTAAAGAACAAATATTGAGCCGTTTTAAATTTTTGAAAAAATACATTTTGTATAAATTGCAATTATTTCAAGCGATAATTGCACTAATATTTTGAAATCATTGTAATTCTTTTTAAAGAGCTAACTTTTTAGAACCGATGTCATTAAGAGAAAAAAATATCTCTCATCGGTATTGTAGTTTGTTATTTTTATTCATCTGAGTACCCTTAATCTAAGGCATCCTGAATTTGTTTATTGAATCATATTTTAATTGCGAGTTTTTCTGTTCTGTTGTATTTGCTTTCACATGCCTATCAAAATCGTTAATCGCGCTGAGATGCGCAATTGTTTTGATGTAAAGATTCCATGATACAATTTTTTACATGGTTCACGTCGGAGTTCCATACAAATTGCAGCTTTGCGTAAGAATAGATTATATACACACCGCAATTCATACTTAATGTAATAAAAGTTGCAATAAATCTAATATATTGTGTTGTTTGTTCTTTATTTCATAAGAAAGATGACACCATTTACTGTTGCTAATACAGTGTTATTAAATTGCGTATGCTTGATTAAAGTAATAAATCGTGTGCCATGGAAAACGCAAAGTTGCACAAAATCTATATGATATTAAAATGGAGCAGTTGGAGAATTCTTAATAATGCCCTTTTCACCCCTTAAGGAGTGTTGAGAAAACAACTTGAAATTGCTTCAGTTGATCTCTACTATCCTTCAGTTCTTACTCTATATTAGTTTATAAGTTATTGTTTTATATAAAATGTTTACATTAACTGATTTAATAATACACATCATGTGTTTTATTTGAAGAAGCATTTACTGTTATGTATGATTTATTAATCAATCATTTGTAGAGGGTGCATCCCGTTTATTGGGTAAATAAATAAAATGAATTCCGATATGAACATTATTGGAAATGAACCATAATGATATTATATATGTAAATCACGTTCTCTCTATACATGTGTTTCGCTCTAACACATGTAGCGGAAATTGTCAAATTTGGTGGTTGTTTTCTTATAATCAATGGAATCTCAAACGAAATATTGCAATGAGCTACTGTTGTCTTCATTTAACTTTTGACGCTTACACAGTAACAATCATTAACAGGTAGCTATTGTCATCTATCAAGCCATCAAATTGAAATAGTTATCAATCATAGACGTCAATGCCGAAAACTTATCGTAATGCCCGAATGTCGCTATTGGTAAATTGAGACAAGTTTTATTCTTCTTGAACCACGTTCTCTGGGCTATTTGTGTTTAGTTGACGTCTTTGAATAGCATCGGTTCACTTTCGTCCGTCACTTGCGAGTTGCCAGATTGCTCATTGTTATTCTTTTGCTTATGTTAAGATTTTGTCGCAACCACTATGGATCTGTACTCTGAATGGACACGAAGTGTTGTTCATCGACGTGTTATCTCTTCCATGAGCCATTTGTTTACACGAGATGGTATCGTGGAACCCTTCTGTGTGGTCAATGAACTAGGGGGCGTGCCCGGACTTTGATCGTTTGGTAGAGGAGGAGGAAGAGGAGTTGAGGTTATCAATCGACTGCTTCGATATCAGTCACGTCTGTCATATGAATCAGCTACTCCACCCTCAGTATTCGTAGCCCCATTGTGACGGGTTCATATGTTTACAGTAATTGCTCACCTTATGAAGTACATGTTTCTTTTTCTTTCTACGAGTGTAGAACTTTTGGTGATATGATTCTTTAGTGGTTTTGTATGTGACCTAATTCGGTGATATTAAGAAAGGTTTTTTGTTGAATAGACTTTCTTTCACAGTTCTTGATGTGTAGTCAAGTGAGATTATCCTAATCGACATTATTTCAAATTTTATGTCATGTTATTCAAACGCAGACAATTATTCTGGTCTTCCTCAATAATACTGTTATCCCAGCCCTCTCAACTGAATGTTCTATAAATTGCAATTTTAAATTGTAATGATTAGTTTTCTCTATGAATGCAAATTTCGTGTCACTATTGTTGCATTAATATCCGTCTGATGAAATGAGTTGAGCCAACCATGTCATTACCACATTCAATGAACCGGAGCTAATTCATCCCATAAAGGCGAAAGTTCTTTTGACAGACATAGAGATAAAGAATTATGGAGCCAAGTACTGACATCATGATATTAATTGACATTAGTGTCAAGAATATCCCACATTTCTTGGCCTTACACATCGTTTCATGAAAGAAATTTATTTTAGGAAATGACGAATGAGAATTATGACTTTTATTACAGGGGTAAATATCTTGTTTAAAAATACTAAACGAACATCTTTTTGTACGCTGAACGTTACTTTCATTTCAGGGACAATTGGTGGGACTAATTTCATCTTGTTAGACTCTATATTTTCCCACAGTTTTGCAGTTCTTACACTAGGTTTTCTGGTCCCACAACTGAATAGTACTTCATTTTGGGGACGTTAACCTCTTTCTTGTTGTATTTGGTGACTCATACGAGGGTTTATCTCACCACCTGGCATTGCACGAGATGAACCCTCATCTGTTATCACTTGCTAAAGTAGGGCGACGCTGGGAAGAGTACAAGCTTATCTTCGTAAGCTTCAATGCAAATTAATATTGCAGTGTGTTGACCAACAGGTATTGGGACACACGATAATGGCTAAGATACCCGTCAATAATCCTGCATAAAATAAGAGTTAAACGAGGCATATTTTTGTAGAATGTAGTGTAACGTATTTTTACGTATGAATTTGGATACAGGGGAAAATACTTACCATGTTATGTGTTTATGTACTTTTCGTAGTGTAATCTGTGAAGTTGACAGACAAGTAAATATTTCGCACCTCCAATTGAGAAAGTAAAAAAAAATTGTCAATTTCATTTTGAAATATGATTTTTGAAGAAGCTCTAAAACATTGAAAAATTACATTGAATTATTTGTAAATTGTATTGAAAAATGTGTAACTTATAAAAGATGCTCTTGCATAAGTTGATGATACTACTGCGAAATATCAATTATTCTAGCCGATATTTCAAATCATTAGAAATATTTTAAGTAGTGCTAGTGAGTCATCATCATATGGCTAAGGAGGTAGATATTGTACGTAAGACAGAATGTAAACACAGCGATACACATATAGACTTTATTTCTACTTACTTTGCTTACATTTATTTATATTTTGGTTTCTGTAAATATTATTTCATATTTTAAAATACGGGTATGACCGAAGATAATTAGTTATTAAATTTATCCATAGTATATAGAGGAAATTTATATTTTCTTATATTTTGGTGTGATTTTATAGAAATATTCTTGGAGAACAAATATTTTTCATCCCATTGGAATATTCCATTTCTTAAACGCAACGTCAGTTACGCATGATCCGTCGTAAATTGTCCCCACAGTCAGCGCCTCGCAGTGCTGTCTGGGAGATATTTCTCGCTTAGTCCACAGCAGCAGAATTTATCTCCACGCACGCCGTTGTTCGCACATTCATCGTGCACGCGTGCTCGGGCGTCACTCGCTGTGGCGTGCGCTGTCGTCACGCGGCGTGCGGCGTGCACCCGAGAGCCTTCGCACGTCAGCGCTGCCGTGGCCGAGGGCGAAGTACGACACCCGGGTGCGACGCGGCGACCCTCGGCGGGGCAAACGGAGCTCAGGATTTCCTCCACTTCGCGTTTGATTCAGGGCCGAAGTGATACAGGATGTTTCAGAATACATGTTATAAACTTTCTAGGCATGTAGGCGGGCTGAAGTTGATTACGTGTTACCAATGGAAGGAGGTCGAATTTCGACTCCAGGGTGCGACGCTGCGAAGATTTCCTCCACTTCGCGTTCGATTCAGGGCCGAAGTGATACAGGATGATTCAGAATACATGTTTTAAACTTTATAGGCATGTAGGCGGGTTGAAGATCACGTTTTGCCAATGGAAGGAAGGCGACTTACGTCACCGGGGTGCGACGTGGCGACCGCGCCGGAGCAAATGGATTTCCTCCATTACGACTTCGATTCATGTAATACAGAATCGAAGACATACAGGGTGACAGACATACAGACAGATTCGAAGTAATACAGGGTGTTTCAGAATACATGTTATAAACTTTCTGGGCTTGTAAAGGGACTGAAGATGATCATGTTTTGCCAATGGAAAGAGGGCGAAGTTCGACTCCAGGGTGCGACGCTGCGACCGCGCCTGAGCAAATGGATTTCCTCCATTACGACTTCGATTCAGGGCCGAACTGATACAGGATGCTTCAGAATACATGTTATAAACTTTCTAGACATGTAGGCTGGCTGAAGATGATCACATTTCGCCAATGGATGGAGGGCGAAGTACGACACCGGGGTGTAACGCGGCGACCGTGGCGGACCAAACGGATTTTCTCCACTACGAGTTCGATTCAGGGCAGAGGTGATACAGGATGTTTCAGAATACTTATTACAAACTTTCTGGGCATGTTGGCGGGCCGAAGATGATCGCGTTTTGCCAATGGAAGGAGGGCGAAGCACGACACCGAGGTGCGACGCGCGACAGAGCGAACGGTGCTCAGGATTTCCTCGTCTAGTAATTGATTCATGGCCGAAGTGATTTAGGATGTTTAAGAACACATGTTACAAATTGTCAGGGCATGTAGGGGACCAAAGATGATATCGTTTTGCCAAGAGCAGGGAGGCGAAGTACCGAGGTGCGACGCGGCAACCTACGGCAGAGCGCACGGAGCGCAGGATTTCGTCTTCTGCGTTTTCGATTTAGGGTCGAAGTGATACGATGTTCCAGAATACATGTTCCAAACTTCTAGGGCATGTAGAAAGGTTGAAGATAATCCCTTTTTGACAAAGAAATCTCATACAACGAATTAGGCACGTGACTTTTGCCCCTGATGGGTAGGCAATTCCTCGTGCGCATGTGTTTGGCAAGTGGACGTTCGCAAAGCATTTGTGTACCTGTCGGACACAAATGCACCCATGCACAAATCAAGGGCAAATGTGACATGCTTTGTACGTACGCGTCACTTCGTTGAATGACATTCCCCATCCCATTTTGTGTTGCCAAAAAGTGATTATCTTTTACCCCTAGATGCCGTGGTCATTTGTAATAATTTCTTTGAGACTTTCTGCGTAGACAAAACCATTACTGAACAATTGGGCTCCTGTGTAAAGTATTTTTGTGTTAATGTAGTTTCCAAAAATCCATTTATTAGTAGATTTGGTTGTAGCTCCGTACGATGTGTCGTATGGCTCATGCACACACATACCACTAAGGAACATCGCCGCTGTATTCAACATCACTAAAGATTGCTCACATTATTTCTATGGAAATGGGCGTTAGACGAGAGGTAGCTAGGTTGATTTCTATAAAGATTTCTATTCTGATGTGGTGAATGCTGTAGTAAAGGATTCTATTGGTCCAGGGCGACAAGAAACCCTCGGGCCAGAGGTATTTCTACCTAATTTTACTGATTCACAATTACTTATTACTAATTCACTAATTGTTAACTTGAGTGCTTGACTCGGTGTGTCTTTTCAGATTTCCCTCCCACAATTCTCTCCATAAGAGAACATGGAGCATCATTCAACTGATTTCATATTTCCCTCCTAATGACGATCATTTTGATCCAGGTAAGTTATGCCGTGTATATCGAGCTCCATATAGAAGGCAATAACAAGCAATAACGTATTAATAATTTTGTTTAAAAAATCCATTTTATACCACATAATTTGAAAAGTAAAAGATGAATCATGAATATAAGTGACCGTCACATAATTCTTAGGAGTTCATTCTCTCTAGCATTTTGTCTGTTGAGAATCGCTTAAAATAAGTAATCGCTCATCTGTTGCAGGTTAATTTAAAGTTATATTCAGACATTATTAGGGGGACATTCTGAATTTCACGTGTGAATGACACTCGTGTGCAGTCAAATTTCGGTTTTGTATGCCCTAGTTTTCACACAATTCTGTTCACATATTTTAGTCGCAGATTTCTACCAGTTTTTGTAGATTCTCTTCGGTTTTCGCCCTTTTGAAAACGGTCTGTACCAAACTCGCCCGCTTGCTCGCATGACTGGACCGCTCATCATTTGGAATCGAGTACTCCCACAAAGTATCCTACGCATTTGTGACTTCATCTCCCTTTGTTTCTCTTTGAGTATCATCCCGCGCGTTCAGCCGAAACACTTCGTAATAATCCTTTCTTTTTTGTGCTTGTTTGAATGTGACTGCTAAATAAGTCGCCACGATGTCTGAGGAAGTTGAGCATGTCATCCCTTCGATAAAGAAGCCTTGAAATACGATATAATTGACATTATAAAGTGTATTTTAGTTAAGATTTGTGGATTCTGGAACATATTAATTGGATTTACATTATTTCGTAATAAACATTTTGCTTCAAATACAACATATTCAGTTTTCTCCAAACTTTTCCAAATACGAATTTTCCACGAAAGCGTAGGTTTCACTGTCCTCTTTCGTGTTCGGTGTTCCTTGACCTTCCCCGTCCGAGATTTTTCATGTTATCAGAAATATGTGAAACTAGTAAATTCACAATTGTTATGTAGAAGAGTTGTGCGTCGTTCTGTTGCGCCATTTCTAGAACGATTTCGCGTTCAGCCGTTGTCGTCTCGATTCTCCACTTGCAGACCGTTGTGCCAAGGGGAAAATCGTTTGCGACACTCGCAATGGCGCTGGAAGGGGCCTTCGTGTCCGAGCATAATCCGACAGAGAGAGAGAGAGAAAGACTCGCCACTATTTTGCGCGATTACAATAGTCCCGTAGCTCGAGAAAGTAAAAAAAAGTTGAGCTGCAGGAATGCCCGTTCCTTTGTGATCTGCGTCTGTTGCGCCCAGAGCAGTGAGTGGCGAGGGGCAGGGAACGGGAGGGGGAGTGCAAAGAGGTCGTGGGTTCGTGGTCGTGGTGGCAGCGCTTTTCCGTGCGTTGACCTCATCTCGTTGTTCGTACAGACAGTTCGTCGTAAGATGGGTCTCCACTGATTGATATTGTAATGTACCTGCTACCACCGGTTTTATGCTTTGTGACAAGTCATTATGAAAAATTAAATGTATTTTCATTGGGGCTAGAATAAGATTGTAATAAGTTTACTCCAATCGGGAGAACACGAGGTGATATATTTATTTCTGTTTAGATCAGTTTCAAGACCAAGTATCTGCTTATTCGATGTTAACACAAATTTCTTATGTCAGCCAGGATCTCTCAGGTTTGTGCTACCTCCTAACAACAAATATTAACATGCAATGACAAAAACTTACCCTTTCCAAAGCCAAAGAAATAGAGCTGGGATTTGTTTCGCAAAATTTGTGTAAGAACTTGGCTTCAACTTTGAAAATTATTGTGGAGGCAACGACAGTCCCTAGAAGTTGGTTGCAATCAGGAGTAGATTTTATATTCAACCGACCGATAGCATCTTTAGTCGTGAATTTGAGGACTAAATAATAATAATAATATATTAATAATAATTTATTGTTATTATTATTGTTAGTGTTGCAGATCCGAGCGGTCTCAGACCAGAAGATCGCGGGTGGTGATGTGGTTGGGAAGTGATATTACTTTTAAATTCAATAAAGATGTGTCAATAAAATCCCAAAGATTCCAAAACATCTGTGGAACAAATAATAAAAAGTCTGAGAAAGAAAACAAGAAAGGAAAAACATAAAACAATGGCTATCCCAATACTTCTTTTTAGGTGTGAGACGTGAACCATGAAAAAGAAGATTTTATCAGAATTCAGACGTCTGAGATGAGATTCTTGAGACAAGTCAAAGGCTGCACTATATTAGACAAAATAAAAAATTAGATAATCAGAGAAGAATTAGAAGTGCTTCCTTTAATAAATAAAGTACAAGAATATAGGACCCGATCGCATGCTAAAGACAACAGGAGACTCTCCTAATCCCTGAGCAGAATAATAATAATAATAATAATAATAATAATAATAATAATAATAATAATAATAATACTTTTAAGTACTGCGAAGTACGAATGGATTCCATCGGTGCCTCGGGCGTCGCGACACTTTTCTCCCTCGGAGCGTCGGCGCGGGAAGGCGAGCCGGCGCTCCATTGTTTCGCGGCGCCGCCGCTATAAATCGCTCATCCCGGCGCGCGCGCCGCACCTGACTGTCTCCGGGGCGTCGACCTCTGTCGCCGCACCGCGATCCGCTCTCGCGCCCCACTTCCGGTGACGCCCGCCCTCCCCCTCCCCCCGACCCGCTCCCTCGCGCCGCCCACCGCCGCCACTTGGCAGCGGTCGGGTGGTGAGAAATGGAAATGCAGGCGACTCCGGTTATAGCGAACTTCTCGGGACTAACGTTTTTTTGTTGGCTATATGAGATGTTCGCTATATCCGAGGATGTCGAAATTAAACAGAATTTCTCCACAAGTGTATATAGTATAGTATATATACAAGTTTTATAGTAACAAATATATTTATAATACCAATTAGATTTATTACAGTAATTTGAATTGATATCTTTAAGAAAATTCAATCGTCACCTAATTTGATTTTTGAAAACTATGTATGTTGTGAATTCATCATAAACAATTAAAAGTAGCCCGTTGAATTTTCTTTGAATGTATGTATATTATATGCGTGGTCTGATTTTAATGTCAATGTTTCTTTGCTTCCAGGTGAGTAGTGTGCTGCTGGCAAAGGGCTGTAATGTTATGCTGTAAGTACTCTTTTGGAGTGTATGTATAAATCGTCAAGTTTTAATAGGAAGATCTTTTTTTATTTGATTTTTTGATTTTGCCACTGACAATCTTAAAAAAAATATATTAATTTTTCCTTTTTGTAGTCTTCGATTAAATTAAATTGATATATTTAATCAAATTAAATCAAAGATAGTCTTATTTGAAGAGTGAATTCAATAAAACTACAGCAATTGTAAATATTGTTTTTTATGTAATGGGACTTCTTAAATTGGGATGAATTATTAATAGATCTAATGATCGATACATTTTGACAAGTATTCGAATAAGAAAGCCAGATTTATTCTTAAAAGTTTGCCACGTGGTGGAGGAAGAACAGCAAACTATGGAATTTGATCTGTGCTATTTCAGGTGAATTTCATCTAACTTTCATGGCAGATGAATATTTAGTGCAGCCAACCCACGGAAGATGCCTTTGTTCGGGGGGGGTGATCCAGACCTCGCCCTGTTAGTCTATTTCTAGCGCACTAAGGATGTAGGTCGAGTTTATTACTATTCTTTGCATTAGAATGCACCGTATATTTTGAAGGTAGCCGAGGAAGGATCTTACGATCAAAACAAATCGACCTCGTTTTATAGGTTTATAGCATTTCTCTTTCCACGCAACCCTCTTTCGATATGGGGCGCGGTAACGTGTTACATCTTTCACACCTCTTTCACACTTCCCCCCTTGGGAGATTTTTGGAGGGTCGAGGGAATAAAGTTTAGAGGGTAGGATCGAAGGCTGGCTTCTGGTGCGCAAACGCATAAATCTGAGGAAACGAATATCAGCTAAACGGTTTTCTTTCTTTGTACATAGTGTTTTGTGTTTTCTTTTCTAGGATGCTAGGAAATAGAAGTTTAATGGGGAATCGATTACATGCCTGCTTTATTTTTTGCAATTGCATACTTTATTTACGTTTTTCGTGTAAAACGTTTAAAGCTTGTTATTTCCTTTGTGTCTCTCTTGAATGTCATTTTATGCCCACGTAGACGATATCCTCCACGATTCACTAGTTGTTGCGGTTTGATGGTGTTGATGGTGTGCGTGATGTTATTCGTATTTTTAAAGCGCCGCAATCTCTGAGCACGACCCTGTGTCATATGTATGATCCATCAAAAACACTGCAAACCTGTGCAGAAATGCATGCACTGAAATTTCAATTTATTAGGATGATTTGGGGCACCCATTCCATTTTTGCTGAATCGCCAGATACCAAATAAGTGTACAATGCTTCACTTGCTGTCTTCATATCTTATTTCCATGACAAATGCACCACCACGCGTCTGGCACCACTCGTTCCATCGGTGACGGTTGAAGCTATTGGTGCACGAATGCGTCGTATGCAAAGAATGCCAATCGCGGGGCAATAGTGGGACCGCGACATGTTGCTACAGATGCTGAAGGTACGTACATTACTTCTCTTGCCTCTGCCAGGAGTCGCACATCCTACCAGTATTTAAATCGCCAATTGGGAATCGAAGCACTCTCTGGAATCAAACTTGCCTGGAATCGAAACCCTACCTTGATTGGACTCTTCACCTGGAATGGATACCCTACCAGGAATCGAACCTTTACCGGGAATCGATTCCCTACCAGGAATCGAATCTTTACCGGGGATCGAATCTTTACCGGGAATCGAATCTTTATCGGGAATCGAATCTTTACCGGGAATCGAATCTTCGAATCTTTACCGGGAATCGAATCTTTACCGCGAATCGAATGCCTCGCCTCGAATCCAACCCTCTTCCATGAATCGAGCCACCGGGCCCTCGTGTCTGACTGATGATGAGGCTTGCAGGATTCGCATTCCGCACGGCCTTGCCGCATTTTGCCCATTTCCCCTGCGCCCCGTCGCGCGCGTCATCCCCGGCGAGTGCCCCGCCCCCCTCCCCAAGGCCCGCGCGCGTGCCATATCCGCCGGCGCGATGCGGCGGTTTAAAGTGCCCGGAGCGCGCACCGGAAATAGCTTAATCCCGCCGCGCCTTCGGCCCGGAATAGCCTCCAGCTGCTCCAGCGGCGGCGGTGGAGGCGGTGGGAGTTGGCGTTGGCGGCGACGGCGGCGGCGGCGCAGGTCGCGACGGTTTGCGGATGGCGGGGAAATTCGGCTCCGGGCAGCATTGTCGTTCTGGTGTCTTCTTAGGGCGACTGCTGCTGTAGTGGTCAGATCGCTTCTACCGCCTGGGTACCGCGGTTCAAGTCTTGGAGGATTCCAGTGTGAAAGTTGTGGTGTACAATGCGGGTTTGAGGTGTTTTTTCTGGGTTATAATAATAATAATAATAATAATAATAATAATAATAATAATAATAATATTTATTGAGTCACATGTACAATTATAATCGTGTATGACGCCAATATGATGTCTGGGGTGGAGAGAGCGAAGGTATATTACTGTCCAGAAGCACACAAACAAGGGGCCATCTCAGTATTTGCTCAAGGCACCAGGGAAACTAAACAAAAAACCTGATCAAGATGGGAGGGAGGGTTGTCTCGTTTTCCTTGCGTCTCATTCCCCTATTGCTCCGTCATTGAAATGATATCGTCACTCATCCTTCAGAGCCACTCGTCCATTCCAGTTGCTGCTATTAGACTTAGGAGCTCGAATCGTAATAAAGATAGAGACTACAGTTGCATTGCTGCCCTTAGTGTAGTGGTGAGACATCTGGCTTCCCACTTCTGTGTATCAGGGTTCACATGCCGGTTTTCATATGCATAATTTGTTGTGGACATGTGTAAACTTTGTGGTGGACATAGCTTGGTTCGCTGCAAGATTTCTCAGGGTTCTCCCGTTTTCCTGGCTCTCAGCTCACTAATGCTCCAGTATTATTCATATCTTGTCAAAAGCATTTTCACTTATCCGTAAAATCACTAATCCATTTCAGGAATACCTAGTTAGAGGTGTCATAATGAAGAAGTTCAGGTGACTTTCGCGGCTTCCAATTCTGTTCACGGTCTTGCCTATTCTCACGGTCGTACCCCCGAATGTGGTCGTTGTTTACACCACTTCTTTTTCTTGTTGCTGCTCATCTTTTTATGTAATGTAGTTCAGTAATTAGTGTATGATGTATCTTTCGGCCATTGGATGTGGGATCTCTGTTGTGACGTAGACGAATAGTTTGATTATTCGCGTGCGCCCCGCTTCTCTGCCTCTGATGCCGTCATTATTGGGCTGTGCTGCTCATCAGCGGTAGTTCATTTCCAGGGCATAATGCCAGAAAGTTAAACCTTCCGGCCATTGATCATCCCTTCACCCAACTCTCCAACAACTTTTATTTTACTACAACTTTAATAAATCAAGTTGGCCGTTTAGCCAGAATCACGTCATTTCCCATTTAGAATTTCAAATAGTCAACTAATTACAAGAGTTTTGCAATACATTTTTGATTTCAGGTAAAATGTTGGTGCTCCGTGAGTCTTGTAAATCAAATAGTTATCGGATTAAATTCACTCTTATATTCGTAATATTATTTGTAACTCACCCTAAAATATGTAAAAAGTAATTAATTTATTCTGATCTGTGTTTACCTCAATAATAAAAAAATAATAAAATTAAAAACATGGTTAGTAGCACACATCTCCTTTACGTCACCTACGAGTATAAGCTTAAAATTGTTGTTTTGGAACAAGGAAATATCACAAACATTGTTTTAATATTGTTTCCCCCGTTCTGTTATCAAACCTTAATATTCTACATTCTACTTCAATGCCTGTTAGTTTCTTTTCATGTATACTACTGTTTTTTTTCTTGTTTTTTTTCACTTCACTTTTGTCCTTTCACTCATCTCGTTTTCTCATATTACCCATTTTCTATAAGAATGGAGGAAAGAATAAAGGAAAGAAAGAAAATGATTGAAAAAAAGAAAGAGAATGATTAAAAGAAGGGAAGAGAATGAGGGAAAGAAAGAAAGGAAGAGAATGAGGGGAGGAAAGAAAGAAAGGTTGAAAATGAATGAAAGGAAGAGAATGAATGAAAGGAAGGACGATAAGGAATGAAATATTGGAAGAGAATAAAAGAAAGAAGGAAGGAAAAAACAGTGTCGCAAAACCGGGGCGAGAAGCAGGTAGCTGATACCCAGGAACAAGAAAGTGTCCGCAGGAAGAAGAGGCAGAGTGCTGGAATCCAAGTGCGTCTGCGGTCCGCGGCACTCTAATTCGCCGTCCTCTGGCGCTTCGCCTCGGCTGCGGCGGGGAACTTGGAGGGGGTGGAAGGGGGAGGGAGATGGCGACGGCAGGGCCGCTTCTTGCTTGGTGGAAGCCGCCGCCGCCGCCGCTCCCGAAATAGCGCGCGCGGGCCGCTGCGTTTTTGTCTCCGGGGCCGCCTCCGCTGGAGGATCCGGCCCGCGCCGCCCCGACACTGCTGCTCACGGCGGCGGCGGCGGGAGGCGAGGCAGACTCGGCGACAAATGGTAGCGGGAGGATGATTGAATGGTATCTGACATCAAAGGCTGTTCGGGGTCATTAAGACGAAATTTTGGTTTCGTCGGTCTAACCAAAGTGAGCAGTCCCCTGATTGTTCGGCTTCAGATTTCGACATTATGTGTCATCTCTGCGTTCTAAGAAATTAATTGCAGAATAGTTGTAGCCTCTAGTGCATGGCATAACCGTGTTTAAAACGCAATTTTTTTTAAAAAAAATGAAGTTTTTTACTATTTCAATGTTCTATTATTTTCGTATAAATTTGACTATTAATCCTGTGAAACGTGACGAACTTTGACGAAGTGGACGCCGTGGATTGTGAGCTACATTACTTATAACGAAACGGATATCAGTTTCGTAAAGTTTTATTTTACATAATAATAATAATAGTAATATGTAAATAACGTATTATGGTTTCTTTATGATTGATTAGTGATTCTTGCGGTGTCAACTGCTCAGGTCATTGGTTCCGCAAGTGTAGTGCATGTATTTAACGCCGGAAATGGCGATGATCTTACGATGTCGAGATCCGGCGTCAACCTACCCATCGGCTTGCGGGTTTTTACCAACCTGGTATCTCCCATCAGCTGGGCACCGCCCCATCTTTGTCATGCTCTAAGCTCCCGATGTGTATGATATTGTAGAGCGTGTAAGTGTAAGGGGGCGAGGATAGGACAAGGAAAAGGAAGGAAAGATCGCGCCCGGTCCGTGGCCTGTTTCTTACGCTACCACTCCGGCATTCGCCTGGAGTTGATCGGAGAAACCACGGAAAACTATTTGTTTGCTTTATATGCAAGCATACCTTGTGGCGCAAGTGAAGGCGAGACGCCTGACAGTGCAGCGACGGGCATCTGCTGCGCTGCTACACGACACGTCGAGCGCGTAGGCACGCCTCGCGCAGCACGGCGCAGCACGGCGCAGCACAGCGTGGGCCGTTCTCACACCTGCCCGCTGGCTCTTACCGACGCCTCTGGAAGGCGAAGCCCGTGCTGGGGAGCTTCAGAACTAGTGGCGGCTCCTGCGCGGTTCTTAACAGGGAGGTAGAAATCAATTGCGTCAACTACTATAAAATTAAATATTGTTTGTTGTATATTTTATGTGTCATTGTATCTTTTAATTATAATCAAAGGCGAACATAGCGTGAATGGGTGAATAACAGAACGGCATAAGTGTCATTTGATACATTCTGAGAAAACATGCATGTATTTACTTATTTATTTATTTGTTTGTTTATTTATTTATTTATTTATTTATTTATGTAATTATGTATTTATTTACGTCAAAAACAGTTAAAAACTGTGTGACGTGCTATGGGGAGAAGTGAATTTGAAGTTACATTTATGTCCGGAAACAAGGGGAAAACGTGTTTGTTTTAGGCTACATTTCAATAGTAATGTATTTTCGTGGTGTTAATAAACAATTAAAATGTCGGTTTTAATGATGAAACAAAGCACCACCACTTTACTGTAATATTGACTTAAACAGATTTATCTGAATTTATAAAATTACACACCGTTCTGGTTTTCACCCATTCATATGTTTTGTTACATTATGCATTTGTATTTACAATAAGAATTATAAAATACAATGTTTATCAGACTGATGTGTATGCTTCCTCAGGTAGAATACTTGAAACAGTTACAAGGAACTTATACAAAATTTAGTAATACAGTTTTATTGTTTACTATCAAATCTTATCTGTGGTACCTGAAGAAGCAGATACATCGGTCTGAGAAACGCTGTACTTCATAATTCTTATTGTAAATGCAAGTGCATTGTATAATAAATAGTATTATGCCCGTCTTTATCTATAGTTAAAGGATTCAAACCCATTAAATTTAGGAAGACAGTTACAGGTAAAATTTTAATTTACAAATTATATTTCAGGCGTCAATACGCTACAAATGGCTGCGATCGCCCAGAAGCAACATTGTTTCCTGTGCTGCATCTAATACCAGCAAGGCCTAGGGTCCGATTACCGACTGTGGCGGATTTTCGACAGGAACTGGGTCGAAATTAATTAGTGTCTGGAAGTGAATTCTAGCGGACGGTTGCTCTGATAGTTTGCTCGGTAGTATTTCATGATTGCTTCGACCACTTTTTGGCGAATATCGGAGGAGTAGGTCGTAACAAAGGCGATATTTTCTTCCTTACGTGATCCCTCCTCACCCTTTATACATACATCCCTACTGAACTTACATCCACTGCAGAGCTTCACATATCGAGAAACAATCGGGAGCTTAGAAGAGCTTGTCCCGAGATGCCCCGTTAGAGGAGATAACTGGTGTGGGAAACATCGCAGGTAGACACCTGAACTGATCTAACAGTGCGGGCGGATCACCATCTCGTAGGATGTAACATGCACTACACTTGGGAGACTAATGACCTCCGTACTGGAGGCCCCTGCAATTAGTACTCATATTGCCACGAGGTGAGAGATAGACATATGCGTCATGTCTGGTCGAAGCAAAATATGCCGTACCGTATCCTCTTCACCTAGATGAAGAAATGTTTCTTTTGACATTTCTTATGGCATGTGAATCATTTTGCCTCTTCTGTCAGGCTTCCACCAGCAAACAGTATAACATTCAACACAACACGTTGATTTAGTTGAAGGAGACACCACTTAATGGCAATTCCAGGGTGAAGCTCCTTCTCGCAGGCCGTAATGCTCTATTATAAAAAGTGTCTTTTCTTCTGTCGTAGGAGCTCTGCGAGATATCTTGCGCACGTCCGACCTTCCGCAAATCGTGTGATGTTGCCCAGGCCTTTTACGCGTTTATTGCAAGTTTTTGCACGATCATTAACTCAAGCCATTAAACTTCTTTATGCAAGATAGTGGGCTATTAAAACGTTGAAAATAAATATTCCTCGTCCGTCTTGTAGACAGGACACTCGGCGTATGTGCAAGGTTATGAGATCTTTTGATTAAAATATATTTTATTTATGGGTTATCTTAATTTATTGTTATTAACATAAATATGATTATTTAACACACTAAAAAAATATTCAGACACAATAAATCAATTTGGATTGTTCTGGGTCATGTGCTAATATTTTATGGAATCGGAGGGCAAGTTAAATTGTTATCGTTTGTTACACTTTGTAGCTTTCATACAAGGAAGTTCTCGTTTCTGTAGAATGCAGTTGCCTTGTTTAACACGTTTCCAGCGAAGTTCGCTTTATCGGAATGTCGTCAGACGCAACAAAGGCAAGGTGACAAAGCGGGACAGGAATGTCACGGTCTGAAGGGAACAATGGCGCCTCTCTGGTTGAAGTGAGCTACTCATAACATGACGAAAGATAATTGTATCTGTGACGATCAGTGACTTGATTTTGCAATTCAACACTTTTATGGTAGATCTGAGAGAATGATTTATTAGTAATTAAAAAAGTGTTCTGTGATTAGAAGGAATCTACCTCAAAAGATCCTGTTGAGGTTAATACTCCGCATGGAACAGGTAATCATACTGATCGATGGCGGATACGTTACTGAACAAATGACAAGTTAATGCAATTCAATATTTTATTGTAGCTACTGAACAGCAAGTTGGATGGGAAACGTTGTTGGGTAAGAGGTCTTAGGAAATATCATAAACTCTACATAATTAGACATTGCACGGGGTTGTAGCCCGTGGTCTAACGGAGACTGGTCCATACGTTACGCCTGCAACTATGGCAAGCATCATCAGTGGCGATGCTGGCGGGGGCGAAGTGTCCTTCTCCGCAGCACCGCGTTGACTGCGTCATATACCCTAACAGGATTTCCATCCTTTGCTTCAAGAAGGCATCCAGTTACGTGGCTAGTGCTGCTCCTTATGTGAAACGTAATGGCTAAAGCTGAACTGACACTATCCACTGCTCCAGATGTTGCTCTCAGAAGGTTGCCACCGCTAGCATATCGCGGCACCAGACGTGGCACTTTGAAGAAATGCTAAACAACTAAGCTTGAAAACTCTGCTGTCTGAGAACTAGTGGTACTACAAATGCTCATACTTTCTCTTATTGTTTGTAACGGTTAAGTAATAGTATAATATTACCACTTGTATCAAACTGCTTCAGTCATCCCGAGAAAGGCTCTCGGCAAAAGATCAGGAGATACGGATCGTAATTTTCGAAAGCTGGAAAGTTTTCATGAAAATCGTATCGTACCATTTTTATGAGCACTGTTTTCTATATTTGAAACAATTAGATCCAGTTTTGAGAAAACTCTGAATTTGGCCTAGGGGATTCCTGTATAGTACTCCCAAAAATCAAATGGTTTAATTTTTAAATGGTTAATGGTTCAATTTTCAGTTTCCAAAATCTCCGAGTGTACAGCGATCAATCGGGGCATATGCATTTTGGAGAATATCCAGTAAACGGTTGAGGCGTTTTTGTTTTCCGACAACAAATAGTATTTTTGGAAAATAATCCAAAAATTTTTTTTAACGATATCAGGAACATTGAGAATGTGTACTTCTATTCGAAAGTCGACGGCTAATTTTTTGCAGTTTTATAATATTTTTTCTACTCTACGTGTACAAGTAAGTTAGCACGCCATGTTAACTACGTCGGGTATGCGTCACGGTGCTTGTCGACCGGTTAACCGTTGCGTACTTCGTGGGCGACCGATAGGGCACGTAGCGCGTCGAGAAAAGAAGGTGATGGTCGTTGAACTCCGTGGATTGTGTTCAGCGTTCCCTGGAACGAGGCCGGACGGCATTAAAACGCAGAGAAGCGGCGTTGTGGCATTCCGACAGAGGCGAGGAGCAGAAATTCCTCGCCGGTTAGTCCTGTGTCGCGAGCGGATGCGGCACCGTTGCGTGTGCCTTACCGCCCGACCTGAGGTTCCGAGATTGGGCGTCGCGTGCGGCTTTGTAGTTTCCAGGCTTCGCTCGGGAAGACGATGCGCCGCCCTTCGCGTCCGCTGTCGTTGCAGTGATTCACTCCCTTTATGTCGCGAGCGGTAGACGCCATTTTCACAAGAGGGCGTCTTCTACTTGGAAGGTGGATGATACTGAATGAGGTTTGTTTCCTAAAAGAAATTAATCACGCTTTCTTCCTTATCATTTTGTCACTCTGGTCAAGTAAAGAATGTTAACTCCACATTTCTGTTTCAAAGGTACGATTTCGCCCGTAGATACTTTGTTGCAACTTTTATTTTCCAGCTCAAAATGGTATTTTGATTTTTAGGTAGCCCATAGTCGAGTCATAATTTCAGTTCTTCGCGATATAAATTCGACCGGTAAAGTGGCTAGTAGAAAATAAAAGTTCTGTAACAACGGCAGATCAATTTTTATATTATTGAAATGTGTCATCAATATTGCAATATTGTAACTGGCATCCTCTTTATCACTTCGAGCTTTACTCGAAAAACTCCTACACAAAAGAAGAGGGAAAGTTAAAATCCATGTCTTCAATGTTGGAAAAATTCAAAAATGTTTAATGAAGATAGTTTTCTATCGTTGAACTCTGTGTACTCTGCTCTATGCTTCATAGAAAGTTTTAAGCCAAAAATATGTGTCCGGTGTAGAAAGTCGATCGCTAATTTTCTTCGAGACACGAGGTGTTCCTCTCCTCTACCTAAGCATGATGGAACAGTCCATTATAATGTTGTAATTCATTCTTAATATTACAATGATTCTAACACATTTCTACTCAAAATATGCGTAAACATAGTATTTTATAAAATATGCCTGAAATGATTTAAAATTTAAAATTAAGAAATATATTACGATCTGTCTTTTTTGATGTAGTTGGAGAAATGTGTCGAAAAAATTGTGAACTTTTGTAATTTCCGAAATTGTAGAAATTTTTACGAAAATCGGACCTACGCGATATTATTATGAAAACTTTGTTCCGTTTGTAAAAAAATTAATGAAAGTTTGCGTCCTTTTTTGAGAAAATGTGTGGGGGGGAGAGACGTGTAGAAAACATGCAGGATCACGTCCAGCGGTGACTGCAGGCCTTGGGGCGAAGGTCGGGCGGGGCGGGGCGAGGAGGGGCGAGCGGGTCCAAGGGTGTGGGAGGGATGATGCGGCCGCCGATAGCCTCCCACGCAGGAAGTCACGTGCTTCTCCAGACGGCTCCACCCGCACACTCCCACTCAAGGCGGGAGAGCCCGGCTCCCGCCGTACTTGACCGCGCTTGGGAACATGCTTTGTTGGTCACTGTGACGACGTAACTCGAAAGTCAAAGTAATGTCGAAGACATTTTCGAGAACGTATTGGAATTTTGATAAGGAATACTTCATCATTCACTGTTTTATGAAGCGTTTGGCTGTAAAGAAAATAATGATATCCCACATTAACGTAGCAATATGTAATTTGATATTGCCATTCCCACGAAAAGACGCGCCATTACATACGAAAGATAATTGCTATTTGTTGTGAATTCTTTATTTACGTGAAACCTAGGGGGAGATATTCCATCCTTCCATGCATCGTTAGAAATATAGAAAATATAAAAGATAAAATATAGAAAATAGATGTAAATGTAGAAAAATAGAAAATATTATCTAATAATTTCGCTAAAAATGTCAGATACAGATTACGTATACCTGCACACCTCAAATGAGGACCTAACAGGAATGGGGTAGCTTTCTGTTTAATAGACGTTAATGTAAACATAAAAGGCATGAAGCAAAATTCCCAAATTCTTGATCTTTTACTTGATCTTTATATCAACGTAATTTGAAATCGTCGTACTATCGTTACTCTAAAAATCATTCAAACTTACGTCTGCTAGGTTTTTTGAATATTCGCATAGGTATGTAATACTTTTGTGAACCTTTATTTATGTTTTGTCAATGTGAAATGTACACGATTTTTTTCGTTTACAAGTATTTTTTTATTCTCATGTTTATATTATCTCACATTAAAGCAATAAATTCTTTGACATTGAATTAAAATTTCAGAATGAATATGTTTTTTACGTTTTCGCGATATGCGCGATGAGAATAGTTTTACAGATATATCGCGATGCATTCGTTTTATATTATTTCGTGAATTAATTTTACTTTAGGAAAATTTATTCTCTTTCTGTAGTATTGTTGTGCCGTCCACCAACGTAACGGAAACCTGACAGGCCTGTTCGGTGGTCTCTGGAGCTTCATCGCCCACGGCTCCGACCTCTCTATTGTCCTCTTATTAAATTATCGATAATTGTCAACCCTGAACACAACCTCGCCCCGATTGAAATCTGTCTGTGCGACGTTGGTGCTTTGCCGGAGGGCGTGTCTCCGATTGTGAAATAAATACGACGACCCGCCCCGCAACAAGAAATGAAATTATTTGTGGGCATGGTATGACAAGGGACATTGTTTGAAAAAAGAAACGCGCGCATACACTTCTGTCCGTATTTTACACTTAGTATTAGTTACTAATGTTACCCAAATTCCATAAAATGCGAGTGAGTGTTAACTTGGAGTTCGTGGGATGCTTTTGAAACGCCAGCTTCATTATAGGAATCGTCGCTGACTGTTTTTCATTTTAGCTTTTGAGTGGTTCGAGACTTACGGTATAGTTTTGGTCGAGATGGTACTAGGAAGTAATGCATGACACTAATTTTTTCCCATTATTTCCCAAATAAAACTTTCTTTCGAAGTCACAGAACTTACATCAATAACGATACAAGTTTCCCAGGGCTCCAAGTATTGGGATGAATCGAAATATATAAGATGAGTTATACGTACATTTCTGTTTTTGTTTTCAACGCGATTTAACAATAGTTTGTGCTCATAGAACACTGTTAACAAAAATACCCTCCCTTTTACTTCAGGGATATGGCGGAATGTTCTTTCGTAATATCAAATACTTGCCAATGTGTTACGTTCGATCTACCAAAGCAGAATAGGGCCGTTAGCTTGGCGTCACGACCAGCGTCAATTGCTCGCCATTCGCAGTCCACTGGCGCTCTTCCGGCTAGTGGATGGAGTAGGGCTGGGGTGACGAGCACCATATCGGTCGACGCAAACGGCCTCCTCGGTGTGAATGGGCTTCACGGAAGTTTGTGCTGGGCCTCCTCATTCAGTGTACTTGGTACAGTGTACAGTGTACACACACACTAATCGCATTGTGTAGTATGCGTCAGGTTTTGTTTCGCGCGTTCCACGCGTCAGTAGTTTTCAGACGTAGGAGTAGATGTTTTCAGATGTAGGTAGGAAAGGTAGTTTTTCTTTCTTTTCAATTATGCCTAACCTCCGGGTTGCCCGACCTATTCCTCGCTGTCGTGTATCAGTGTCTGACGTACTTTCCAAGGTGCTCCGCGGTAGGTAGTGTATCCCTGGGATCTCCTGCTAGTTAGACCGCCCCCCCTCCCAGTCAACTGATACTCGCATGCAAACTCCTACATCCACCGACCGACCAGGAATGACAGAATACGGAACGATGCATGAAGGTTGGGAAATCCAATCATGCAATTTCATAAGACTGAAAACAGCTAGGGCCTAAATATGGTACTAATACCACGATCTCTTTAGCACTATTGCCCTAGAGATTGCATCTGGAAGGGGCCGGAAAAAGTTTGGAAGTATTCAGTAAAGAGTGATTCAGGAGCAGAAGGTACGCCGTTCGAAAGAAAATGTGTTGGTTCTAGTATTAATGAATAATGATTGTTGGAAATATATGTTTATACGCCATAAAGTGCCTGGTGCACATAATATGTAGTTTCTAAACAGTAAGAATGTTGGCATGGATGATTCGCTGGAAGGAACATTTATTACATACACACACACACACACACATACACACACACATGGTGATGCATCGTGATGAGTGTTTGCACTTTCCGTTACCTCGCGACCGCCCACGTGTCACGAACCGCAAGCAACTCTAGTCACGATGTCAGGATATTCGACCCTAGCGACATAGCTAGGGGGAATGCAGCTGCTGTCGGGAGGAGAATTCTAGCTAGCTCTGATCGGTAGTTTTCCGTGGTTTCTCCGATCAGCACCAGGCGAATGTCGTAGCAGTGTTCTAACAAACGGGTAACGGACCGCTCGCTATCTTTCTTCGCCGTACACACAACACTTAAATGCACTATGCAACCACTCATGTTGGAAGATCAGTCGGGATCTTAAGAGCTTGTGCCGGCTGGTGCGATGCCTCGCTAGTGCGAGAAAATATCGCTGACCGACATATAGGTCGGCGCCGAATCTCATAATCCGGCGGAGGAAGACCATCGCGACCTCTAGTGATATAAACATGTACTACACTAACTGGACTAATGACCTTAGCAGTTAACGCGCCCGGAACCACTAATCAATCAATCAGCGGATGCTGCGGGAAACCATCGCATGAACCCCGAGGGTTGCGGGCTCCAACTCTGGGCAACTTCCGGTGGAGTGTAGGTGAGAACATTTGGCTGAGCGCAGAACGGATGCTTGGCCGATGAACGCAGAGTGAGTTGCAAGGCCGGGCGGGAAGCGTGGCCACTGAGCAGGGGAGACCCGGCCACTGGGTTGCTGCCGGACAAGGAGCTGTGCGGGGCGTCGGGGCAGGATCTGGGCTGGGCGAAGTGGGTAAATCGCGTTGAAACCCATTTGGGCGTGACGATGGACTGGCTGGGCGCTTGTCGGCGCTGACTGGGACGGGTGCATTAGACGGCGAGTATTGAGCGGGGCGCGCTGGGCGGGGCAGGGCGCTTTTGGGACCCGATGGGCGCCGTGGCGAACGGAGCTAACAAGATAATCTTTATTTCTGTCACTTCCTTTCCAATTAGACTTCTTTTAATTTACATACGGATACTCATATGATTGATTTTACTAACAAGTAAATAAAACCTCATATGCAGAATGAAATTGTAATTTTAATTTTATATAATTAATAAAAGTACTTACTTTCATTCGAACCATTTACAAGGTTGCCAGGAGAGCCTTTTCTCTTAATTGAATGAATGGCAATTCCCCAAATTGTGGAGGCAAAGAAGAGGTGAAATCATGAAGTGAGCGAGACAAAATATTGTATTACGTAAGGCTACGGGGGGCTTCTTTTAAATTTTTTAAGGAAGTCATGTGCGCATGCGTATGGATGGCGGGGGGGGGTGCGCTGAGCGGAACGTTCTGAGCGGGGTCGGGAGCGTCTGATAGGAAACGATGGCCGGGGCTCCCTAGCTGGGATGCAGTGCCCAATGCAGGGACTGTTGCAGCCCCCATGCAGGGACTGTTGTACCCAAGTTGGCGGGTTCAAACCCGATCGAAGCCGTGGATTTTTAAGGGCGAGAAAATCCTTCGTACGCCTTCCTTCGGAGGGGAAGTAAAGCCGGCTGTCCCATGTTAGTAGATTTACTTGCATGTAAAAGATCCTCAAGCCTAAAAGACGCCTCTGAGCTAAATTCAAATCGCCTGTTTCTCGCCCAAGAAATACCTCCTTTCTCTGCTAGTTGGTGAAAGGAGCGTAGCAAAATTTGCGTGGTCAGACGGAAGGCGCGCCTGATGTCCCGAGTCTCGCCACGTAAAATAAGGCAAATTCAATTCAATTCAACTCAATTCACACGGCGGGACGCGATGGGCGATGCACTGGGTGTGGGACGCGGAGCTCGGGGACCCTTGATGGGACGCATTGGGCGGGACCTTCTGTGTGGAGCGCACTTGACGGGACGCGATGGGAAGAGTACCCTGGGCGCGAGGCACCTGGCGGGACCCCTGGGCGGGAACTGCTGGATGGGACGCGGTGGGTGGGGCATCTTGCGTGGCATGAACTCGGCGACACGATGGGCGGGGAAACCCTCGGTGGGACGAAGGCCGCTTTACACCGAATGAGAGACTGACTGAGCGGGTCGCGAGCAAGCTCCACGCTCAGACCCGACCGGGGCAAAGCGCTATTCCGGGGCGCTGGGCAGACTGCGAGTTGGCTGTCACCACCAGGCCGCCGGTCTCCGCGGGGTCGCGGAACGCACGCGCACCCGCGCCGCGGCGCCACGTCGTCGGCGACACAAAGCAGCCGCGCGGACGTGACGCGACGACACGCGTGATAACGCCTCCCCTCCCGTGAGTCACGCGCGATAGCGTCGCCGATGCGCGGGCACGCGTGCCGCGGCGTGATACAAGGCCGCTCAGCTGCAGAAACGCGCGTGTGTGCGAGCGGAGCACGAAAGCGCGACCGTGATAGAAATGCGGGATTACGATGTTTCACATGTTATCGCTGTCGCGCGATACAATAGGATGATGCAGCATCAGAGCCACAAAGCCGTACATTAAACGCTTGCTGGTTTGTATAGTTTTATTACAGTGATGAGAAGAAAACTGTCTCCAACTCATCGCTTCACCAGGAGAGGTGGCTTAGGGCATCAACTGATGTCACTGCATTGCCTCTGACCGTGAGGTTCTAGGTTCGAGACCCGACGGGGGCAGGGTTTTTGGCACTAGCTAGAGCTGGGTCGAGTTCTGTTTCTGTCTGAAGGAGAATACTAGCGGCCGGTTATTCTGATGGATAGTTTTCCGTGGATAGTCTTCCATCAATACCAGGCAAATGCCGGTGCAGTATCCTAACAAACGGGCCTCGGACCACGCGCGATCTTTCTTTCCCATTCCTTGTCCTATCCTACCCCTCACTAACACACACGCACACTCAATGCACTACATTGTCACATATGCCGGGGGACTAGTCGGAGCATACACAGCATGTCGCGGCTGGGGCCGTGCCTTGCTGGTGGGAGACACCGTGTTGTGAAAAACTCCACTAGCCGACGGGAGGTCGGCGCCGGATCTCACCATCGAGCGAGGGAAGACCACCGCCACCTCCCGGACAAATAAACCTGCACTATACTTACGGGACTGGTGACCTTGGCCGTTGATGCGCCCGGAATCACTAAAAATCAATCGAAAAAGTGACTGAAGGGAGTCCATGTACGGAGAACAAGAATGAAGGTGAGAGGAAAGCGCGAGTCGCTGTTGGCCGCTGCGGCGAGCCGAAGCGCCCACGTGCCGCGGCGGCGTTGTTTGTTGACGCAGTCGGCGGAGGCATGGCGGCGGCGGTGTCACGGGGGGGGGGGGGGGGGGAGGCGCGGGGGCCACCGGAGACAGGTGCACTCCTCAGCGGATGCCGGTCCCCGCCGCACCACTCCGAGATGCGTCGCTCTACAGACTTCTTTTCGCCTGTGAGATAATGGGGCACGCCGTAGCGGGCAGCACTGTGGATCTTCTGCGCATGCGCAGATACACGAAAGTTGTGCGAATGTGCAGAAGATCGATAGGTGCTTTTACATTCGAGGTGATACAAACTCCCTATGAAATGAAATAGGTTTTAGGGATTTTTGCTCGGCCAATCGACGGGACTGTCGATCTTCTGCGCATGCGCAGTTTGAATTTCCCTCGCTTTTGTGCGTACACAGAAGCAAATGTTTTCATCACGTTTGTGCTGGCGCAGAAATAGGTATTGTAATCGATTGCTGTAAGCTATGCCGTGCAAAAACTTCCCGTTATTTTTTACTGATACGTTAGTGCCTGTTATTGCCTTCGCTACGGAGCTCGATATACGCTGCATTACTTATCGGGATCGAGAAGATCGTGGTTACGAGGGAAATATGAAAACAGTTGGATGATACTACATGTTCTCTTACGGAGGGAATTATGAAAAGACAAACCGAGTGAAGTTAACATCGCGTTAATTAGTGAGTAAGTGAATCAGAATCATTGAAATTACTTAATAAAAAGAAAATATTGTACTACGGACGACGTTAATAGGTTGTCGGATCTCGAGTGAGAATATGTACTAGAAAATGATTTGTATTGCGGTGTATATTTCACTCTACAAAGTGAGGGTAGTGAAGTGTTTTAGTGGCTCGTTTCTCCGAGGTGTAGCTGTTTCCCTTTGTGTTAATAATGATTATTTTATTTTGTGGTTAATACTTTTTTTTAAATAAAACGTATTTAACTATCGTGAACTAACGGCGGTAACGAAGGCGGAATATTTTCCGTCTTGCAATCATCATGGAAATATTTTGGTGTACTGTTATGAAATAGTACTACACATTGCCCCTCCCTGCTCCTCCCACATTGCATCACCACTCTCCGACCTGCTGCCTCCGTCGTACCTCTGGCCGTTCCGTCACCGTCACCACGTCCACATCCAGGGCCGGATCACGCAGATCATTGGGGGGGGGGAATATATTTTTCTTCCAAAATAAACATATTTGTTATTATATTGTATATTATTTTTGTAGTAATATAAATATAATACTACGCAATATTATTTTTTAATACTTGCGTAATTCTAACAGAAATATTCAAATCAGTTCTGTTAAATGAAAGAAAGTAAAGAGAAAAACTCAGGCCTTTTGGGGGGTGCATGACCCCTTGGCCCCCAATGCCCCCCCCTTCCGTTTCCGCGACTGTCGGCATCGGAACCTTCTCCAATCCCTCCTCCGCTCCCCTCTGATTCCGCCCCCGCCTTCACTTCCTCTCCACTCCGCTTCGCTTCCGCCCGTGCCCCCGCACCCACAGTCCCCCCTCCCACCGCAACCTGGCCACCGACCCCTCCTCCGCCCTTGCCACCACCTCACGCCTCCGCATTCACAACCAACATCGCTTCATCCTGCGCTCTCGATCTCGCCGTCACCTCCCCCTCCCACTTGGCCAGCACCTCCCCGCCACTTCCGCCTCCGTCTTCTCCACCAACTTCCTCCCCACCAGCTCGGCCTCCTCCGCCCACCTCCACGACCACCGCTGCTGCCGCTACCAATAACCCCGCCCCGTCGTTTCCACGCGTGCAGCTCCGCCCCCACCGCGGGCGCGTATGTAGGGCAGTGAACCGCGGCGCTCGGCGGCGGGCGATGGCGGATGTTGGTGCAGAGCGGCTGTTGATGGGCGGCAGCGCGTTGCAGGTGTCGCTGCTCGCCGGCTCACTCGTTGCGTTCGGCCGGTGGAGGCTCACTGGTTGAAAATGTGACGGAAGGCTTTTTGTGATGCGAACCTTAGACCGCGGGCTTCAAGAAAAACACTTGTCATGCGTGTCTGAAAAACATACTAACAAATACCTTATACTACTTAACTGATATGCCTGATCTGCGATAGTTTCTTGAGCCCTCATTTCGATAGATGCGAGAGGAGTGAGGGGTTTGATTTTATCAACAAGATGATGTGTGTGGCGCGTGTGCATTTACAAAATACTATTATTTGTGCAAAATACTACTATACCAAAAACTGCATTAAACTGGAGCGAACATTTCTGTTGATTACATTTCATCAAGGCTCTAATCAACAAGGCTCGTAACTAATATTATTAAATTACTATTTCTAGTAAGGCAATGGGGGTAGGTTTACGAAGGCTCAATAAAACGTGCACGTGTCATATGTTGAACGTCCTGGGAATAAAAAACGTGACTAGACATCTTGTGACAGGTAAATTAATAGTTGGCACGGCGCTGCTCTCTATATATCGTTTCTGCATGGCGCTTCACTTTCCAACAACATGCGTCATGCAACCATAGCGAGCGCCTTGTGATCTCACTGAGGTCGTCAGTTTAATGTGCAAGAAAGTGAAGCTAATCGATAAAGATATTGCTAAGCTTCACTTCGAGTAACATAACTAGGAGGCACAGAATACGTGTTCCTCGCAGCCCAGACACGAGCGTAACAGAATGGTCGAGAGACATTTTAGGCTCTTTATTTGACAATTTTAAAAGCAGTAGTTCGTCGTAAGCTCCGTTGTAATTTGTCACATATACGGAGCCATTTGTTGATCAAGTGGTACTTGGATGTTTCACCTGACTTTCACTTCCCACCACTACGTGCGACAGTGATAGCTTGACAATGATCTTAACCATTAACGCAATGTAACCATTGACAGTTTTGAGTTACATATGAAGTGTTGGCAGCATTGTAAGAATAAATGAAGTTGTTGTCGTATTTACCAAGGTATTTTCACTTAATAAATTACCAGCGTCTGCCGGCACAGCTATCGTAATCTAATTTGATCCTTATAAGTCATTAATTCAACTGCTAAATCACTTCTGAATTCGAATAGTACAAAGAAAGCTTTTAATATAATAACTAAAAGTTGAAACAGCTAATCTATAAAATAACAGACATCAATCTCGTTATATATCGAAAATTTACTGAAACTTGTTATGACTATTCTGACAGGGGAAATACATGAATGTGGTCTGTTGCTTCTGAAAGGAGTTACTAGATTAATCTTTTAATATCGACAAGACGACGGAGTAGAGGAATGCGTTGATTTTGCTGCATATTCAAGGATGGAAAAGAAGAAAGATGTGAATAGATAATAATGAAAAACACAAGAAGATCATGATGATAGTGATAGAGAAAATTAGTAAGAAAAAAAAGAATAAAAACGTAATTTGAAACTGTAATTCTTTAGACAGTTGTAATTGTTTCTGAGAGTTAGTCGCTAACAAAGCGATGGCCCACTTTGATGAGAACCAAATTAAGCCTGGAGCTTTCTGCGTACACTACACTTCCGAGAATGTTTAACGCGTAATTAGTCTTTCCTAAAACGCAATTTTCGAAAAAAATCTTCAACTATTTAACAAATCCGTTGCATTCCAAGGCGGTAGTTTTGATATATCATAATTCTCCGCAAACTTCATTTTCATTGTTTTTTACACTACTGTACGTACTAGAATTGCTGACTCATCGACAATTACTATTTACAATTATACTATTACTCAATTCTTATTTGGATGTAGATTTCTTACGAAATACGTGTGAGGAGTGAAGTCTAATACTTCCTTAATTAAAAGGTAATTATGATTTATTAGAACATTTCTATACTGGGCAATAATTTGAAAGGGTTTCTGTGTAAATGTAATATGTTAACTCATGACTAGAGTTCAGGGCCTTCATATTGTTTGCTTTAATGAGAATGGGACCTAACCTTTAGTTTCTCTATTTTGAAATGCGTCATTAATGACTTTGATATTTAAACCTTGAGTGTCTGGTCAATTTACGCCTAATAATCATGCTTTTGATAAAACTGAAGTGCCCTCACTTTATTAACGAATGCGGTTCCACACTCCTGTATCGAGTATTTAATGTATCCCACGCATTGCTTCCACATACGTGCCATTTACATTTTTCGGAAGGGAAAATACCCTTTTAGAGAATCCCAACGAAAAAAAAAAAAGCATTTTGTCCCCTACACTGCCCTATGTGAAAGTCTCAAAAATGTGTTTACACAGCTGTGGGTGTTGGTCCCACTGACAACTTCCTGACGGATTGCAGCGCTGTGTTATGACTACAGTACTCACTACACTTTCTTTCGGGCGTCGTCACTGCGCCTTTTTACGCCGTCGCTTCTCAGTAATCTAAGCACATAATGGTTCTCAACCATATGCGCCTCGGAGTCTTGTTAATGTAAACAAGTTGCTTTTATACGCACGTGTGAATAGCATGCTTTGAAACGATTCCATCTCAACGAATTTTATGAATGAGAGTTGAAAAACGGGCGAGTGAAATTCATACTTTGTACCTTTAGACGTTGAGTTTGCAAATTCGAAAACGAATTTGAAATTTCCGTCTTAGGATGTTAGATGCAGCGTTTTTAATCCACTTGAACCTGCAAACGCGGATTATAATTTAAATTAAGACATAATTGGATGACATTTCGAAATTGATTGCTTAGGCTTCCGGCTCCGGAGTCATGAAAATACAAAATGGCCTAAATTGATAATTAAAGAAAAAAGGACTTTCTTAATACGCTGTGTGCACAAGTAACAAGATTCCTCCTGCTCGTTTTCTTTCTGCGAAACAGTTTTTTTCCCCTTTCATTGTAACTAAAAGTGTGCGAAACATATGAAACGCGCCCGAAACCTGGCGAAGCGTGGACGAAGCGTTTCTCGCACACGGCGCGTTAAAGAATAAATATAAACAATACTTGGGCGAGGTGATTTGCATGTTCGTCTTTTGTCGCCCGCACGTAGGGCGTCAAACTCCACTCGAATCACCTTTCTTACGTACGTACTATACTATTTTAGTCGTGCAACGTTTACATCTGTCGCATAAAGTAAGGTGAAGAATCAATGTACTGTTGCAAAGGTGCCATAAATTTATTGATATATACATTATAAGACATATAGACATTTATTTTAAATAGCATATTGCAACACAGATATCAGAAGTTAGGGTAAAATAATCGTGATCTCAAAGTATTTTCCCGTATTTAATGGATAATTAATTAATAGACTGTTTCGCGAAAAAAATAAAAGCTAGTTTCAAGTTGGCCTTGTTTCAACTTAGAACTTTGTAATGGAGTATCTTTTGCTTGAACAATTTGATATTACAGCTGTTGTTTGCTAGTGGATGCGATTAAAGCCCATTAAATTGTTCAGCGAGGTCATGCCTCATCGACAAACGATCATCCATTCACCTCTACGAACTGCTCCACCACACCCACTGAAATTCTCCTGGGAGTTTTTGATATATGAATTTTCTCGGCCGCCAGCTGTGCCGGCGACGCGAATTCGTTCTCGGGCGACAAAAACCTCCCGGCGCACGAAGGCAAACTCGGTCGCGCCTGCGTCAGCGGTGATGGACTAATTCGCGCTGAAGTTTCGGGTGATGCATGGCCGCGAGGAGAGCTCGGCGAGGTCGCTGCCACCGCACAGTGTTGCGAGGCGAGAGAAAAGGGTCGAAAAATAATTTTAGAATGATAGAGAACCTACTCTCGTTTTATCGCTCTCCATCTATCTGTGATGTACCTAGTATAAGTGGCATATAGCTGACTCTGGGCTTGCTGGAAAGCCCAGAGACACGAACAGCAAAAATAAGGACATACAAAAATTTATTTACGAAAATATCATAATTTATTTATTATATTTTATTTAATAAGTTATTTAATTATTAAATTATTTAATAAAATATAATTATTTATTTATTTACACGAACAGCAAAAATAAGTACATTAAAAAATTTATTTACGAAAATATAATAATTTATTTATTATATTTTATTTAATAAATTATTTAATTATTAAATTATTTAATAAAATATAATTATTTATTTATTTACACGAACAGCAAAAATAAGTACATTAAAAAATTTATTTACGAAAATATAATAATTTATTTATTATATTTTATTTAATAAATTATTTAATTATTAAATTATTTAATAAAATATAATTATTTATTTATTTACACGAACAGCAAAAATAAGTACATACAAAAATAATTTATTTAAAACTATAAGAATTTCATCGACCTCCAAGGAGTCGATTCCGTTAGTAACACCTGACCTATATAAAGTGTTCCAGATCTAATGGTGTGATCTTATTTAGTTATAGAAAGGAGCTCATCATTTTAATAATGAAAATGTTGGTAAAGACAACATGATCTCGCATTACTTTTTCAATTTGTTTAACACTTCAGTAGCATATCCATTACTACTGTCAAGCAAACTTCAGAAGTCCAGTTTCTGATTTCGCACATTTCTCCACCGTTGCTTGCTCGTAGTCCCAGTGTGTGGGTCCCGCACGGGCATCTTGCAGCGCCAGATGCCGCGCGCTCTAATGACCTCAGTGCAAAAAGACGCCTTGATCGATGCCCCCCGGGAGCGCTTAGTGGTGTGCCCCAAGGCAGGGCAATTTATGGGTCAGTGGTGGCCAATGCTTTGCGTCGTTGGAAAAACAATCTTCTGAGCTGTCACCGTATTCGAGAATATAGGATTATCAAGTGTCTTTTCGAAGCAACGGATATAAAAAAAAAACGATCTCTTGTACGATCTCCTTGGCGAACAAAAGTTCGTCGGATTCACAATGCTTCAACGGAGATGCAAGGGTATTTAAGACGACATTCGGTTGTTTTTATGGTCACAGCATTTAAAAGCGGAGTGGACTCAGTTGACACCTAAGGATAAGAGTATTGCTGAGGCAATTACTCATTTTGTCGGGTTCTACCTTAAAATGACTTTCACTTAGAGACTAATTGAATGTGATACACGAATCATTGGTGAATAGTATCACTGGACTCTGCGAATAATCTCTTCAGGCCTAATCCATTCAAAATGAATGCGTGACTAACAGGGCTCGGATTCTGATCACCTAAAAATTCTTCGAAAATTACTTATTAATTAAATAAGAGGGAAATTACCTATGAAATTATTTCAAAATAATGGGAAATAGACCTAGTTTTTTTTTAAAAAAGTACTCAATAATTGTTATGAAAATGCTTATTTATTGAATGGATTTTACAATTTTAAATAAAAATTGTTTATATACAATTATATTTAATACAAAGTTTTTTAGGAAGAAATAAAATTCTTAGCTCCAATCTTTCAACTTCCTATTCTGAAAGGTCGAGGAAGTTACCGAAGATTCTTCTAATTTTGAGTTCGAAAAACAGTCAACTTTTGTTGTGAATTTCGTTATGAACTGATGATTCAATGAAACCCTTTTTTGTGTGTCATTGTAAATTCATGAAACATTCACCAACAAATCACACAAAAGGAAACAAAATGCGTAAAAATGATAAATATAACGCGGTCCAAAAAATACCTAAAAATCGAAAAATAGCAAAAATATTTTAAAAAAAGAAAATACTAATCATTTTTCATCTATTTGACGTGATTAACATTCATTTTCAAGTTATCTACGTTTAGAATGTACCAATAAAAATATTATATAACATGAGAATCCGAGCCCTGGTGATCGACGATCAACTCACTCAAGCTGTGTCGCGTACGAACATATTTTCGCGTTTAAACCAGCTACTTGGAAAGTGCGAAATATTCGCGCGAACCCAACTAATCCATTGACACCAAAGACGAGAAGAAAGCTCGAAGCCGTACAGCGCTAGCTGGTCCAGCCCGGTCAGGCGGGCGAGGGGGAGGAGCGAGACGGGGAGGGGAGGGTCGTGCCCCCGACACGTGTCGGCCGCGGGCGCCTGCGTGCGCGCGCGAGGGGGCGGGGCCGGGTTCCGGGAAGCGCCGTCTCTCGCCGAAAAGCTGCTCTTATCTGCCTGCAGCAGGCCGTGCCCTGGGGCCACGGGGGAGCTTTCGACTCGAGGGCTTTTGACCGCTGCGCACGCCTCGCTCGAAATGGGGAAGTGAAAAAAAAACACTATTTTTATCCATTACATCTACGTAAACAACGACTTTATAATCTGCCCGTTCATGTGATCAATTATTTTCATACTCGGACGTGCCAAAACGGGAGCGTAGTCGATTACATGTATAAACGATTCCTATTAATTTCACGAACATTGGCAGAATTCTGCCGGGGGCTGTGGCTCTCTATTGTTTTGTCATATTGGTGAAAAAAAAAGTCATGGAAGGTTCCCTCAGATTTGTTCGATGCTTCCAAGAGAATAGTACTTTTATCACTCAGTACAAGTGGTAAAAGAGGAAATTATCATCATATTGTGAACCATTAATCTTAAATCTTCTGAAAAATCGTATACAGTTTAATTCACTGTTGAGAATTATGTCACTGTTAATACAATCTATGTACGAGGAAGTTACAAGTGTTCCTATATAATATTGGTACTTATAAATCTCTTTGACAACAATGCCATAAAAACAACAATAGATGGACTTTTTAATATTTTTTTCCGTTGTATATAACTGCTTCATTTGATAGTTACAAAGAAAGAAATCTACATACACCGTACAATTTTCTTATTTTTTCGCAATGGTTATACCCCCTTGGTTCTTCTTCAATGGGAGAAATGATCCTTAAGAAGATACAACACGACATTTATTGAAACCATTGTCGTGATTGACAGCATCTGGTTAACAGCAACACCGTTGAAATTACAAAAGAATCTGTGGAAGTTGGTTTTAAATGAAAAATGAGCTCTTTGTTTACAGGTTTACACGTTTTCAAAACTCTTTTCGATATCTGTAAAATTAATGATTTTAGTGCGCGCGCGCACGTGACAATTGTAAAGTACAAGATATAAATAAAATAAGAAATGGAAGTAATTAGTAACACGAAACTCCGGAGCGGATGTTGAAAAAATGCTTCGCAGCTAAATTAACTCTGAAATAATTCGTGTTCGTCTCATTCCAAACACGCAGTTCCAGTAATTAGTTCATTTACTCACAGCTTGTAACCGCAATAGTTACCACAACTGCAAATTATTTGTAAAATGTGTAATCAAATACATGCACTCAATGATAATGTTCTTTTCAACAAGAAACTGGTTTTCAAGGTCACACGTCGGAACTGTCGGATGTACACGGTCGTCGTTAAGTAGGCAAGTAGGCAAAAACCCTTTCGATGTGCCCATTTGGCTTGCCAGCTCCATGGCAAGGCTAACGAGAAATGGCGACGAATTTCGAGCGCAGCCAATCAGATAACGCTCAAGGTGTCTGGGCTGAAGAGGAGACGTTGTTTTGCCAGTCAAATGAATGGAAGTGTTCAGTCGTTTGTGGGTCGGCGCGATTTCGCAAAATCCGTTTCATTGAACGAGCCAGTGTGATGGTGTTAATGTGTTTGCTTGAGAGTATCAGTAGGAAAGTATGACAGGGAATGCATTTTGTTCCTTTTTTACGATAAAACTTGGAATTGAATGTAGCACAAGGGAAGTGAGAATTTATTGATGCCTGGCACGTAAACTACTGTAGTCGTTCGTCCCGTTATTGTAGTGCATATATTGTCCCAGGATGTGGCGATGTTCTCCCCTCGCTGGCTGGCGAGATCCGACGTCGACCTACACGTCAACTTGCGAAGTGTTTCTCCACTGGTTACATCTATCAGCGGTATACCGCCCCAACTGGACAAGTTCACCAGGAGAGGTGGCTCAGGGCTTCAATTGATGCCACTGCAGAGTGTCTAACCGCGAGGTCCTAGGGATCGAGTCCCGACGGTGTCAGTATTTTCGACACTGGCTAGGTCGAGTTCAGCCGCTGTCTGGAGGAGCATTCTAGCGTCCATCTGCTCTGATCAGTAGTTTCTTCGATCAACACCTGGCGAATGTCGGGGCAATACCCTAACACCCAAGTCACAGACCTCGCGCGATCTTTCCTTCCTCTTCCTTGTTCTCTTTTCAACCCTTACTTGTACCTTTACTTATGGACCGGGAGACCGGTCGGGAGCTTACACAGAGCATGTCTCGGTACCTGGTGGAAGAAACCCCGTGAGCAGACGGTAGGTCGGCGTCGGATCTCACCGTCCAGCGGAGAGATATCTCCGCCACCTCCTGCTACAAAACATGCTCTACCGCACTATTAGCAGTTGGATTCACGCGCCGGATTCACTAATCAATCCATGGTACAAGCTCCATGCTACCGACATGTCTCCCGACATGCGTGGTAGTGTAGTGAATGTGTTTGTGTAATGGGAGAGGAAGGGACAAGAATGAGGAAGGAAAGATCGGCCTTACCCCGTTTGTTATACCCGCTTTACACGGTAATTTTTTCATCATTTTTTGACGGTACAGAAAAGGGATGGATTAGCCTGGATGTATTTTTCACTGGCAAAATGAAGCACGCGTGTTCAGACAACGTCCACTCTCCAAGAGACACTGCCCGGACTTCTTTTCGTTTGGTATATGTGGTGCGATTTGTTCCTTTTTTTGCAGTTTTGAAAGCGTTGGAGGTGATGGATTGTGTTGTGAAGTGCGAAGTGTAGTGAGGATTGAAAACGGTTGTCACATGTGCTGTGATGTAATGACGTTTCGTTCCGTGCTTTGTCCTAACCTAATTTGTTTTCATATGTGCGATGTCCAACTGTTAGAGCTTCAGCACTTTCACCGGCGCCCAGAGGAAACATTTTCCACGCGATTACGCACAGAAAACAATATTACCGAGTAAAACGGCGGGACTCGTTTGTCCAGTTCGATTCAAAAGCAGAGCCGTGTAAAAACAATCTCGATTTTCGATCCATTTTCTGTGCTGGAAAAGGATGAAAAAATGACGGTGTAAAACAGGCGTGAGGGGTATTGCTCGGGCATTAATGAGGTGTTGATGGGGGAAACTATTGAAAACTACCAATTAGAATCCCAGCCGTTCGAATTCTTTGTTCACTCAACTACACAAAGTTTTTGTCGAAAATCCGTCCCCATCGGGACTCGAACTATAGGACCTCGCAGTCAACGGAGGCAAGAGTATTACCGTTGAGCTTTCCCACGCGTAAGGAAGAAAACAAGAATGTATATAGGTGTACACGTAGGCTTCCGCGGCTCGAGTCCATTACTTCTAGGCTGTCCGGGTGACGCCGCGTCACCCGGACAGCCTAGAAGTAAAAGAATGTATATAATTTATTCGAATTATATAAATTTCATTTTGTAGTGAATTTATTTATTTAAATACTTGGCAAGCCCTCAGGAACAAGAAACATAGATGTGATTAAAATTGAAAACACTAAATTAGAAGGCACGTTTCAAACCTCATCACAGAACATGTAGGCCTGCTGTGAAACAAAGATACACTACAGAATAAAACACCTAAATGAAAATCTAGTCTTAATCGATGTTTTATACATTTTTTCTCCTCAAAGTATGCACTGTAAAAATGTTTATTTTATCGTTACCCCCCGCGCCATCCTTTCACATCAAGTTAAACTGAAGTGTTATATTCATGCTTCATGAAATTTATACAGGTACTTCATTTTGTAGAGAGAGGACTACCAAAATCGATTCCATTTAATGAACGCAGTTTCTGCACTTGGTTCCTCGTTGTGTGTCCTCACTCGACAATTCAGCGTATATAACTTATAAGCTGGTGAAAACGGATTTTCATTCGACTTCGTATATATGGATTCTAAGGCGTTAACTGTTGCTAAGCATATTAAGGTAACTGTTGCTAAGCAAATTTTTAACATCGTTCGGGGTTGGTACATTTTACGTCAGCGGGTTACAGTTACATTTACTGCAACTACCGTCTAATTCATGTGCATCGCTGAACCTCCCTCTTGCAACAAAACGTGGCCAGAAATTGAATGAAATCATACATCTTAACGTATTACACAATTAAAGCTTAAAGCGTGCGTAAACCTGTTTAGCCAGTCTCTTGGGTAGGTGCCAAATGTACCTCACGGTCAAAGATGGAGTGATAAAAAGTAACGATGCTGCCGCATTGTTTGGAGCGTTTTAAACGTACCTTACTTCAACCAGATAATCCGGAAGTATTATGTTTCGTGACCGCCTATGTGCTGTATGGTTCTGTTGCACGCCATCAAAATTATCTTCAACAACGCTTGTAAGACTAGGCCGTGAGGTTCTGGGGTTCTGGTGAAATCCGTTACGATCTTGCTTTCTAGCACAACCTGATGGTTGAGCAATACCACGTTGTAAATTCATATATCAAGTTCATCAAGCTGGTAGGTAGGTTAACAGAGAATTAACAGAGAAAAAACAAATACGTGTATACATTTGACATTAATTAACTAGAAGGTATTAGTGGACTGTTTAGCATATCCACTCGTAGTTGTGAAATAGGAAATAGCTCAAGAATGGGAAATTCTTTCGACTTGGAAATGGGAATGTTATTAACAGCGTTTTTCAGGTCGTGATTGTCTGTGTGCTGTGTTAAATTGATTATTTATTACGTATTTTTTGTGTATTTTCCATGTATTTGGCCAATAAAAATAGTATATTTTAAGACATTTTTATACTTTGTATTAAAATGGAATGCAATTGTATCAAGATTTGTAATATTAATGCAGTATCAAATATATAACACATTTACATAATGATTTAATAGCAAGTTGTTGAGTTGTTTATCAACTTATGGGAAGGTAACTTCTGATATTTTATTACTTCACCCTTTGCAAAAATTTTACTTTGTTATAGTTTACATTTAAATATCCAATACATTACATTTTCTTGTTGATTCTGCGAAAGGTGACAGGCAATTGAAAGGTAATTGATATGAGGCTAAAGATTAGAACATGTGTGTCCAAGTGTATTATTATTATTATTATTATTATTTTGAGAAACCGATATCAATTTCGTTGCCCTGATGATAACGAAAGGCGATACAAATTATTTTAAATATCTACTTGTAAGTTCTTACACTACTGTTTTAATTTTGAAAATAAAGAGATAATTTCGATTAGGGCAAACTCAATACCCAAATGTTGACACTATAAGCACGCATCGTTCTTCGATTTTATTGTGTACATCCCGCGTACGTCTGCAACAAACTGCAACAGCCGTGAAGAAATTCATGAGTCACGTTCCAAACTCCGTACGCTCGCCACTGGAGAAGGTCCTCTTCTGAAAGGCTGCGTGGACAAATATCGTCACGTGCTCTTAATATCCCTGGGGGGAATCGCCCCGAGCAACGCAATGCATAAGCAAAGAGTACCGGGAAGTTTCCTAAATGAACGAGAAATTGTGACAGTCCGCGGTTCGCCATCTTGGGAAAGAAGTGATTGTGTAGAAAGATGTGGGAGGATTAACAATAAAGGAGAGGGTGGAAACAAAGGTGGGGGATGAGTAAAATTCGTAAAATCAAATTATGAGTATACATAGTTTCACAAAAGATGAGCAACTTTCGCAGTTTTTTAAGTGTTAAATAAATTGTAATGCAGTTTTCACATATGTGCATTAAACATGATTCCTGCGGGAGAGGATCATATTCACCTCCCGGAATATAATATGCACTATACTTACGGATCTAATGACAGATCAAACGCACTCGTTCACTAAATTATCCCATTGTCAAACAACAATGGGTGTGTCTTCCGATTTCGTTCAGCTCCACTCTTCATTCCAATTTCATCGCTGATTCATTGATTGATTGATTAATTAGTGATTCCGGTCGTGTCAACAGCTATCATTATTCCTGTAAGTTTTGTGTGTGTTTGTTTGCTCGTGAGGTGGCTGTGTTCCTCCCCACTCGATTGCGAGATCCGCCGCCGACCTACCTTCAGCTAGCGGGGTTTTCCCCACCCAGGTATCTCCCTCCAACGGGGCTGCATCGCCCCAGCCTTGACGAGCTCTAACCTCCCGACCGGTTTCTCGGAATGCATGGCAGTATATTGCATGTTAGTGTAAGTGTGTAAAAAAATAAAGGGTGAGGAGAGGAGAAGGAAGAGGCAGGAAAGATCGCGTGCGGTCCGTGGCCCGTTTGTTAAGATACTACTCCGACATTCGCCTGGTATTGATCGGAGATTCCACGGAAAACTCCCCATCACGACAGCCGGTTTCTAGAATTCTCCTCCAGCTAACGATTCTGTGGGATGTAACCGCACGGGTTCAGCTAGTTGCAATTTTCTCGCCTTCTCGTCCTTCCCCCGTGGGCCGTGAACCCTGGCGACCCGCTGCACTAGCGCAATGCATGGGCTGCGGCGCGGGCGTGAGGTGGCAGCCAAGTAAATGTTTCGTAAATATGAATGGACGCGCACGAGCCGACCGCGCCCCTGGCCCCGCCCACCTTTCATTTTCCTTCCCCCTCCCCTCTGCGCCCGCCCTCTCCCTCGGGCAACTGAACGTGGTCCAGAGCACTGCGATAAAGTGCGAGACAGCAACTGAAGGCGTTGCCTGGCTGCCTCTCTAGTAGAGCTGCTTCGTAGCGACCAATTCTCTCCGTCTTCCTATAGGCAAGTGGAATTTATAATCTAACCTGAGTGAGGAGGATTATTTATAAATTTTCTTTTAATACATGGAATTTTAATAGTGTTCCATTGGCACATTTTCTGCAAAATCTTTCAATTTACTAGTTGGAATTTATTGTAGTTTTCTTACGTTTTCTTTGGTATTCTGGTTGTATTTTAAAATGAATTGTGGGTGTCCTCTGTCGGAGGGCACTCAATACACAACATAAATACGCAATGAAACAGCTAGTATTATGCTCCGTATTAACGCCCCCCTCTCTCTCCCTCTGTCTGTCTGTCTGTCTCTCTCTCTCTCTCTCTCTCTCTCTCTCTCTCTCTCCCTCCCTCCCTCCCTCTGTGTGTGTGTGTGTGTGTGGTTTCTCTCTTTATGTCTCTCTCTCTCTCTCACTCGAGAGTCTCGCGGGTTACTGAGGGTGGTCCAGTGCACTGCGATATAGTGCGTGACAGTCCCCGAAGGCGTTGCCTCGCTGCCTCTAGTGGAGCCATTTGGTAACGACGAACTCTGTAAACTTTGTAGTTTCCTGTGGGAAAGTGGAACTTATAATCTAATCTGAGATCCCAGGATTATATATAAACTTCCTTTAAATTTAAGGAATTTTAATAGTATTGCCCTGGCATATTTCTGCAAAATCTTTCAATTTACTACTTTTAATATATTGAACTTTCTTGCGTCTTTGGTTTTCTGGTTGTATTTTAAAATGAATTGTGGGTGACTACTGTTGGAGGACACTCAATACACAACATATATACGCAATTAAAAAATATTATGCTCACACACAGTTTTTAACTGTTTTTGACGTAAGTAAATAAATAAATAAATAAAATATTATGCTCTGTATTAACGCTCCTCTCTCTCACTCGGAAGTCCCTCGTGTTACTGAGCGTGGGCCAGTGTACTGCGATAAGGTGCAAGACAGCCGCTGAAGGCGTTGCCCGGCTGCCTATCTATTGGAGCTGCTTCGCAACGACCAATTCTCTCTGTAAAGTTTGTAGATTCCTACGGGGAAGTCGAATGTGTGTCCTAACCTGAGAGCGGAGGATTATTTCTAAACTTCCTTTCAGTTTATGGAATTTTAATAGTGTTCACCTTCCACTTTCTTCTGTCACATCTTTCGATTTACTTGTTAGAATGCACTGTACTTTTTTGAAGGTATTTTTCATATTTTTTTGAAAAATATTGTAGGTGTCCACTGTACATTCTTGACATAAATACGCAACCTATCATGACAAGTATTATTCACGATATTAACATCATTACTATTTATTTAAATACCATTTTCTTTTTTCAATAAAATGATGTTGTAAAGAACTTCGGGAAGCAGGTTTATGAAAAAATTCACATTAGTACACACACCGAACTTACGCGTCAATTCACCATGCGTAAATGATTTGAGAGATGCGATTGTCGTACCAACATACTCTAGTTAGAAGATTTTGATTGTATTCCTCTGATCTTGATGTCTATATGATTGTTTATTTTTCTTTTATTTGTTTAATTGTGAATCTAATTGAGAAGAAACGTATTTGTACCCTCCATTGACAAGCTTCATGAGATTGTAAATCTACCACTGGAAGCTGCTTCCTGGAGGAGATAGTAAGTTGTCACAAAGAAGGCGTACAGAAGCCTTTTCAATTATTTTTCAAAAGCAAGGCCAAACGCATATCTTATTTGGGCGTGACTACTAGACACGCGCCCAAAGATACACAAATCCGCTCTTTCTTATGTGACAGAAATTGTCGGGCGTGGCGCACGCGGCCGGGTGACACTGAGGCACTTCCAAACGCCGGTGAACCCTGTCGAAAGTTGTGGCTCATTATTTCATGCAGTGTTATGTTGTAGTGTACATTAATGTTTTTCATATATCATGTTTACCTGACAAATGACAAAACAAAACTAACAGTTGGTGATGTAGATACCTTTTTATTATGATAAATGACTAAAGATATTGTCTGGTATCAATACTTTGTTTTCGGCCCAGAAGCTGCAAGCTCTGATGATGATCGCAACGCGATCGAAATGATCATAAGTTGATTAAAAAGTATTGATACCAGACAATATCTTTAGTCATTTATCAAAACTAACAGTCTTTTTTTGGATTTAATGTCGATGGGTGAATATATTATAATGCCAGGTTTGTTCTGTAAAACTTGATATTAATTAGCTGACGTAAGGTATCATGAGTATCTGTCATAAGTCTGTTTTCCAAGCAAAGGTTTCCTTGAAATGACACAAAAATTAGATATTTGTATCATTAGATCTGCAGCATTCTCGCTTTAACACACATCTTGAAATTTTCTTTTACCATTTCCTCCCGTTCTTCTTCTTTAACGTGTCCCTTCTGACTTCTGCTACTTTGTCTCCTTACGCCCGCATGATTTTCGTCTGTTCCCAAGTTATGCAACATTTCAGGCAGACTGTTCCTCAGCATCCCATACCATTTACTTTTATCTAAATTTTTCCCCTTTAGTTTCTCCTATCATTTCGTGTACCCTTCCTCTTTCTAATGTTCGTTAATGTGACGTTATCTTAAGACCCAGAATTTGAGATTTATGTGTAAAAGAAGCCAATAAACCGAACACATATTATATCTCTGATGAGCCACGGCTCCCGTCGCTATTGAAAATAACTGCACTTATTGTGCCTGAGTGTGTGTTGGTGGCAATGGTGCTAGTTATCCTCTTCCTCTCTTGCGACTTTATTTTTCTTTCCATCTCCATTTGAATCTGCATTCACGCCCTGCCTATATTCATTCTCTGCAGTTTCTCTCTGGTCCCGTGTGCCCTCTATCTCATCAACTCGCGCAGCTTCTCTCGGCACTTCCACTTGCGCAGTGCGTACCCGGCCGCTGCGTCTCTCCTCCCCTCTCCCCCCCCTGCCTTCTCCTCCGCCCGCAGGTCGTTAGCGCGCGTCGCGGCGGTAGCCGGCCCGCCCACCTTTCACCATTATTCCGCCTTTATCTCTCCTGCGGCCCGCCGCGCCTCCCCGGCCCGCCCCACCCGGCACGGAACCGCGCCGGCCCGCGCCGCTCCGCCCCCTCCCGCCCCGCGCCGCCCCGCCCCCTCCCGCCCCGCGCCGCCCCGCCCCCTCCCGCCCCGCCCCCTCCTTGCTCCACCCCGCCCGAACCCCTCCCCGCCCCACCCCGCCCCAACCCCTCCCGCCCCGCCCCCTCCTTGCCCCACCCCGCCCGAACCCCTCCCCGCCCCAACCCCTCCCCACCACGCCCCGCGCCGCCCCGCCCCCTCCCCCCGCACCACCCCGCCCTGCGCCGCCCCGCCCCACCCCGTGTCGCCCCGCGCCACGCCGCCCCGCGCCCCACGCCACGCCGCTACCGCGCCGCTACGCCACGCACGGACATGCCCCGCCCCGCCACGCCACCTCCGGGCCGGACGGCGCCGTTCCGCCCCCTCCCGCCCCGCCCCCTCCTTGCCCCATCCCGCCCGAACCCCTCCCCGCACCACCCCGCCCCACCCCCTCCCCGCCCCACCCCGCGCCGCCCCGCCCTGCGCCGCCCCGCCCCACCCCGTGTCGCCCCGCGCCACGCCGCCCCGCGCCCCGCGCCACGCCGCTACGCCACGCACAGACATGCCCCGCCCCACCCCGCCCCGCAAGGACCGCTACGCCCTGCCACCTCCCGCCCCGGTTCTCGACGCCCCTTCACGCCACGCCACACCCCGCCACGTCACTCTCCACCACAGCACTCTCCGCCAAACCCTGCCCTGCCACCATCCACCACGACCTGTGATGACCCGCCACGCCAACCCCGCCACTTTCCGCCGAGGCCGTCGCCCGCTTTCTGTTTCCTTCTGCTTCTTCCTGTTCCTCTACTTATGTCTACTTGCAACTTCCCGTTCCTCTCAACACTTCGGTGCTTCGTTCCCCGTCCCAGCATTTCCTTCCGCCTCTGCCACCCCTCACCGTCCCGTATCAACCCAAGTGCTTCACCCTGTGACCGTCACCGCGCCTTCTCGCTCCACACTTTTATCTCTCAGCCCCGAGCCGCCTCTCATTAGGCTGTGTTGTCTCACGCCACTCCTCGCCGGCCGTTTCGCCCCTCACAACTCGGACTCTAAGCCTCGCTGGCACTCGCGGATTTTCCTGCGGAGGCGGGGAAAATCACGGCGATGGACAGTCGTGTCATTCGCACTGAAGCTAATTCCAGAAGTAGCTGCAGGATGGATTCTGGTTACCTATGGCATCAAAATGGCGTTAGGATCGCAGTAAAAAAATGTATGCCTAGTATACTTGCCGAAAATTTGATGGAAAATGCCTTTTACGTCGTTGCAATTTGTGTTGCATGTAATTGAAAACCAATGTTTCAATGTGTCGATTTATATTACGAAAGGCATAACAATACGGAGGCAGTAAAGGTGAAAAATTTCCACGAACAAACCACAATGCAATGAAAATTGAATCTTATCCTAATAATAAATATTGTAGTTTGAAATTATGTTCACATTTATGTGGGAAACTTGTTCTTACCTTTCCTGTTTATTGATTGAAAAGTGTTACTTTGCAAGGTCTATTTTAGCATACACTATCCCAAAGAATGTATGGCCATATAAAACAACTGGGCTCTGTAAAGTAAATAAAACACTGCGGCGACGTGAATCAACATGTCAGCCGCCTCGCATATTGAGAATACTTCTAATTGTATACAACACGTCTAAGTAAATTTCTAAGAATTTGCAGTGAAAATAATGGACGTAACTCGTGCGGAAGTGTCTTTGGCATACACAGTTCAAGATGCCGGACTCGACTCCTATTGTTGCCACGTCCGTCAGCATTTCATTCGTGTGACAAGGTCTGACTTTCTTTACCAATTATTTCATTTTTTTGTTGTTGTAATTATACGTCTTATACGTTTACCGTGCGAAGTGGCTCAGGGCGTGGTGCGCTGACTTCGCATTCAAGCAGTCCGGGTTCAATCCCTGTGCAAGCCATCCTGACGGTGATTTTCATGGTTTTCTCTCGGTCATACAGACGAATGCTGGGATGGTTCTACTGAAAGGCCACGACCACGAAACCGGCGTCGCTAGCCGAATTGCGCTACGTCAGGAAGGTAAAAAGAATTCGAAACATCGCGGTTTTCTGGTTGGGTGACCAAGTAGGAACCCCGAAATCTAACGGCGCCGAAGCCAACTGCCCTTTACGGATCATAATGGCTAAAAAATACAAATCATTCGTATAATTATTAATATTATTATAATTCATTATCATCCTCTGACGACCAGACTGCAACCACTTGAGATAAACTGAAGACAGTGCTTTTGTCATCAGACCGGAAGTAATGTATTTCGCATGTTCACCATGGATATTATATAATTTTATAGAATTGGTATTCCTTGAATGCATTTTAATATCCAAACATAGCTTTTTTTTTTCTTTGTAACATTTTAAATTGCTTTACATGCGTCAGCAACGCAAATGTTGACATAAACCCCTTTCAGGAAGAGCATTTACGAAACCCCAGTAACTACACCTGACATCCCCGAAACAGAAGAAAATATCTCTTGATGTGATGACATTCGAAAAATGATGCCCGTGATTACGAATTAAGAATTTTATTACGAGTTTTTTTCTCTCTTAAGAATTTCACTTCTCTTGTATACACACACCTTCTGTAACCGGTCAAGCAAGCTCGGTCGTTCACTTGGCTAATGGGGTGTCAAGAAAACTTGAGAAGGCGGACGGCTTGGGTTACTGTGGGCTATCTGGTTTGGGCCAGGTGTGGGCGAGGTCTGTGGGTAGATGGATAGTTGTATTGCAATGCGGGAATGGGTGTGCTAAGATTATTTGTATTTGTAGAGTATTGTACATCTCTTCTGATATGATATAATACTGTTATGCGTAAATACTTCCTTATCAAATTGACTGTCCATTGGGTGGGAACGTGATAGCAATTTAATGCGCATTATTCCTGTATTTCGAATTATTAATTTTCAAGGATTATTCCTGTTCTTAATAAAAAAGAGGTTACTCATTTGAATAAAATATATGTTTAAATTTTCAAATTTGGCATATTGTTTGTTGATATCTATTGGAGGTAAAGAAGAATATCTTTTTAATGGCGTTTTTTTGTAGTTTATTTTGTTGGGTATTCTATACATCTCCGTAACTATTAATCTCTCTGAAAGTTAGTCAAATATTTGTTTTTTATTGGTTTAATAATTTTTAGGTTGTAGGCTTTTCACAATGTAGGTATTTCAAAACAGTTTTTTTTTTTATTTATTAATGATCCAACATTACACTGAAAACACGTTTTCTGTAATATAAATCCACGTCAACAGACATGCTGGTTACTGATCCAGCTCTACGAGGACATCCATCTCGATATCTTGGGGTTCTTTGATAGTCGGCGAGTGTGAGTTGACGATGTATCTTGGACGAACATTGCCTTTGAATTTCTCAATCAAATTTTTTATCAGATCTTTGTAATGTCTTTACAAGCTTTTAAACATGATTTGATTAGTTTTTACAGTGCTATTTTTTTGAGACAAGTTCGCAGAATCTGAAACTCGGGAAAACTCTCCCTAACCTCCAACTGCACCTATTAAACTGACACCACCTCGTGACTATCAGCTGGCGTTCTACTTTTACCCCGTGCAGCCCCGTCCCTTGCAGGTCACGACCTGATAGAAAAGGGGGTACCTGCCATCCATTCGCTAGCTTCGTTACTACTGATTTTTTTGGTATTGAAGTTCCCGATTGGATGTCAGTGTCTCCTTCTCCTTCAGCGCGGGACCCTGAAAGGTACACTGTTTGGCGGAACTGTACATCTGGCTGGCGGATCTGTACATATCGCCTAGCGAAACTGAACTGTTTTAGAGAAGAGTTAATACTAAGAAGAGACGGCTTTAACATGTCGGAAAACAAATGAACGTCACGCAGGGCTATTACATTGCGAGAGATAGTGATGAAGCCATTTGCAAATGAGCTGACTGTAAACAAATGCACCCACAAAATGAGTGCTTGGGCAGACATCCTGCTGTTCTGTTACCAGCAGTAGCTGTCAGAGCGGTCCCTTCTTATAGTAATCTCTCTATACCTCCTGGCGCAAAAGAAGATCGTAGTTCGGTTGATTGATTGATTAGTGATTCCGGGCGCGTCAACGGGAACTGACCTTATTCCCGTAAATGTAGTGCACGTTTTTTGTTAGAGGTGGCGGTGATCTGCTGATTGGAGAGATATGGCGCTGATCGACATGTTACCTAGTACATAACCTGCAATTATGTTGCCGGCAATGGCCAGAGCAGTAGCTGCCAAAGCGGTTCCTTTTTATAGTAATCTCTCTATTGCCTGAGTCAAAAACATCGGTCGCTGTCGTGGAGTGCGGTGCGTCGGCGTCCTCGAGGCGGCGACGGCTGCGGCAGACAGGGCGTCGCGCCGGCGGCTGCGGGTGGGGTGGGAGGCTGCGGGAGGCAGCAGCTCGGTAGCCGCGGAGGCGTCGGGTTTCACACCCGGAACTCGCTCCCTCTCCCTCTGCCCGCTCTCCGCAGACGGCGGCCCCCAAAGCCGTTCGTTTGCTACTGCCAACGCCAACGCCAAGCCATCGACGCCGTAATCGCCGACGCCCACGGCATCGCTTATGCCAACTCCCATCACCCACTTCATCGCCGTTGCCAGTGCCGTCGCCAACGCCCACGCTCACGCCACCACCAACAACACTACCACTTCAATCACCACCACCACTACTGTATCTCCGCCACCTCAACTACCTCCGCCGCCTTCACCATTCGGCATCACCAACACCACCAATGCCGATGACCACCTCCGGCATCTCCGTCACCGTCAACAGATGCAATACATCGCCAACACCATCACCACCACCCCTATCTCCACCGCCGACACCACCACCACCACCACAACCACCTCAATCACCACCAAAACAACATCCCCTGTCTCCGCATCCTCGACTACCTCCGTCACCTTCATCCGCCATCACCACCACCACCAATACCGCACCCACCTCCGGCATCACAACCACCATATCCACCATCACTTTCACCGTTAACAGACGCAATACACTCACACCACCACCACCACCACCACCACTGCCGCCGCGGCTGCCATCACCACTACGACCGTCATGACCACCACTAACGTCACAGCGTTGCCACCATCGTTGCCGCTTCAGGCACTCCACAATCTCTTTACATCAATGAAACAGCCTCAAAATCCCTAACCGAAACCACAACCATTTTATTACCGGCAACCGGAACGTTCCTTACTTACTTCTAGGCTGTCCGGGTGACGCCGCGTCGTTGGCAGATAGGCCGACGTTTCGCCCGTCATGTTGCAGGCTTCTTCAGGGTAGTGACACAATAGTTCCTTCTCCGATGTTGTATCTTTTTCATCTTAGGGGTCGGGTAACGCGAGTGCGCCGTGATTGGCGGAGAGGTCCCTCTGATTGGCTCGCGGTCTGGGCCAACCCGGGCCTCGCACCCGCCGTCCTAGAGATCGGACGGTGGAGAACAGTCCCCGCGCCGTCAGGAAACGGTCGAAAAATATACTTCCAGGCGTGGTTCCAGCCTACGTGTACATAAACCGGAACGTTCTTCGGAGCAGTTGGGTGGCTTGATCCAACCCATTCCGCCGCTCCGTTAGCTGCTGCTCCCGGGCGGGGCCCGCCTGCTGTCGCCCACTGCGGCGCTCGCGGCCTTCGCCCCACGGAAGCCCCCGCCCCCGCCCACTGCTCCCCACGACACGATAGGCCCGCTTCGAAACGCCGTTTCTACCCACTGCAACCACGTGACGCGGTGATCCCCTCGACGCAGTGGCCCAATCATGGTCTTCGGATTCTTGTGGCTCTACTGTAATGAAAGTCGAGGAACGTCCGTATGTATCTCTGTACGTTCATGTGTATGTATGTAATTGCTGCCAATTTATTATTGTAAATTTGAAATGAGTATTTCATGTATAAAATTTTGCGACTATTTCGATTTATGGGAAATGATCTGTTTATGATTGAGGTAGGTTTTTGCGAATTGAACTTGGCTTTGTAACTTAGCTTAATGCAACGTACCGTATATGTGACCGTACCGTATGTTCATTAGTTTCATGTATGATTTTAAATGCGCCCATTTCCTTTTGTCGATTGATATTTGTTGGACCTTGTGTTGGCACACTGTTCATGTCGCCCGACCGTTTTATGATGTAAATCGTAGTTCAGGGCCTGGTAGTTCGAAGTTAAGTTCATCAGAGTAGCTTTAATATTTTTGCCCAGGCTCTCTTCCTGCGGTTGGCTGCGCTGATCCGTAGTTTTCCGTGGATTCTCCGATCAGCACCAGACACATACCGGGGCAGTACCCTATCATACGGACCGCGAGTTATCTTTCCTTCCCCTACCTATATTTATACTCACCCCTTACTTCCACACACACACTTACATGCACTACACCATTTTACTTGTTGGGGGGGTAGATCTTATCTCGGCTGGGGCGGAGCCTCGCTGGTGGAAGATACGTGGTTAGGGAAGAACCTCGCAAGCCGCCGGTTAGGCCAGCCATTGCGGTCTCGCCAACCAGTGCGGTAAGATCACCGCCACCTTCCGCGATAAAAACATGCACTACACGTATGGTACTAGTGACCTTCGCAGTTTGACGCCTCCGGAGTCACAAAAACAGTCAATCGTATTCAGTGCACAAGGTACATTTTTGAGTGTAGGTAGAATTTCTTTTTTCGATTGATGTGCTTTCGACCCACTGTCCGTGTCGCCCGCTCGTTCGCCCACACGCCCGGTCGCCCATGCGCCCTCGCCCCCGCGGGCGCCGCCGTCTTCGCCGCCGCCGCCACCCGGCGTCGTCTGTCAGATCAGTCTTCCAACCCGCTTCGTTCTCCCTCTCCCTCTCTTCGCTCGTCGCCAACGCTCGAGACTTTCCTTTGCCCCTTCCGCGTTCATTTGTCCGGCCTTTTGGGCGTAACTCGGGATTGTCAGCATTCCTTTCCACTCGTCTGGATACGTCTCGGCCGTGAGGCGCTAGAAATTCGAGTAGCGTGCGATGGTGATACGTCTTTCACAACTTCATTCCAAGTGCGCACTGTCCAACTCCTTACAGAAAATTGAGTTCTCCGTTCACCAATAACTCACATCTTCCAGCGGCTTCCCTCAGCGAAGCAGAGGCGCGAAGGTCTTCTTTCTTTAATGAAATTGTTCACTCAGTTCTTTTAAACTACAAACAGAATTTACTGTATTTGCTTTCAGTTTTTTGTAGAGGCGAAACTTGAAATAATAAAAATTTAATTCAGAATCTCGTTCATCAATAAGTTCATCAATTTTGAGCGTAATCTAGTAATAAACACTCTTGGCATCCGCAATTACACAGTTCATAATTTCTAATAACTTTTCAGAAGTTGTGAATTCAGTTCTCTCGTAATACGTGATAGATTGAAGAAACATTTAGTACAAAATTAATAATTCGCTATTACCTGTGGAATTCAACAAATACTCGTATACACAGTCAGTACTCAAACAAAAATTGTTTATACTCGTAGAACTAAGTACAATGCTATTATAAGAGGTAGTACCGTTAGAGTTAACGCATGTACATGAATTCGTATCTTAACCTTATTTTTAGGAGTACTCGTATAAAAAGGTGATATTAAAGAATTACATTAAGGCTGGAAGATACGACGATAATTGTAACTGTACCCTCAGCGTCATTTGAACACCTTCAAGTCAGAAATGTAAAAGCTTTAGTAGGCTGCCATGTATTTTAGTGTTGTTTGAACAATTTACTCCAGCTTGTCTGAACAAAAGGTGAATGACTTTCGTACTTCCCGGTTGTCCAGAGTTCGAGTAGCACGTGGTAGTGATGATAATAAATTAGGAAATGAATATATACCGTTCGGTGTTAGTTCACAAAGCAAGTTGTTAAATACGTAAAGTTAGGAGACGGACATATCGTGAGCTGCTGGTTGCTGTGATATTTACAGAATGATGATGACGATGATGATCGTGCAGGTGCATACTAGCTTATTGATACGAATATCACAGGTATAAAATATAATTATTCACTAGTTCCGTGTTTCCTTACAAGGAGGATAGAGTTAGAGTTAGTTGTAGGACGAATATTTATGGAGACGGATTCAGTGAATTTTACAATATGAAGATGATCAGTACCATTTCAATTCCACTGTTTCACTTCAGAAACACAATACCTTAAATTGAACAGTCTTGTATTTCAGTGTCATTTAAATAGTTGACTCGAGCCTATGGATAAACTAAATATGTTTTGCATTTATACTTTACACGTTTCAAAAATATTTGTTCATATGCGATAACCATTCCTTCTACCCTTGGCATTCGACAGCATACATATGAATGCAATGTTACGAAGGAAACGTGTGTGTATCTGTCACGTTGAGTGCTTATTTCACCATTCGTTTGCTAGGGTATTGTATACGATATGTTCAGCCATGTATACGTAATGCAGTTTTTCTCTTTCATTCTTATCGCCATTCCCCATCGCTTGTAGCTTCTCTTGTCCGATCCTAGCTGGTAAGTCTTTGACTTGTTAGAGCTGGGGGGGGGGGAGGGGCCAGCGGGGCGAGAGTTCCTCAACCGAAGATTTAAGCGCCGCTCCCTCGAATACTTGTGGTGTTCCTTTCCGAAGATACTTGAAATTCGTTTTCGCACGTCGGTCACGTATCGCAAGTGTACACGTAAGCTTCCGCGGCTCGACTTCATGACTTCTTGGTTGTCCGGGTGACGCAGCGTCGGTGACGTTTCGCCTGTCATATCGCAGGCTTCCCCAGGGTTGGTCTCTACCCTGAGGAAGCCTGCGATGTGACAGGCGAAACGTCGGCCTCTCAGCCAACGACTCGGCGTCACCCGGACAGCCAAGAAGTCACGTATAATTGCAAGCTCAGGTATGACACAAGAGCTTCTGTTAGGTTTATATATTCATGCGTCTAATTTAATTCTGAAGTTAATCTGACTGCTATTTTGGCTCCCCTATTTAATTTCTCTTCTTCTCCTTCTTCTTCAGTTTTTGGTGCAGACTACTGCCTTTCACAGTGTGACGTTCAATCTTTTTGTACTCATTGAGCTGGTTGCCAAGTTACAAAAGTTACAAGTTGCTAAACATGAATAAAAGAAATGTAGATTAGTCAAATGAATCTAGGTATAAATGGAACATAAAAAAGGCTCATCATTATTCAAATTTTTTTATTGAAAAGTTAATTCAATGGACAATTGATCTTGTAACATGCATGGAAATGTATTTCAAAGTTAATATGCCAAATTCTTGAATTTCAAACACGTTTATGTAACAAATTTAATAACATATATAAAATTACAAAAACAGTGCATCACACTTATAAGATAACATATTTCATTCAACAATCAGGCGTGTATAACTATTGGTATATCTACTTCTTGATTTGCCAGTTACATATCCCAACCGTGCATTTTATCCCTTTGCAATTCTTTCTTCCTCTTAATTCTGCCTGTATGTTTAAGCAAAATTTGTTATGATTAACAAAAAAATCAACGAAAAGGTTATGTTACAGATGCACTATTGTTTATTTATTTATTTACGTCAAAAACAGTCAAAAACTGTGTGTGACGTACTATGGGGAGAAGTTAGTTTGAATTTACATTGCAGCATATTGCGTTCTTGTTTACATAATTGTCCCAATTTCACATTCATATGATAACGTTTTTGCCGCGCTGTTTTGCCAAGCAAGCCTCATATCTTAACCATTTGGGGGTGTCGTCAGCTTTCTTTGTGTCCTTGCCTGCACGTGCATTATAAGCGACCAATCCTCTGAAACCACATCTCTTCATGCTCCCTTCCATTCCTTTCCTCCTCTTTCCTCGCTTTTTGCTTATTTCCACCAGCGTTTTTTGATATCGTAAACTGTGGTACATTTACGCCTGCGAGCCGAGCTCTAAAATTCTGCCTTCGTTTACATTTCATATACGTCTTAATTTTTTTCTTTTTCGATGGAACTGCTATATAAGAATTACAGTACAATCGCTGGGAAAGTTAATAAAATATTGAGCTCTATAGAGTACCAATTGAGCGCATAATGTAGGTTCGATATATTTAGATTTTTGTTGAATTTTATATTAAAGAGAATACACTGTATTTAACACTGTATTTAACACTTATATTAAAGAGAATACACTGTAGTAAATAAAATCATTAGAATCTGGAAACTCGTCTTGTAGTTAGCTTCAAACGTGTTCAGACTTGAAAACGTGTTCGTTTTCATGTCTTCGAACGCGGTGAATAACTGATACGTCCGCTTGTTACTGAAAACGAGATATGTGCATTTCTGGGTTATCCTATTTATTCTCTACTTGAATTTTAATATAGTAAGTAAAATTCCTTCTGATTTCTGAGTAAGAGCATCCCCGGATGTATTTACGAATATACGTGAAATAAACTAAGAAGGCAGGACAAGTTGTCTGAAAATAAACGCCATTACATTGGTTTGCCATCATTGATTAATATTAAATAAGTTGCACTGTCGTTTATTCGTGCTAGAATATTAGTTTCAATAAGTACAGTATGACAATATATTTTGCGGTCTTGTAAAATTTAGTTTTCGCATAAAAGCGTATAAGAATTTGTAATTCTCAATTATTTTCAAATATTCAAAATAATTAATTCACAAAAAAATATTTGACATGTGTATTCTCTTAACTGCTCCAATTTGATGAGAATAGTGAAAAGTATTTCCTGCTAGCAGATTAGAATAACTTTAGATAATTATTAGAATTTTCTTAAAATTATTACGTACGTGCATTCAGTACTATAAGGCAAACAATAAACAAACGGTATAAAACAGAGTCTACAATTCATTAGAGCGTTGAAAAATTACATTTGTATGAGAATAAAATAAATATTACATTGCCACAAGAAAAACCGTAGCACCCTTGTCGCCATGCGTGTCGTTTCGCCTCAGTTCACTGGGGCGTGGGCATCACTTCCTTATCTGCTTTCTATTAGGCCGGGCCGCCCCTCCGCCGCGTCTGGCGGTTATCTCGGTGGCGGCCGCCCCATCATCTCCGCCGCTGCCTCCGCTTCTTGCGGCGGCGACGACGGTTCGTTTTTTGCCCGCGCGGCGGCGCGTCTGCCGCGCCTGCATGTGCCGCCCGCCCGCCCGTTGTTTTTTTTTACGAGCCGAAAGGAGGGGGAGAGAGGGGGAAGATGGCGCCGCTTTTTGCCGGCTTGGACTCGCCGCCCCTTCGCTGGGCGTGTCGCTCGCCCGCCCCCGCCGACGCGGGGAGGTTTGTGCCCGGAAAGCCCGCCTTGTGGCACACCGCGTATGCCGGGATGATACGTTGAGAGATTCAGTGCCCGGCCGGTCCCCACAGTAGTCCCTGTGCCGCCAGTTTTCTAACCTGGTGCTGTCCCTATGGCGTGGCGCGCCACCGCCGTTGTGGAATATTGCGCCCCCGCATCAAATCCGCCCTCGCCTTTGACCACGCCTTCACCTTGCCCTATATTGGGATTTATTTACCCGTGCACTTGACGTAAATCTGCTGTTCACGGCTTCATCAAATCAGGAGCTTCAACGTCCTCATAGTGACGTTGCTGTACTGACATATAAGCTCCCGATGGGATGAAACCCCAACAGCTTATTTACTTCAAGTGCACGACTAAATAAATCGTACTATACCTCCGATAATCCTTCTTCCGCCCCTCTCCTCGCCATCACCTCCTCACAGCCCTCACGACCACCCCGCCGGAACACTGACTCTATCTCGCTTAATCACCCCGTCTCAAACCCGCACCTACGACGCCATTGCCCCGTCAATGTCCCATCCCACTTCACCATCACCGCGCCATCACCCGGACATCACGTTGTCTTCATCACACAATCGCGCCCCAGGTCGTCCCCACTTTTTTCCTATCTCGGCCTCTCCTCCGGCACTATCGTCCCGCTGAATCAATGAATTCCATTCCCCTCCAGTGCTGCACCTATGTCCCACGTCATACCGTGTGCTGCCTCTCGCTTATTGACTTCGTGGCGTAATATTGCTTGCCTAGCAGAGAAAGCGGTTTGTTATCGTATAGTTAATCCGTGGACGTTTCTTCGTCCCCTCGCTTTCGCTCTCCAGTCGCGCCTCCGCTTCTCAACTCGTGTTTTTGAGAATAAATATATGATATACACAAATCAGAAAGAAAATCAGAGGAAATCGGGAAGAAAACAAAAATACAAGACATTGCAGATAGTGTCCGTGATCTCCAATGGCGCTGGGGCGGACGTGTTGCCCGGCAAGATCCTACCAGATTGTCACATCGTGCCACGTTTTGGGATCCGAGATGCGGCTGGCGCAAACAAGGACGACAACAGAAGAGATGGTCTGATGTGTTCAAGAAAGTAGTGGGTGTAAAGTGATCTCGAGTAGCAAAAGGCAGTGAAGTTTGGAAGAATCTTAAAATCAATGTTCAAACATTTTGATCGTTTAGTTAATATATATAAATTGTTCTGTATTAACTATGATTTTCGAGCATGTTTGTGCCCGGGCCATAGCAGTGGACGTGCCCAGAAACTCCAAACAATCAATGAAGCGGCGATCCTTGCCTCTTTCTTAACCCGTTCCTCCATATTGTTATACGTTTTCTAATGATTCTCGTCGGCGTAGCCGACCCATAGTCCTCTACATGGGTCTTTGATCCATTTCAAGTCATGTGTAGGGTGAGTAGAATTTACAAACCACAAAATCTATTTTCGAAATATAATTATAATTCGCCGGGTAAAGTCTTGATTTGAACACATCCGTTTAATTCGCTTTTGGTAATAATTTACCTTGGTAGTAAAAACAAACATTAACATTTTATTTACATTTATTTAAACAAACATAAACATTACAATTTTTTAATATCTAGTTCTCAATGTTAGAATTCCATTATCACTTGCTGCATCTGCTTTGAGAACAGTTTTTAACCGAAAACACACTGTGTAACGTATGAATCTGGTCAAATCAGCATAACATTGAAAGAAAAAATGAGATCTTAAAACACAGTCACGCGAACAAATACAAATGCACGTAAGTATACACACTTGCCTACATTTAACCTGCAGCACGCAATAGTTATCGCCCGGCAGTATATTCTCAGTGTATTGCTTTACGGCGTTATGGAACCATTGCTTCTGTGACCTGTTTCTGACTGGTGGTAAAAACACGCTGCAGAGGTGCACGACACAGTTGCTCAGGGAGGAGAAATAAGTTCTCATTCGTAGAAATCTCATTTGCATCTGACTTCTTGTAGGACCACCATGCTTGTTGCACGTCAGACGCCCGTCCCACACCAAAACTGGGCCCTAAGAAGACAATGCTTCTGACTATAATGCCTTCACATAAATCTTTTGGTTGAAGTCTGTATTCTTCACGAGCTTTTTGTGCTTTGTATGCCGCAGATGTTGTTTCTTTTCCCTCCCGTAAAAGTAAGTTCGTGTTGTTTTATTGCAATTTTCTGCGAAGGAAGATACTAGAAATGTGAGATACGGAATTTGTGGGTAGCGGAATCTTTATTACAATCACGATAATTTCCATACCAAATTCGATTATTAATTATTTATTTTATACATGCAGGGCACTCTGGAAATGTCAGAATACCGTACGAGGGGAAAATACAATTTTTAGTTCAAAAGGATCATAAATGTAGGTTCACAAGTAACATAGTAACCATTTTAGAATGAAGAATGTTATGTCAGATTAAATACTTGCTTTTTGCTGCGAATGGTATTAAACGTGCGTAATAAACGGGCTCAGTGTTGGGTGTTGACGGAGAGGATGATAGGGTGTGAACGGTGCTTTGGGGATTCGGATGGCAAGGACAATGTGATGCGTCATTGAATAAGCTATAAACCCGCTCTAAGACATTCACCTTTTGTGAAGCGTTGGCACAAAGTTTAATGAAGATGAATTCTCGGAAGTAGGAAATGCAAATGTAATCAGATCATCCGACTAAAAGGAAAAAGAAGAAAACACTGAACTCTTCCACAGATTCATTTTATTCCGTTGCATATTACGATGTTGTTACTGCCGCTTTCGCAAGTACTACTCTAAGCTGCTCGGAGGGCATCAAAAGCATTTACTTGGCGAAAATAAATCCTCACTTGAAATAGAGATGGATTCGAGAATAATCGTTATTATCGCCATGAACGGACTCCATTTGGAAGGAGACGGAGACGACAAAGCGTGTACGGTCCAAACACTTCGATCCAGAGCAAACACTTCGAAATAGTTACCTTTACAACGTTTTTGGTCCGGATGCCAACGGTGTTTATATGCACAATCATTTGGGCCATAATTGCCAGGTCAAAGCCAGCTCAGTGCCATTTACGTAATGTGAACGTAATCTCATTGGAAATGGAGATGAATTCGCGAATGAGAGGAGGTCATAGTCTTGCCACTTATTTCGATGATGATAATTTGATGACCGACTTCGGTGGCATAGGGCATCAATTGATTTCACCGCAGTTCCTCTGACCTCAAGGCCTAGGTTTCGAGTCCCGATGGTGGCTGGATTTTCGACACTAGCTAAATAGCTAGGTCGAACACAATCGCTGCCTGGAGGAGAATTCTATCCGCTAGCTGCTCCGGTCGGCATTTCTCAGTGGTTTCTCTGATCAACACCAGGTAAATGCCGGAGCAGTACACCCTAACAAACGAACCACGGACCATGCGCGATCTTTCCCTCTTATTTCTTGTATCTTCACCCCCTACCAACACACGCATTTACATACACTACACTACCCCATATTTCTCGGGTGACAGCATTTTCTGGCGCTTAGACCTTGTCTCGTCTGAGACGGTACCTCGGTGAAGGGTAAACCGCTGCATTACGCCGATGTTGCTAGCCAGCGGGGGACGATCACCGCCATCTTTTGGGATATAAAACATACACTACACTTACGGTACTAACGACCTTAGCCGTTGACGAGCCCAGGAACCCAAATCTATCAATCAATCAATCAATTATTCGATGACAGTATCTCGAATGCAAATCTAAACGCTGCATTTTGCTACATACGGTATCGAACGTGCGTCATACATAATCGGATTCAGCGTTGGGCGGCGCCTGCAGGGGGCGACAAATGCGGAGACGCGCGGTGTTTCGGGGGTCCAGAGGGCGGCGGAAGCGCGGGAGGTGGCGACTTCCGGCGATTGTGTGCGGCGGCGCCTCCTCGAAATATGCATCCGTTGCCGCGGCCGCGGCAGGCGGAGAGCGCGGGGTGGGGGGCGGCTCGTTGTGGGGTTTCGCTGCAAGGCCACGCGCGCGTGCCCGCGGCCTCGTGGCTCCTCGTGCGCGATCTGTGGGAAGGGTTACGGGGGTTCGACCCGAGAAGAAATCGTCTGGGCACGGATGATTGACTTTGCCGACCGGCATTAAATGTTGCCTCTGCTGCGACTGTTATCGGTAAGTTCTGGGGGTCGAATTCCGATGGTGGATTTTCGAGATACATACATAGATGGGTACATCCAATTCACCACCAGCTGTCTGGTGGGGAATTCTGGCGGACTGCTGCTCTGATCGGGAATACCTGGTTAATGCTAAGCGAATGCTGTAACAGTGCATTCATAAACGGGATAGCAACCTCCGCCGTCTGTCCTTCCTCATCCTTTACCCCTGCTTTGCCCTTACATACATGCACACACGTACACTTTCATCCACGTACATGCACTACACTATCAGACATGACGAAAACCTGTCGGACGCTTAGATCTTGGTAGTAGAGGTAGCCCTCTGCTACCTGCTAAACGTTCAAGACAAGTATTTTTACGTCCGTGAATGAATTGGTTCTACTGAATCATTCACGTTGATTTGATCGCGTTCTGCCGATTTGGACGTTTAACCTTGTTCGCCATATCTTTCCTGACGCAAGTAGACTAGGCCTGCGCTCTTGGAGTCTAGGTCTAATGTCCAGTTTATTCGAACGGAAATTCGGGCGAATAGGAATCCTTTCTGATCTTACTCATACCTTCCTCCCTCTGTGACTTCACAAGTGACTCTCCTTCTGAAGGTCGTCCCTCCTAAGCAGCAGTGAAAATTAAAACTGTTGCTAATTAGCTCTACGAATTGCCGTGTTAATTTCACCCCGTCCTGCCCCGTCCTGCCCCGTCCTGCCCCGTCCTGCCCCGTCCTGCCCCGTCCTGCCCCGTCCTGCCCCGTCTCGCCCCGTCTCGCCCCGTCTCGCCCCGTCTCGCCCCGTCTCGCCCCGTCTCGCCCCGTCTCGCCCCGTCTCGCCCCGTCTCGCCCCGTCTCGCCCCGTCTCGCCCCGTCTCGCTCCGTCTCGCCCCGTCCGACTCTGTCCCGCCCCGTCCTGCATCGCTCCGTCTTGCCTTATCCCACCCTACCGAACCACGCCCAGCGGCATCTTGCCTTCCTCCGCACAGACTACCTTCGTCCAGCCCCACAACACGTCCCGCCCCTCACCCCCCCACCTCCTTCTCCCACCACCCTCCGCCTTGTCCCATCTACCTCCACTCCACCCTGCTCCTCATCCCAATCGCTACACCTCACTCGGCTCTACAATACCACTTTTCACCCTCTCCACCCTAGCCAGCTTCGTTGTTTCTTACGATTTCCTCGAACCTCATTTGTCTTTGCCCTGCGCAACTGTTTCTGCTCCGAATCCCCGGCTTATGCTGCTCTGGTTCGGCCCACCCACATTTCGCTCCCCGCTGCTCTGCGTGCTGCTTGCCCTCGCCCTCCGCTGCGTCCTTGGAGACGGCCGGCACGAGGGGCGTGTGGGCGTGCGTCGCCTACCAATCGCCCCCCTGCCTCTTTCGCGGCGCCGTCCACCCCCTCAGTGGCGCTGCTGAGCGACGAGGCGGCGCCATTGAAGCTGCGCTGATTGCCTCTGCGGAGGCGCCTTTCATCCGTCTGTTGCTCACGTTAATCTCGTTATTCCTCACTGCTCTTTCATCTTTCTTCTCTTATTATGGACTCGTTCTGTCTTTCCCGTTTCTCCCCTATTTTGCTTTCGTTGTCCTACACTAGCTGCGTTTTTCTTACCTTTCGAGGAATTTTTTATTTTATCTTTCCTCCCAGGTCTCAATTTGCACAGATTTTGTTCAGTCGATTGGGCTGGCGAGCTGGAGACTTGCGGAACCATTCCGTAAACTGTCCAATTTCTCACTCGTACTTTAACCCTTATCCGGGCAACCGGGGTCCATTGGACCCAGAAGCAAAAGTTTCATTATTTTACGTGAAAACTATCAAAGCTATTACGATAGTTTTTTGTGACTTTGTTGGCAATATTGTTTTCTAAATGTTCCCGCAACCATTTTGCAAAAGCATTACTGAATAATAAATAAAAAAATATTTATATTTTTTTAGACGCAACCGGGCAAGCGGTGTCCATTGGACCCAGGTGTCTTAATCTACTTGTAATAGCGTATTTTCTGGTTTTGTTTGGTTGAATATTTGACAACAGCTGTGCGTGCAAGGGACGAACGGATGTCGGGTTACGCAACGTCTTTTCATCGGGATGTTATATGACATTACGTGTGATAATGCGATTCTGAGAACGACGCCTTCCTATGTATAGACATTGTTGCAGCGGATTAGTGTGTAGCCAAGAGTCAAGAGAGTGAGTTTTTGTAGTCGTGTGCTGTCCAGGTTTTGTGGAAAAACTGCAAAGCAACAGGTATGTTTGTTTTTATTTTATATTTTATTTCGCGGTCTACTTTACTGGCAGATAATGCAAAGTTTCATTTCGTGTCTCACGTTTTTCAAACTATCCTCACATACGTTTTACTTACAATATAATTTTGTATCTGTATGCAATGTCCCGACGTAGAGGTCTTTCACCTTCTGAAATTCGGAGAGCAGTAGAACAAATTTCGGAAAACGAGGACGATTTATTGTCAACAGATAATGATGAAGAGAGTGATAGTGAAGTAGATTTTGAAAGTTTAGTGTCAGAGGCCAGTGATGAACATGAGGAAGCTGATGCATCTGATTCAGAATATTATAATGAAAATGGGATTGAAACAGTTGTAACTCAGCATCGTGGTAAAGATGGCACAGGATGGTTCGCTGAGCCGACTAGTACAGGCAGAGTACGAAGTCATAATATAGTACGGGGGTCCATAAATAAAGTTTTGTTGCCACCTAGTGCATGTATAGAATGTCCAGTGGATGCATTCAGTCTTTACATGGATGAATCAATAGTGGCAGAAATTGTTCGCTGTACGAATGCAGAAGCTCAACGAGTATACAAAGAAAAAAGGCCTTCTCAGCAATGGAATGATTGTGACAAAGTAGAGATGTATGCTTTCATTGGACTCTTACTGACTGCAGGCCACCTAAAGAGCAACCATTGCAATTATGACACTTTGTGGAATAGTGTCTATGGTCCGCCTATATTTAGAGCTACAATGGGACTAAAAAGGTTCAAGAGTATTTTGGCATTTATTCGTTTTGACGACAAAACTACTCGCTCAATTAGACGGCAAAAAGACAAATTTGCACCAATAAGAAACATTTGGGAGAAGATAAATTCAAATTTTAGAAAGTATTACTTACCTGGTACTAATAGGATAATAGGATTCAGAGGAAGATGCCCATTCAAACAATATTTACCTTCTAAGCCTGATAAATATGGGATGAAAGTCTGGTGGGCATGCGACTCTGAAACATTTTACCCACTAAACGGTATGCCTTATTTGGGAAAAGAAAATGGACAAAGAGCAGCTCCTGGCTTAGGACGTCGAGTAGTGGAAGCACTAACTGAACCATATCAAGGCACTAATCGAAATGTAACATGTGACGATTTCACTGACAAGGATCTTGCCTTAAATCTTTTGTCACGTGGTCTGACTCTTGTTGGTACGGTACGAAAGAACAAGACTTTCTTGCCTTCCCAATTTCTCACAAATAAACATCGCCCTGAAGGTACATCGATTTTTGGATTTTCTAGGAAAATTACGATAGTTTCTTTTGTGCCTAGTAAGAAAAGATCAGTAGCATTGCTTTCTACTATGCATCATGATGGTACTCTATCAAGTAATGGAAAGCCAGAGATAATTATGTATTACAACAAAACCAAAGGTGGAGTCGATGCTCTGGATTAACTCGTGCATACCTACTCATGTAAAAGACGCAGCAATCACTGGCCATTAACATTTTTTATGAACTCGTTGGATGTATGTGGTGTAGCTGCGTATGTGATATGGAGAAACCTTAATCCTGAGTGGAATGTTAAAAAACATGAGATCATGCGATTATTTATTGTAGATGTCGCAGAGAATTTGGTTCGTCCATATATTCTAAGGAGACAAAGTCAAATAGGATTGAACAAAAAGTGTTCAATCACCTGTCTGTCAATCACCCATGTTATCGGGGAAGCAGCACCTTCTACATCTAAGAAAAATGAAGACAATGCTAAATAAAGATGTCACTTGTGCCATTGGGAAAGAAGTAGAAAACAGACAGAGATGTAGCGTCTGTTCAAAACCTGTATGTAATGAATACAGCCAGGTAAATAGAGTGTGTCAGATCTGTAATGCTAGTAAAAATGTTTAAAATAAAAAATGTAAAGTATTTGTAAAAGTGTTGTTAAATAAAATAATCATGTTAGCGTGTTTTGTTTCATTACCTGCGTCGAAATAATATACTTGTAAGCATAACTCCTTAGCAAATAGTCCTGGGTCCGTTGGACCCCGCTTGCCCGGTTGCGTCATACAAATTGGTTGCCCGGATAAGGGTTAAAGAACCTCGATGTTGATGATTATTTTAGATTAACTTGCAGTTTGTTTTAGCTGCTAAATATTTGAATAAGAGTCGCGTATGATCTTAACTGTCAGTGAAAACCATTTCAAGGTTGTTCGTCACGACACAGCTGACTATTACCTTGTTAGTTTTTGTTGCCTTTCCTTATCCTTCCTGAGACTCTCCCGCCCAGATATCGGGTGCATAGAGCAGCATTGAACTTGACAACCTCCGTGACGTGACCCTGCAGGTGCCGATGTTTCTGTCATTGCTCCGTGGCTTTCTTGAGGGCGCGCGCCGACATTCTTGCTCTGGTCGCGGTCAAAGAAACTTGATCTATGTTACCAGCTTCGGTGGTTCGGGGCGTCAATTGATGCCACTACATTGCCTCTCACCGAGAGGTCCTAGGGTTCCACTCCCGACGGTAGCAGGATTTTCGACTCCAGCTGTATAGCTAGGTCGAATTCAGACACTGTCTGGAGGAGAATTCTAGCGACCGACTGTTCTAATCGGTAGTTTTCCGTGGTTTCTCCAATCCGCACCAAGCGAATGCCAAAGCAGTAATCCAACAAACGCACCTTGCGCGATTGTTCCTTTCTTATCTTCTCCTCTTACATACTAACACTTACATGCACTACACTACCACACATGCCGGGATATCAGTCGAGAGCTTAGAGCTTTTTCCCAGTGCGCTGGTGCTCTGCCGGTGGGGATATACCTAGTTGGGGAAAACCCCGCAATCTGAAATATAGATCGGCGCCAAATCGCGCCAACCAGCAGAGAAAGACCATCGCCACCTTCTACGATAAAAACACTAATACTTACGGGGCTAAGACTTCTTGTTGACGCGGTCGGAATCACTAATCAATTACACTGCGATTTTTTCCAACTCTGCCCCTGGCAGGTATCAGCTGTAGAGAATTTCACAATGGTGACATTGAAGCTCCCGATTGGATGAAACTGTCAAGAGCTTAAAACATGCCAAGGGCAGAGTTGGAACAATCGTAGTATAATCAACCGAACTATAAACTTCTCTTGCACCAAGAGGAATAGAGAGATTACTATAAGACGGGACCCCTTTGACAGCTACTGCTTGGCCATTCCTGTCAATATAACTGCCAGATGAGTCCACGCACTCATTTTGGCAGTGCGCTCCTTTACAATTAGCCCCTTTGTTACTGTATTCATCGCTATCTCTTGCAGTGGCATCGCCCTGCATGACGTTCGTTGGTTCCCCGACCTGTCCAAGTGGTCCCTCCTTAGACCCCCTTCCCACATCGCGACGGCGGTGCGCTTCCGAGCGCCGCGGCTCGTAGCAAAGCATTGGTTTGAATGGAGGCCTTCCCACGTGCAGCGGGCGGGCGCTGCTGCGACAAGCAGCGGAGAACTCTCGCTATGCGAAGCGGAGGAGGGCGTACGCGCCACGGCTAGCACTACACAGCTTTAAATGGGAGCCTTCCCACTGTGCTGCCGGTCGCTGCGTTTTTTACCTGATGCGGTCCCTTTGTTCGACGTCGCCGGAGGGTCGGCGAAGAGCCCTGCCGATTGACGTACGCGCGCTACCGTGGCAGCGTGGGAAGGCGCCCTTAGAGTAATTCCTTAGGGCCGCTTCCCACGGCGCGGCCGCAGCGCGCTTCCTTCAAGGAGCAGAGCTCTTCCGACGCCGCCACCGCCGAAGCCACGGCCGCACAGCCGCTCGCCATGGAAGGGAGTGGGGTCTGGAGGGGTAGGTTTCGCCGACCCTCCGGCGACGACGAACAAAGGGACCCGAGCAGGTAGAACGCTGCGGCCGCGGCGCAGTGGGAACGCTCCCATTTAAAGCTGTGTTCTGCTAGCGGTGGCGCGTGGCCACTCCTCCACTTCTGGTGGCTGGAGTTCGGCGTCGGCTGCCGCAGCGGCCGCCACCCGCTGCACGTGGGAAGGCCTCCATTCAAACCAATGCTCTGCTACGCGCCGCGCTGCTGCGAAGCGCGCTGCGGCCGCGCCGTGGGAAGGAGCCCTTAGAGTAATTCCTTAGAGTACAGCGTGCGGCCTGCGCACTGTACACCACGTTCTCCCTCCTCGCCAGCCCCGCGGGTCCGTGGCGTCGGGGGCGCTGGCGCTAACGGGAGTTGCGGGGGCGTGCGGCGCATCGCGATGCCAACCGGACGTCCTCCTTCCCCTTCTTCCCCTCCACCGCCTCCCCCCTCCCCGCCGCCGTTCGTTTGATGGGCCGCCGCCGCATCCGGTGGGCGCTCCGGCGTCGGCACCTTCCTTCGCCGCGCGGCCCTGCTTTGGACTCGCCGCCACTAGTGTCCTTCATTCACTGGCCCGCGCAGGCACCGTGCAAAGAGTTGTAATGCACTTGCTGCCTGCAAACGAATGCTGGAGAAAAGAGGGGGAGCTCGTTAGAGAGGTGTTAGATGTCAGACAAATTTAGGGGCGGCTATAAACTTAGATGTTATTTCTTAAACGATGTTGCTGCGTTATTTGTAGCAACACCTTTATTTAAACATAAAATGTTTGTAATTTTATTGTTTAGTAGTTATGTTGATTGTCTGTGAGTGAGACAAATTAAGAGCACGCTCCCAAGTCTTGAAATTTTTTTGATCGTGTGAATACATGTCAGTGAGAAAAAAGTGTTTCTGAATCCGATAAAAATGAGGATTTTTTTTTTAATTATTACAGTGCTCGACCCGTTTTGAAACACCTTTTTAGCTCTTAAAAAACTTTGATTATTTTATTCCTGAATGTTATAGAAAAGTCGTGGGATTTCCAACTGACGAGCTGATGAATGTTGGCTTGTTCTAAATCAAATTCAATAGTTCACTTCAATATTTTATTGTGATAAATAAGCGTGTGTTTTCTGTTGTAATTTTTCTCGTTGTCTTGCCATTGCAATTCTATCATTCTTTCATTGTAGTAATATCATTCGTACTATTAATATATTTGCATTGCAATATTTTATAATGACACTATTCTTTTCATTGTAATAATATTGTCATTAGCATTCAGTGATTTCATTTGCTATTTCTGCTATCAATTTTCTTTTAATTTTTCAAGTGCCATGATAGTTTTGTATGGATGTTAGGTAAAATCAATTTAGGTAAAAAATAATTCGGTATAAATATAGTAAATTCTTTTTGTTTTAGAAACGTGCTATTATTCTGTATTGCCCGTACTTCTGCAGCACAAATGATATTTTGAATATAACAATTTGCAAAACCTCTCTTGTATCGTAGAGCGGACTGTCAGTCCTCAATTACTCTTAGAGTAAATACTTTCGTTTGTATGCGAGCATATTAATGCAACAGCAAGTTTCTTTCAACGTCGGAGATACTGTGTCACATTTGCGCACACTACAGCGAATCTCTTTCCTCTCAAAAGTCTGCTATCGGAGGCGCGCTTTTAAATCATCGAACACTTGCGACAAGACTTCGGTTTTAACCGAACGGCCGAACGAAATTTGCAGGCGGCGTTGATCGAATTTCAGTGGGTTACTGCGCTTAATCAAGCAGCGACGTTTCTCGCGCCTCGCCAACGCCCACGCCGAGTCATAAAGCTGCCCGTTCGCAGCACTTGGCAGCGCTCACGGCTTCATCAACGGAAACACAGTGGGGCGTTCCGCAAGGTTCAGCCAAAACTGGTTCGAATTTATGGTTGTGCGTAGGATATGTCAATGTGGATCAAGGATGGGTGTTTCAGTTAAGGTAATTATTATTTAACTAGTTAAAGAGAACATAAGGGCACAATTGTAATCGGTGTTAAAATGTATTTTGTGTTACGTATTATGTGTGTTTGTTTTTCCCCTCAGAGAAAATATCTACGCGTGTTCCTCTGGGATTAGTTCAATTGCATTCTTGTAATGGCAGTTTCACACTACGACATTTGCACTGCTCATGACTTCATCAGTAGAAGTACAGTGGGGCGTACAAGATGATTTATATACGAATAAATCTAGGAATTGTGAACGTGCCTGGGATTGGTGTCGTATACTATTGATTTGTATATTATGATAGAATATTTTATACTATTCGATTTATCTCTTTATAGAATGAATACCCCGGATTCCTTAGGTAGTAGAGAAATCAGTTTATAATTTAACGATTTATAATTATGTCTAAAATTTTATTTTAATACAGGCTGTTGGACAATAGATTCTAAACCATTTGTGTGAACTACAAATGTTCTCGAAACAAAATAAACGTTCGTCTTTCAAATGTTATTGTAACATATATGTCGATTACTTTGAAAAAAATTGATAAGCAAAGAATGTTCGATAGTATAGTATAACCTTTAACGAGTCTGATCTTAAGATATACCTCACACGCCCATCAATTCTCATAGATCTGGGAATATCATAGATCCTGAATACGACAAATATTCGTGTTACCAACAAAATTATTTTGTGAAGTTCACATACAGGTTTTGATTAACCCTGACTTGCATAGAAAAGAAACATAGACAGTGAAAACGTGAAAACATCAACTGATTGTTTGTTTCACTGATTTCGTAATTTTTCGCTTCTAAACTGTTTACTTAGTTTCGTGTCTCCATTTTAATCCGTCTAATTACAAAAATCAATTAAACTCAGGCAAGGTATATAATAAAACGGAAAAGAAAGTTTAATGAGAAATTCGAGATATGTAGACATTCAATATCTAGACGTCCACGTTAATTCGATATTTTGTGTTTCAACTTAAGCTGTAAACTAACTTGCCCGAGGATGACGTTGAAAGAAAACATCGGTATATAGTACATTGAAATAATTAATTTTCGAGTAACCAATTTTTGTGACGCCTCGTGTCCGCGGTGTCTGCTCCACTGCCAGCCGCTGCCGCCCGCCCGCTCGCCCGCGTGAAGGACTCGCGGCTCACTTTATACGCAAACTCGTAAAGTGTAGCAACCTGTTAAACTTTCCACCGCCGGCGCCTGGCGAGCGTCCAGCCGCCCGGACGGCTCGCGTACGCCGCGCGAAGAAACGGTTGGCGGGCGGCGTGGCGTGGCGTGGCGTGGCGTGGCTTACGCGCGCCGGCTGGGATATCTCGCGCCAACGTCGTTTCCGAGAACGGCCAGCCGCTCTTCGAGTCGCTCGACGCGTGTTATCCGAAGAGGAAGGAATGTTTTCGAGGCGTCGCGGTGTTTGGGTTGCGTGAAACGGGTGTGGCGTTTATGCTGAAAATCTCTCCTGTTTGGGTATCTGGATAATCAAGTAAAACTGCGTAGCGATCGTTAAAAATTGAGACGCTGATGAATACGCATAACAAATATCCATGTGGCCTATTAATATTTGAGATCTGCTAGTGTATTCTTCTCTCCCATAGTCTATTATCGGAAAGGAATATCGAATATTTCTGAAGCGTGAGATTACTTGGGTTCTGTTTTTTAATTTTCGTGTCTAGTTAGGAAACGGGTAACAATAATAGGAAACTGATAACAATTTGAATTCTAAAAAAGTCTAGGATACCCATAAAAACTTTAAAAAGTACGTAAATAAATGTACGTAAGTTGAATTGATAAATTGTTCAATAAATGTATGTACCCGTGAATATTCTTGAATGTTTTCTGTACATTTTTGTAATCAGTGTGGTTAATTTTATATCATAATCGTTAACTATTTGTTGCAATTAACTTCAATGATTGTGGGGTTCCTCTCGCCTCCGGAGTGTCATGCCGGCGCTTCAGCGTTCCGTGAAGCACTGATTTTTGCGCAAGCAATATTCATGCTTCTGCACCGGCATAACAGTAATTCACAATAGTGTTTTACATGCAATAAGTCGAATAAAGTGGCTGTGACCGATTTTATTCTGATATATACGAAGAAATCATCCCAGAAATTTTAACTCGTCCAACTACCTAACATGTTTCCAGAGTTGTCTCGGTCTTAGGTGAGAAACTTACTGCTTGAATGTTTATAAACTGATATTGAAAGTGGTCATTTTGTAGTATAGTGGACTTGAACGAAGACATTTCTTGGTTAAGCGAGCAGATATCAGAAAAAACTTAAGAATTTATGGCTCTCCGAGAGAAGCCTCAGCCTAGGCATGGTTCCCTACGTTTTGCTCGCCGGACTGACTTTCCTCGGGATGAAATGGTCGCTATGTCTCACGGGATGCCAGGAATCTTTTGACTTTGGCCGCAAAAGTCCGCTGTACATACGAAGAAGACGAAACAATCAGAAAAGACGGTAATATTAAACAGTTGTTATTCACGAAAAAAAATTATTTAGATTTCATTTAAATGAATTTGTTATTAACGAATAATTAAAATGTAAAACATAATTATTTTCAATTCATCTAAATGAAAATTTATTATCGACCTTGAAATGTAATTGAAACGATACTTTGTACACATCCTTCGAAATGTATGCATAACAACAATATTTCCTTTGGAATATTCGTTGTTTTCATCATAAATTCATAGTTCCGTAAGAATCTCTTCATATTTCTTTATATTTACCTTCATTCGAAAGCCTTGTTCTACTCTTTTCCCTTTTTCCGTCCCCCCCCTCTGTTTGGTTGACCTCTTTCGTCTGCTACACTAACTCCCTTTCTCTCTCTTTACGTCTTATCGAGAGTACGCTCCCAGGGAACGTGTACCCGCGAGCATTGTAATGCCCGCGCGAACGTGGAGGTTGGATTAACTTATTTAGATATCACCCGGCTTCGAAGGGGATGGCTGGTGACAGATGAAGGCGCAAATGTGGGGCGAAGGAGAGAGCGCGTCTGTCTCCGCCGCCGCCGCCGCCGCATCCTCCTCTGCCGTCACCTTCATATCGGCCGCCCCTGCCCACCATTACGCCTTCTTTCCACTGTCTCATGTCTTCTCTGTCTCCTTATCGCCCCCTACCTGCGTACCATCTAACGTTCACCGTGCTTCCTCATGGCATTCTTTCCGCGACTTCGCTGTCTTCCCGCGCCTCCGTTTCGCCTTCGCTTCGCCCCCGCCCCGCCTCCGCCCCGCCTCCGCCCCGCCTCCGCCCCGCCTCCACCCCGCCTCCGCCCCGCCTCCGTCCCGCTTCCGCCTCCATCTCGCCTCCGCCCCGCCTCCGCCCCGCTTCCGCCTCGAACTCGCCTCCGCCCCGCCTCCGCCCCGCTTCCGCCTCCATCTCGCCTCCCCCGCCTCCGCCCCGCCTCCGCCCCGCTTCCGCCTCCATCTCGCCTCCCCCCCGCCTCCGCCCCGCCTCCGCCCCGCTTCCGCCTCCAACTCGCCTCCGCCCCGCCTCCGCCCCGCTTCCGCCTCCATCTTGCCTCCGCCCCGCCACCGCCCCACCTCCGCCCCGCCTCCGCCCCGCCTCCGCCCCACCTCCGCGCCGCCTCCGCCCCGCCTCCGCCCCGCCCCGCCTCCGCCCCGCTTCCGCCTCCATCTCGCCTCCGCCCAGCCTCCGCCCCGCCTCCGCCGCGCTTCCGCTCCATCCCGGTCTTCCCTCTCCGCATCCCGATCCGCCTCGACCCCGCCCACCTCTCACCACCTCGCCTTCTCGTCTCCACTGCCCTGAAACTCCTCGGCCCCACCTCCGCCCCACCACACCAGCTCTCCTCCACCGCTCCTCATCCATGCCTCTTCTCCACCTCAGCCATTCCTTCTCGCTTTACCCCGCTTTTTCTCTTCTTTTCCCCGCCATCGCACGGCTTTTGTCTCGCCTCCGCTCGACCCTGCCTCAACCCTTCCTTCGCTCCGCTCACGCCCCGCCACCGCCTCGTCCCTACCTCGCCTCCGCCCCGCCATTGCCCGGCTCCCGCCACCACCACGTCCCTACCTCGCCTCCGCCCCGCCTTTATCTGCCTCTGCATCACCTCGCCACCATCCCGCATCGCTTCCACCGCCGCCGTTTGGTGCGGTGTCTAACTTACCGAGCGGTGTCTTACTAACCGAGCAGCGGTGTCTAACTTACAAGGTCTCAAAGGTCACAAGTAAAACCTTTAGTATGGTTGCGGGCCATATTTACAGTTCTCGGGCGATTCACACCTGACTTTTCCGTATTGTTGATCTCGTGTAGGTAGTTTGTCGAGTTGTGGGGGCAGGGGAACGGGTGGGGGACGGGGGCAGGGGAAGCATGCGTGATATCGCACCGTATCTTGCATAACGCTGAGAACATTCAGTTAATTTTGAATTTCTGAATTTACTACAAAAAAGTTCTTGAATCTAAATTTACCCCTTTGTACATTAAGAGATTAATGACTGTGACTGAGCGCGTGCGATTGGCGTGCACTATTCTCGCCCGATATGGATTCAAGTGACTTTCACTGTTCACTAAAAACCTTTTGCGGGCCACAATAAATTGCACCGCCATATGGATAACCCTGATCTACAATCTAGGCCTCACCTTTGCTGTAGCCACCGCTGCCACCTCCTCCCTCCTCCTCCTCCTCCTCCTCCTCCTCCTCCGTCTCTGCCGCTGTCACCTCCTTCCCTCCAACACCTTTCTCACGGCCGCCGCCGCCGCCGCCGCCGCCGCCGTCAGCCGCTTCGACGCCTCCGAGTGTCTCGTTAAGAGAGCGCGGCGAGGCGGCGCGACGCGACGCGCGAGACGCAGCGGCCGACGAGACCCAGTGGCGCGCCGCGCCGCGCGCTCTTGTCAGCGCTGTCAACCGGGCGATCGGCTCCTGCTTTGTTGTGGCCGGCCTGTCGTCCTCTGCGGTTGATGCGCATCGGCGGCTGCCCGCGCTCTCGGATCCCACACGATTGCCTTAGAGGCCTTAGAGGCCTGGACCTGGACACTGGTAGCCGCTAACGAAAGCGTCGAGTGGTGACAAGCACAGAGTTGTTTTATGTAATGGATACCGCTTCATTTTGTGTTGAAATGTAGTTTCGTGTGATGATGATCAGAGTGTTGTTTCATGTAATGGATATCGCTTCATTTTGTGTGTTGAAACGTAGTTGGCATGCTCCTCCCAGTCGACCAATATCAATTGTTGGTCAAAGTTGTCTGAGTCTCCCCCCCCCCCTCTCTCTCTCTCTCTCCTCTCTCTCTCTTCTCTCTTTCTCTCTCTCTTTCTCTCTCTCTTCCTTCTCTCTCTCTTTCTCTCCTCTCTTTCTTCTCTCTCTCTCTCTCTCTCTCTCTTCTCTCTCTTTTCTCTCTCTCTTTCCTCTCTCTTTTCTCTCTCTCTTTCTCTCTCTCTCTTTCCTCTCTCTCTTTCTCTCTCTCTCACCTCTCTCTCTCTCTCTCTTTCTCTCTCCCTCTCTCTCCTCTCTCTCTCCTTCTCTCTCTCCTCTCTCTCCTCTCTCTCTCCTCTCTCTCTCCTCTCTCTCCTCTCTCTCTCTCTCTCTCTCCTCTCTCTCCTCTCTCCTCTCTCTCTCCTCTCTCTCTCCCTCTCTCTCTCTCCTTCCTCTCTCTCTCCTCTCTCTCTCCTCTTCTCTCCTCTCTCTCTCCTCTCTCTCTCCTCTCTCTCTCCTCTCCTCTCCTCTTCCTCTCTCTCTCTCCCTCTCTCTCTCTCTCTCTCTCTCTCTCTTTCCGTAAACACCATGATCAGTTTTCGTTTCCCCAGGAGACGTCCCCAGAAATTAGTGATCCTATAGAATCTCATAACCGAATTTTACCTTCGCAGTTACACACATTTGGGTATTCGTCTTCCCCTAGTTATAAATTAATTCTATGTAACTAGCGGAGTACATATAACGCCAAACATGGATTGGGTATGGTAAATGTCATACAGATATGTTTGCTTTCATTTATTAATTTGTTCAGTTGTGTACTATCAGAGGTTGCAGTTACGTAAACTTCTATAGTTTCGTCTCTCTGCGTTAACAAGTCTACATGAAACCAGCGTACTCCCCTTAATGTGTTAATTCATTTTTGTTGTTTATTTGTTCACACCCATTTTTCCCAACAGAATACCTGTTCTTTCCTAATTGTTATCGACCAACGCTTTCTCATTTTAATATCATTCCGTCTCTCTGGGTGTCCAGTACGATTAGTATAGAGAGATCACTATTATAAGAAGGAGCCGCTTTGACAAGCTACTGCTTGGATCCTGTCCTTGGTTACTGGTACATTCAATTTGTGAACGCGTTCGTTTACAGTTAGATAATTTGTAAAAGGGTTCATCACTATATTTTGCTATTCCATCGCCCTACATGACGTTCATTGGTTTCTCGACCTATGAAACTGATCCCTTCTTAGAGGAACCACTCGATATAATATGTATCGATTTGTGCACTGTATTCTTTGCACACCCCACCCATCTCTTATTTAACAACATTCTGCTACTTGCCTTTTCTCTTCATCGATCGGTCCAGTTTCCTATCGCCCTCCCTTTACAACTCGCGCCACCCCAAGCAACGAGCAGCCGCCTCGATATCTCCCCGGCGCGCCCCGCCCCTCTCCGACCGACTCTCCCCCGCCTCGAGCAGTTTGGTGGCCGATAACCGCAGCTCGCCGCCGGTCGTTGACAAGTTCTCCCGCGGGCAGTCCCGTTCAGGACAGCCACGATGCAGCTCTCGTGCGCCCCTGCGGCGCTCCTGGCCGGCAACCCAACGTACAGCGATGTCGTGCTGGTTGCGTCCACGACGGCCCCTTGCTTCGGCAAATTTGCGCTGTGTTATTTTTCAGACATGCAGTCCCTGAATCAGTTGATTTTAATGTTGTGAAATGTAGTTGATTGCTATGTTGTGAAATCATCGGTATTAGTGTGTTTATGTTACGTGATGACCTTACAATACCATACGTACTCTACTTCACTTTCCATTTTATATTGAAGCAAAGATGGTATGGAGGTATTACGCTCTTAACTTGATTGTCATTGCAAAATAAATATTAACAATGATTTTTTTTAATTGCGACGATTTAAACAATTAATCTTATTTGTGTCTAGATATTGCTTATTGTGATTTGTCGTGTAGTCAGTTGTGTTTAAAGGTTGTAATTATAAATGTTGTATGACAGAATGTTTTTGATTATTTTTATTACTTTTTCTCATTATAATATGATAATCGTAATAATTATATTAATTGTTTTCATACTTTTTGAATTTTATTTTGTTGTTATTTTTATTACCAAAAATACAAGTGTCTTCTTCTTATTTTGCAGGTGAGTATTCGTACGCGTGCGTCCTTCCTGTAATTGAATTGCGTGGTTGGTGCTGAGAGGGGTGAGTATGTCGTCTTGTGCACCGGAGACCCAACATGGGTATTGAATGTCGCACTCCCTGTGAGAACACATTTCTTCAAAGACTAGAATACATGTTTAAAAAAAAATTGGATATGATTTTGAGCTTGACTAGAATGATATACCTTCGCAACAATCGGAGAAGGAAATTTAAATTCGTCGTCAGCATCAGATGTGTTTGGTTGAGGTGGATCTACAGGAACCCCGGCCGAAATCCAAATGCTGTTTTGTATCAGCACAATGAGGAGATAAACGTAGGTTATAACGAAATAAATTCTAATATAAATATATCCTTAACACTTTCATAAAATCATTAATGCGTCATGTTGGACCACAGACTGCTGGGCTGTAAACCCTTCGTATCCCTACTCTTCCCTAACAAACAGGCTCGGACCTACGATGTTTCTTTCCTTTTCCTTGTCCTACTATCATACCTTATTCACACTTACAGTAACTTGCCGGGAAACTGGTCGGCAGCTTAGAGCTTGTCCCGGCAAAGTCGGCCCTTTGGCGGAAGATATCTGGGTGGGTGAAAACTCCACTAGCCGAAGCGCAGTTCCTCGCCAGATATCACCAAGATCGCCGCCACATCCCTCCACAATACCTGCATTACACTTATGGAGCTAATGCCAGCTGTTGAAGCGCTCGGTATCAAACCGATCAATCCAGGTGGGCGAAACTTCATTCACGAGCTCGCAATTAACGTGTACAAAAGCGGACATTATCCAAGAATTCTTCCAGAATGGATTTCTGGATGGATCCACGCGGCCTCGTGGCTTCCCAGCGAACCAGCATTCGCCCAGAATCGCCCTCGTTTCTCCGAATGGCGCGTCGTCCGCGCGTTCCCTCGGCCCTCGGGGCGCACGCAACCGCCCTTCGCGGGCCCTCGCCCTCGTCGATACGGCCGCCCCCCTCCGCGAGCCCTAAGGGCCGGGGCGGAGGGCGCTCGATGCGATCAGCCGCGCTCGAGGCCAGGAGCAGGTGCGAAGGGCGGCGAGTGGAGGGCGACGGGATGAAGAGCCCTTTCGGCGCCGCGTCGGGTGATAGGGCGACCGCCTGCGCCGCGGGGGCGGCAACGAAGCGGGAGAGGCGGCAAATCTGTGGCGCAGTACGTGGCTGCACCTCGCGGCTTTGGGTGGCTTGGTGGCGGCGGGTGCCAGCGAAGGGAATTGGGATGTGATAGGTACCGTCTGTCAATATGAAGTGTGAAAGATAATGCGAAATATGAAGTGTATTATGGTGAAATATTAACGTAGTGAGTATTGTTTGAAAATATGAGGGCACACAACTAATATGATTTTCTGTTCATTTATTTTTATTTCTTTCTTTTTTTCACTCGCTCTCTCGCTTTCATTCGCATTTTATCTCTGTATTCTTATCTTCCAGTATTCTTTTTCTTTGCTTCCTTCGCGTTATTTCTCTCTGACCTCCGTACCCTCTCTCATGTGTCTCCCTTTTGCTCTTCTCTGTTTCTCTCTCCCCCTCCCTCTCCCCCTCTCTCACGAACACTCACACATACATAATTAAACACATTAACATAACCATGTCGATAATTTCTATTTTAGGCCGCAAGAAATCACGTTTTTTAGTCATATCATTTTGTGATCGAATCATTGACTTTTAAGATTCTTTTCTAAAATTGCTTTGGTTTCGATTATTTGTACATTTAGCACATTTAGCATTTTGATTGTTAAAACTACAGTTGGTAAACAGATCAATAAGAGATATGTTTTGAACAGCAATCACTGTTTGTCTTAACGATTATGTCATTCAAACATAACATACTCTTCTTGGAACATTGGGACTTTATTTATGATTGAGTATTTAAAAGTGTGTATGCGCGCGCTCGCGTATGTGTGTAAAATGTTTAGTATATTATTCACTAATATTTCAAAGGCAAGACAATCCCTCAGCCACAATTTCACTTATGTGTCTGTCAGAAAGTATCCACCGTCTTTTTCCCCCATAACCATTTCATTGTATATAGAGCTGTTCACCATTCCCGTGTTGTCGGTTTAGTCTGCCGGTAATAACTGTTAACCTGTTCACCATTTTTCCGTCTGCAGTCTCTTTCAGCCATCATCACTTCCCCATCCCTCCTCCTCCTCCTCCACTTCCTTTCGATGTAAGCAACCCCCCGTCTCTCCGTCCACGCCTCCTCTCGGCGTGTGCGTCCTCTTCACTGCCTCTGTTCTGCCTCCGCAGCCGCCACTAAGAATAGCAGGCTAGGCTCCGTCTCAGCAGTTGTTCGGCGCGCGCGTGTTGACTCACAGAAGGGTCTGCGCTGTGTCCGTGCGTTGGAGTTCTGGGCGACGCGATTTCGCTCGATCGCCGCGGCAGTTCACGCAGATTCCGATAGACGGCGTGACATGTTTTCGCTCGCCTTGACGTCACGCGCGAAAAGCACGCGGCTGATACACTGGGGGAGGTGACTCGGAGGAGCAACTGATGAGTGCCTCTGACCGGGAGGTCCTAAGGGTCGGGTCCAGGCGGGAACAGGAGTTTCGACGCTCGCCAGCTACCTAGGGACTGGGGGAGAATTCGAACGGCCGGTTGCTCTGATCGGTAGTTTTCCGTGGTTTCTTCGACTAATACCAGGTGAATGCTGGAGCTATTTCCTTCCCCTTCCTTCTCTTTTCCTCACCCTTTGCTTACACTCTCATGCACTACAGTACCCCACATGCCGGAACACTGTTCGGGAGCTTAGAGCTTATTCCAGCTTGGGCGGTGCCCTGCTGGTAGGATGTACCTGAATAGGGTAAACTCCGTAAGCCGACGGTAGGTCGGCGCCGGACCTCACTGAGCTGAGGAAGATCACCGGCGACGGCCGCGCTAAAACATGCACTACACGTGCGGGACAAATGATCTAGTAGTCGATGCGTCTGGCACCATAATCATTGAATCAATCAATCTAAAACTTGCTTGATAAAAGCTAGGGTAGGCGCTCACCAGTTGGGATTCTATCAACTGAGTTTCTGTTTCAGGTGTAGAAACTAAAGTAAGACACACCTCGATGGTGCTCTTTGCTGGGAATGTCCCCAGAAGAGCGGTGGTTTGCGCGGAAGGCCATTAGGCGCCGATAGATGACAGCCAGGGCGGAAGTGGAGCAGAAGCGAAAAAAGAACTAACTAGTACGAGAAGGTTCCCATCGAAGGCTTTCTCTCGTCAGGATTTCCTGAACTATTTTTTGTTGAATAATTATTTATGCACAAAGGGCGTGATGATCGAGCGAAGACAAAAAACCCAAGGTCTTTTGGTCACCCGAGATCAATAGAATCAATTACCACCCGTGATATATACAATATTTTATATACCTAATTTTAATTATTTATATTTATTTACTTCTTAAATAACTAGATGTTAACTCGACTTGGTTTCTTTTTTCATAATTCCCTCCATTAAAGAACATGTAGCATCATTCAATTGTTTTCATCATTTCCCTCGTAACCACGATCCTCTCGACTTCTTGGCTGTCCGGGTGACGCCGCGTCGTTGGCTGAGAGGCTAACGTTTCGCCTGTCATATCGCAGGCTTCTTCAGAGTAGTGACCACCCTGAAGAATCACTCGGGTCACCCGGACAGCCAAGAGGACTTGAACTCGAGCCGCGGAAGCCTACGTGTACACGATCCTCTCGATACAGATTATGCTGCGGATGTCGAGCTCCGTATAGAAGACAGTAACAAGCAGTTCCTATCAGTAAAAAATAAGATTCTTTACAGGTCCTAGGGAAGGGACTCCAATTACGTAATAATAGTTGACCATCACTCAACGAAGAAGCCACACCAGCAAATTTGGCACGGACCGCTTCCCGGTCGCCCGTTGTGCCCTGCGCCAGGTTCAAGGTCGTTCACCGCGCGGTGCGAGAGCGGTCCTGGAGACGAAGGCGTAACCTTCGTGCTTGGCGGGACTTGGCCCTCCCCGCGCGGCGTAAAATATAGACGTTGACAGCGCGCGCTGCGCACCTGCGCTTCGTCAGCCCCAGGGCTCGGCGCGTGCCGTCCGCACGGGCGCGCGCACGCGGGCCGCTAAGAATACGCAGCGCGGCGTGGGAGCGCGGGCGGCCCCGAGAGCATCTGAAACACAGCGGTGTGGGGGTGAGGTGGCACGGAGCGGCCTTGTGGGGATGGGACAGAGTGGGGTAGTTTGATTCATTGATGGATTGATGTTTCTGGGCACGTCAACTGCTAAGGTCATTAGACCCGTTAGTGAAGGGCTGGTTGGGGATGCCTGGAGGTGGCGGTGTTCCTAGCTGGATGGTAAGATCCAGCATCGACCTACGCGTCAGCTTGCCGGGGAATGCCCTCTTCCAGGTATCACCTAGCCCCGCCTCAGCTGTAAACTCCCGACCAGTCGCGCGGCGTGTGAGGTAGTGTAGTGCATGTTAGTGTGAGTGTGTGTAATTACGGGGTGTGGATACGACAAGGAGGATGTAGGTCCGTGGGCCGTTTGTTATGGTACTAACCCGGCATTCGCGTGGTGTTGATCGGAGAAACCACGGAAAACTACCGATCAGAGTAGCCGGCCACTAGAAGTCTCTTCCCGACAGCGGCTGAATTTGACCTAACAAGCTAGTGTCTGTCACCTTCGGATCTCGAACCCTAGACTCTCCAGGCGTGAGTCGCTGGAGAGAGCGTCAATGCTGTCTTTTGAGTCGCACTCATCTGGAGCGCGCAGGATGGGGAGGAGCGGAGATGCATTGAGAGAGAGAGGCGAAAATTCACCACAGACGGATCTCGAACCCCAAGGCCTCCCGGTCTCAGTCTGTAAGAGAGCGGCCAGGCTCGCTCTGAGTTAAACTCAAACGGAGCGCGTAGGATGCGGAGGAGCGGAGCTGCGTTGAGAGCGGGCGTGGCGGGGCGGGGCGGCGAGGGCGTGGTGCGGGGCGAAACGTGCCCGTGTGCAGACGCGCGAGATCGTGTTGAGTTATGGTCACGCGTGCAAGTCTCCCGCGCAGGAGGGCGAGGGGAAAATAGGTCCTTTATTGACTCGCGTTGCGTCTGTTTGGTGCTCTTGCTACCAACACAGGTTTTGAGGTAGACAAATTCATTAGGTAAATTGTTTGGTGGGTCGGGAATAGAAGTGATTGTAATTCAGAAAAATCACGATAACGGAAGAAGGTGCTAAAAGGTACAGTTGCACGGATAAGCGCATCAGAAATACTATACCACGAGAAGCACTGGAGAAGCATACATTTGAAAAATTAACCAAATAAGTGGCAGGTAAATACGTTTCTAACTATATTTGTTCATAATGCTCATTTATAAAAATATATTTTATTGCTAGTACGCTCATTTATGCTTCGAAAACATTATAGCTGTTATGAAACTCGTAATACGAATATTATGAAACCTAATAATGTTAGGAAAACTAAACATAATTGTAGAAAACAAAACATGGAAATGGACACTAGTTAAGATGTCTGAAGTATATTAAAAAATAACACGTTTACAAGTACGATCAATCGTTTTTCTGCCCCTGGAATAATGGTTTTGAAATTGTGTCATTTTCGTTTTTACTCAGCAAAATTTAAGAAATCTATATCATTTAAACACTTCCTAATTCTATGTAAACATTTTTTATTTTTAATTTATTTATTGTCGCATCAACTCCAATATTATTAGTGACGTAAATAGTATGTGAATTTTATTTCAGCCATTTTTTGATAATTAAATTAGTTTGCCTTTATTTACTTTCACTAGCAACTGATACACGAGACACCACAGCATGGTCGTGGCAGAGGGTGGCATATGACTGCCGAGGAGCGTGACACGTTCCTGGGGGTGCGTGGGGGTGCACGTATTAGGGAGTGCGTGATCGCGTGCGTGACAAAGGGCAGTGAGCGAGCCCTTGCGCCGCGGCAGGGGTCGTGTGGGGCACGCGTGCGCCGTGATACCATCGTGTTGCCCTACGGGGGGGCGTGGCGCACAAATCAAGAGCTCTTGATAATGAGCCGGCGCCGCCCATTTGTCGCCGGCAAGTGTCACTCGAGCCGTTGCGAAGCCGGGTGGACACAGCGGAACACACGTCTGGCGGGGATGTGTTGGGATTTGGTTCGAATGGTGGGTTGGGGTGGTTTACAATGTGCTCATGATTTCGTGCTTCTGAGGAGAAAAGTCAAACATGCATCGGAAAGACACAACTGGTATTTTGGAGTAATATACCAATAACATGTTTTTTTTTCTCTTTGTCTCTCGTGTGCTTCACAGCCTCCTACCATGTTTTTCTCCACCCCTCTTCTCCTCCTTTTACTCTTCCTCTTCCTTTACCCCTTCTCCTCCTCTTCCTCTTCGTTCCTACTGCTTTTCTTCCTCACTCCCCTTCTCTTTTTTTCTTCCTCTTCCTTAACCCCTTCTCCTCCTCTTCCTCCCTCATCACCTCCCGTTCTCCTCCTCATCCTTGTCCAATTTTATTCACCCTCCACCATCTTATTTCTTCTTCGTGTTTCTGTTTCAGCGATTCTTCTGTCCCATCCACAATTATGGATCCTTTTTGTTCGTATGTGTGTGTGTGTTATCGAGTCTTACCGATCTTGTCGCGTTTAGGTGCCATTTGTGAAGCATCAATTATTGCCCTACTAGTCGTAACGCGCGTCAACTAATAATGTAATGTTTTTAGTTCGTTTTTTAAATCGAAGTGAATAAGGGTAACGGTTTCATTATTCCGTGCTTTAGAGGGAAAACGGGAAATATGAGAAACAGAACGTCTGAAATTGTGTAGACGTTGTTAATTTTCATGCAATTACATCTGCGATCCACCTTTCATTTGAATCACCCAGTTACAAATTTGTTTATTTCTCTAAGAGCAACGTGTATATTTCATATACATCACCAGACGCACCATCAATAGTACTCGTATCTACAGATATAACGGTTATATCAGATTATTGATCAGATATAATGCATGAATTCGAGTGAAAAAAAAATGCTGACACCTGGGATAAGAAGATAGTATTGTCGGGTTGAGGATACTTGAGCATTCCATGTCGTTGGTAGTATATGATGATTGATTTGGAAGACTTTTGAAAGAGTAGAGTTAATCAATTTATTTATTATTTACTTTTGGTTTACATATTGGCTTAATGGAGCCTTTCTACAGCTAAGATCATTAAAGCCCCTGTGTGATGACGTAATGAGTAGATGATAGCGATAATGATGAGGAAGAAATGCTGGAATGAGAGGTAGGGAAAACGGGAGAAACCAGAGATAACTTGCCGAGAGCTCGCGTTGTCTATCACGCATGCCACATGGATTTGGTGGGGGACCGAACCTGGACCCAGTGGTGGATGGTATATATAACACGAGGCGCACCTATCTCTAGAAAGCCTGTAAATGCATTATGTTCGACTACGTCTATGTGATGGTAATTTACAAGTTATCGCCAGAAAATTAAACATTTTTCATTGGAACGACTGATATTTATTGTTGTGTCATTTTCTCAACCTGATATTTGCTGTAACAATCACAATAATTGCCTATACTGGATACGTAGAGGGTTGAGGCGAAGTCTGCCGAGAAGACATGCGACTTGACGCCCGAGGCTTTCGAGGTCGTCTCGTTTCCAAACGAGCCAGTCGCGCCGCGGCGGAGCTCAGATCGTCTCGTGCCCAGCGAAGAACGGTGCGGCGCCGTCGCGTCCAATTAGGCGCGCGAGCTGCTCTCCGCGAAGACGTAGTGTCCACGGCGCGGCCGAGCGTCCCGACTCCCCCGTCCCCCGCTGGAAAGCTGCGCGACAGGGGTGTCACTAATCGGCCACTTCGCCGTACACGACGTGAGTTTAAGGGAAGTAGACAAGTAGAAATGTCAAAAGCTGGTGTTTTTCTAGTAAGTAATTCTGTAGTATTATATGATTTTTTTTCCGTCTAGGGCTTTTATCCAGATGACTGCCGGTTAACTTTTACGTCCCGATGGGATACATATTCGACCACACACTACACACCAAAACACCGGCTCCTCCGATGTGGGGTCATAAGAACACTAGATAAATAACCATGCCCAAGGCGGGACTCGAACCCACGACACTTCGGACCGAAACGCTGAGTCAGTACACGCTTTTAGTCACCTCGGCCATCCAATTCGGCTGCTTCAAATTGTTTTACGTAATTATTTCACTACTTGGAAACGTGAAAATTAATGTTAAATACTCAAATTATTATGAAACAGAAAGGAAATTGAAATAGGATACATTAATGTCTGTGCAACAAACGAATATTGTAATTGAATCGGATGAAATTAGGCGAATTTTCCGATCTATGAAACTATATTTTAAAGGGTTCCTTGTTTAGTTGAAGGAATAGCGACATTGAACGTTATCGCATATCGTGACATTGCGATTGTATAGTTTAAAGCTTCATGTTTGACCAATAAAACAATGCATGTAAAAATTGTTTGTAGCGATTCCCTTCGAATTTTATATACATATGTGTAGTTTATGGCCAATAATTTTCGAAGACAGTTGAATAACTCACTACAAATTGTTCACCAGAGTCGACATATGTATAAAAAAAGACAAATATAAAAAAAAATACTTTATGAGTACTTTGTTCAAACTTTCCAGGGAGGAATTGTAGACATTAATATCTGCATTTTTCATTTATTTATGTTACGATTTTTATTAATTGGTTGATAGCGGGGCAGCGGAAGAGTCGTCAGTTACTCCACTGCCCTTCCCTAACGCGACCTCTGGCCGAGTGGCTCCGAGACTGGTCTGGCGCTGCCGGTGTCACTCGAGACGCCGGGGCGGGCGGCGCTGTTTGTCTTGATTAATGTGTCTCGGCGAGTTGCGCACGTCACGGGCCCGAGGCGTTCATCTGATTGGAAAGAAATACAGTTTGACACTTTACATATGAGCCTTGTTTGGATGTAGGTGTCTGTTGTGTGGCGCCCAATATTGCTAGCTACTGGACGGAGGGAATCTATTCCAATTAAATTGATTTTTCGATATCATTGTGCGTTCGCTCTGGGCTTGTTAATTGGCTCTGAGGAGTTGCTACGTACTTGTCAATTTCTCTGACCGGACAGAGATCTGATTGCTGATCTGATTACTGCCAGAAGAAAATCGTATATTCTGTGCCCAGGGTTTAATAAGAGTTCTGTTCTTCTGTAATAACCACATCTTGTCACCTAGACATTTAGCAAACACATAAATAATTGCTAAGTAATTATTAACGCATAGCAGTATCTCTATAAATGACTTAAAGTAATTTATTTATTATCTCCAAAATGGTAATTTGAATCTTTTTTCTGGCCCCTCTCCGACAGCTCAGTTGTATTGGGAGCAAGCACGCATGTTCTTCTTTATAAAACATCTGTAAATCATCTATGCGTACCCAATTCTGAGAAGAAGAAATAGTAGACTTTTAAATCAAAGTATCCGTTGAAATTTCCAAGTACAGTTTTGACATTTGTGAGTAAATGTGTCAGTGAGAAGTCCAAGGTCTTCTTGGAATGAAGGATATGAATTTAGAATTTCCTCCAGGGAGAGGGGACGACGTTCAAAATTGCAGAAGGGGCGAAGCCATCAACACACGAGTGAAGACGTGACCATATTCAGTTAGGCAGAGCAATTTGAATGAGAGTGTTGTTGGTATGGTTTTGTTTTATAATTTCCTGTGATGCGAAACCACCAATCAGACAGGCCGTCCGCTAAAAGTCTCCTCCGGATAGAAGTTGAAATCGATGCAGCTGAATAGAGTGGAAAGTCAGGCGGCATCGGAACTCGAACCCTCGGACCTCTTGGTCAACGATGTTTCAAAAGCAACTGGTTGTGGCTAGTTACCGCAGTTGGCGATGAGATGTAAGGTAGAACTGGGTCACAAGGGCGGGAGAGGGATTTGGTCGATATATTTATTGGTGTTTCCGGACGAGTCAACAGCTAAGGTCGTTATTCCAGTAAGTGTAGTGCACATTTGTATCGCGGGAGGTGGCGGTGATCTTCCCTCGCTGGATAGCGAGATCAGGCGCCGAACGGCCGTAGGCTGGCGGGGTTTCCCTCGTTCAGGTATCTCCCACCAAAAGGTCACCGCCTCAGCCGAGGTAAGCTTTAAGCTCAGAACTGATCTCCCAGCATATTTGGTAGTGCGCATGTGAGGGATGAGGTTAAGACAAGGACGAGGAATGAAAGATCGCGCGCGGTCCTTGGCCCAATTGGTCGGGAACTGCTCCGGCATTCGCTTGGTATTGGTGGGAGACACCACGGAAAACAACCGATCAGAGCAGCCGGTCACTAGAATTTTCATCAAGGCAGCGGCTGAATTCGTCTTAGCTGTCTAGCTAGTGTCGAAAATTGTACGAGAACGCCTAGGCCCTTCCGGTTAGGGCCCCTTCCCACGGCGCGGCCGCAGCGCGCTTCGCAGCAGCGCGGCGCGTAGCAGAGCATTGGTTTGAATGGAGGCCTTCCCACGTGCAGTGGGCGGGCGCTTCTGCGCCAAGCGTCGCCGGACTCTCGCCACGAATAGCGGAGGAGGCGGTACGCGCCACCGCTAGCAGCATACAGCTTTAAATGGGAGCCTTCCCACTGTGCAGAAGTTGCTGCGGTTTATCTGCTCCGGTCCCTTTATTCGTCGTCGCCGGAGGGTCGGCGAAACCTACCCCTCCAGACCCCACCCCCTTCCACGGCGGGCGGCGGTGCGGCCGTGGCTCCGGCGGTGGCTGCGTCGGAAGGGCTCTGCTCCTTGAAGGAAGCGCGCCGCGGTCGCGCCGTGGGAAGGCGCCCTTAGAGGCGCTGCAATGCTCACAATTGCTGCCCTTAGGCCGCTTGCCCACGCCGCCACAGAAGCGCGCGAACGTCAATCATCAGGGCTCTTCGCCGACCCTCCGGCGACGACGGACAAAGGGAGCGCAGCAGGTACCTGCGTCGGTCCCTTTGTCCGTCGTCGGCGAAGAGCCCTGATGATTGACGTTCGCGCGCTTCTGTGGCGGCGTGGGCAAGCGGCCTAAGGCCCGCTGCCCACGCCGCCACAGAAGCGCTCGAACGTCAATCTCTTCGCCGACGACGGACAAAGGGACCGAAGCAGGTACAAGCGGCCTTAAGGGCCGCTTCCCACGGCGCGGCCGCCGCGCGCTTCGTTCAAGGAGCATAGCTCTTCCGACGCAGCCACCGCCGGAGCCACCGCCGGAGTCACGGCCGCACCGCCGCCCGCCGTGGAAGGGGGTGGGGTCTGGAGGGGTAGGTTTCGCCGGCCCTCGGGCGACGACGAACAAAGGGACCGGAGCAGGTAGAACGTTGCGGCCGCGGCGCAGTGGGAACGCGCCCATTTAAAGCTGTGTTCTGCTAGCGGTGGCGCCGGGCCCCTCCTCCGCGTCTGGTGGCTGGAGTTCGGCGTCGGCTGCCGCAGCAGCCGCCACCCGCTGCACGTGGGAAGGCGTCCATTCAAACCAATGCTCTGCTACGCGGCCCGCTGCTGCGTGGCGCGCCGCGTCCGCGCCGTGGGAAGGGGCCCTAAGCCACCTGTCATTGCGCGAGGAGAGCGGCGAGGGCCTCGTCCACTGCGGGAGGTGGGTGCGGCAAGGAGCAGGAACAAGACGTGGACGAGGAAATCCCCGAAGCGCCCCACATGGCGCTGCGCCTCGGCGCGTGGGAGCGGGCGCCTGCGGCTAATTGCGCGCGGCGCGACGTGCGTGTCCCGCGGCGCCCACTATGCTAATGCGTCGCACCCCGCGGAAGGCCGGCACCCGCGTCCCACGCCCACGGCTCGAGCCCGCCACGTGCACGTGCGCATGCGCCTACACACGCCGCCCAACAGCGAAGTCCTCCAAGTAGTATCTAGGCTGTCCGGGATGAGCCGCGCCTCTGTCGTGGTGGCTGACGTGATGGCCTTCCTCACAGCGTACTGCGGCTAGCAGATAGGTAGTCTAGATAACGCTGCTTTGCAGCAGTACGCTCTGAGGAAGGCCACAACGTGTTGGCCGGAAGGTCAGCCACCACGATAGTGACGCGGCTCGTCCCGGATAGCCTAGATAATACAAACTCCGGCCACGGCAGCCTACGCTATCATACATCCCCCAAGTGTTTCAAAAATGTTCTAAAAATTGTGTGTTTTTTTTTTATTTTCCCAGTAGTTTGATGCGAAAAAGTAGAATTATTTAAATAAAAAATAATAATAAAAAATTCCGCTCTTAAACAAATTCCGGTGTTGCAAAATGTTGCCAATTTGTCGCTAATTTGTTGAGAGTCGGTCGATCTAAGAAGCGCCACGCTCGTCCATATGAGTACCTGAAAGTGTTTAATCAGTTGACAGTACACACAAAATGGAACCATCTGTGCCAGACGGCCAAACCACGACCCGCGTGCCCCATGTGGCCGAGCACGTTAAAGTGTGTGGACTGTCTGGCGATTTTTATTTGCAGATATTGAAACGTATTTCTCTAGAAAGGAAATACAAATATCTCATTAATGAAGACTGAAACTTAATTATATTGAACGATAATACCACAGTAAAATTTTATTCAGGTTTGGTTTCTAGACAGTCTGATTTAATTCTAGTTTCAGGAATATATTCCAGGATTTATTTATAGACAGTCTGTTTTTTGACATAACATTCTAAACCAACTTTTCGAGGCCTTTTTCGGTATCATTTTCAAAGTTGAGATGTAATAAATAATATAATAACATAATATAATATAAATGTAACTTCAAATTAACTTATTTCCATAGCACGTCTCACACAGTTTTCCACTGTTTTTGATCTAAATAAATAAATCAATAAAAAATTATCCACTTATAATTTATCAACAGATGTGGTTAAATAAAATCACAACCTTGAAAATGAGATCGGACATCCAGGTGGATCCTTAGCTAGAGATAGCTAGCTAATCCTAGCTAGCTATCTCTAGCTAGGATTAGCTAGAGATAGAAGCTAACGTTTGTCCACACAAATTTGTCTGCTCAGATTTGAATCCTCAGACTTGATAGCAAATCAGTCCAATAACCCAGATGTGGAAATGTAGCGCTATGGTTTGCTCCGCTGTGGGTCGCTCCAGCAGCCTCTGCCGCCTGCCTTATGTCCCGCGCCTCCCTCGGGCAATTCCCCAGGCACATCAAAGCCGCCGGTTCGTTGACGGCGGGGTCTCTGGTCCGCGACCCGCCCCTCTGGCAGCGCGCGAAACGGAGGAGAGACAAAACACTGTCGGCGCGCTTGACGGGCGGTGCGGTCGCGAATCTCGAACAACTGCGCATCAGTCGAGCATTTTGGTCCAGTTGTGTAGAGAAATTACTCGAAGAAGGGGCCAATTTGACAGGTCGGAGAACAAATGAATGTCATGTGCGTTGAAGGCTTTCCAGGAATTTGAGTCGAATCTTTTTGCAACTGAGCCATTTGCAAACGAACGCATTGAGGAATTGAGCACATGGACGTAACCTGGAAGTTATGTTGCAAGCACTGGCTGTTAAAGCGGTCGCCTCTTAGAGTAATCTCTCTCTAGCACGTGTGCACTAAAATTAAAAACGTCCACTGTTCAAATGTATGTAGTTGCAATGTATGTGTCATTTGTTACTTTTATTACACCTCTATGTCTGAAAAGCTTCGAAATTGGTTTCCGTAAACTGCGAATCTGATTCGAGACAGTGATCTTCGCATGTACGGAAGGCGTGTGGTTGATTTCAAGTTACTACCAACGCGTCCCAGTTGTACGACGAATAGCTCCTAATTTTAGTGAACCATCTCAAATGTCTCAGGTGGGAGTTAGGGCCGTCAGGCAAGAGAACAAGCAAATGACCTTCAGTTCTTCGCGCTGTACCTTTGGTACCGTTGACAAGTTCCCTTACTGAACAGGCGACAGCAATTTAATAAGAAAACTTAACTGCGCGCAGGGAACGCCCGGAATTTTTACTACACGTTTTAGCGTCAATTTAAATTGAAATCGAAGAAAGTTCAATAGTTTACAACGGTGGCGCACCGAATGGAGGGCTCACGGAGCTTTTAACACCCCTTGGCGGAATCTAATGATACTTATTAAAATAATATTGTTTTTAATAATTTTCTATACTAACGAAACTCATTTAATACAACTACGAAACAACAGATAATACATTTTATGTTAAGCATAAATGAAAAAAGTATTTATAAGAAAACATCCATCTAGTCGGCTGGACACTATGCCTGAAGCCCTCCCCCTCTTTCTCTCTCTCTCTCTCTCTCTCTCTCTCTCTCTCTCTTTCTTTCTCTTTCTCTCTCCTCTCTCTCTCGCACACGCGCACGCACGCACGCAGAAAAATACTGGGTGTGCCTTTGGTTTGCAAGCCTTGTTCATCATACAAAAACATGATAAATACTACTCCGCTTCCGGATGTGCGCCAACTATTTCTTTAAAATCTTAGGAGAGTTTTTAGCCACTTTCAGTTTCACGCAGCAGAGAGTACAGACCCGCAGTGCCTTGCGTACTGCTGGGTTCGTTCACGGAAACAGCTGGGCCATCCCGCCACATTTTTGTGTGAACCTCCCACCTTTGAAGACCCGACCCGCATTGCAGTACACGGGGCTGAAATTAAACCACAAGCACTAAAAGAGTGTTTTCTGTTCTTTCGACGTCAGCATTTCAGACACTCTACCTAAGTACGGAGCTGCTTATGTAAGATTTCGAGAAATGAAATAATTTTCTCTCATAAAGGAATAACTGGGAATGAAGGGGAGATTAGCACGTGTCTGTCAGTTTTGCACTATTCATAGATTCATACATCGATTGCTGTAGTGTATGTAGTCCCAAGCCAGCAATTCAAACTTCGTCATCTGGAAGGTTCTAGAATCCATGGTTTTCGACGTCAACTAAGCCGACCAATGACTGGATGAGAATTCCAGAGGTTGTCTGCTCTGATCGGTAGGGTTCGTGAGTTATTCGGATCAATTCCATGAAAATGTCGGATTCCCTAAACAGGGAAACACCACTGAACACCACATGTAATTAATTTTTCGTTTGTATTGTATCATACCAGTAAGGAATGATAAATATTTTAATTACCAATTTTATAGTTCTGAATGACCGCCTTCATGGAATTTCACTGAACTCTTACAGCACAATATGGATGCTGCTGATGATTAAAAGTGTCTGAAAATGGATATAATAAATTAATAAAGGTTTAAATTTTCAACTCCAAAAAATCATAGACGTTTTAAAGTAACTTGTTTTCCCCATTGATTTGTACTCTTTAAATTTTGTTCCATGGCCATTTTTATTGTTTCTATTTTCCAACGTGTTCTCTTCGGCCTACTTCGCTCGTGGGGGCGGCGTGATCATTATAGTTCGTCCCAACTGCTCCAGCTGCACGCCGTGGCCTAACGCTTCCCGACCTTTTCCTTCTTGGAAGCGCCGCTAACGCAGATGGATGGCGTCAGAGGGTAGCACAGGCGACCCTTGAAATCACGAACGATGAAGACCGCACCTTGTGTGCGAGCAGATGTGACCGAGAGACTAACTTGGGTCCGATTGGCAACAGTCCTAAGACTGTGACGTCTTTTCCTTATTTGCAGCTCGTTCTCTTTTTGCTGTTTTTTTCCTGTGTCTTTTCTTGATCTTTAACCTCTCCTTCATCATCTTATGTTTGGTGCCGGAATCTTGTGAATATCCCTTGTTATTGTGAATATTCAAATTAAATAGAAACGAAAGTTATACACATCTCGGTCCCTTCATTTTTTAACCTATGGACTTCGTGAATATTGAACATACGTTGATTTATCCTATGATCAACCGTTCATATTTAAGGCGAATGGTTAAATTAGAGAAAAATGTTTTCTGTAATTGTGGGACAGTGTGAATGTGTAGACGTACAGGGACCCATACAACAATGCCAAGATGAAACTCGATCTTAAAGAATGCATGCCACACACTGTATGGTATCAAGATGCTTCCTAACCACTTTGGCCATCCATTCCGTTCTCTATTATTATTTTTATTAGAAGTGCATTCCAAAATGTATTATTCCTGTTCTTAAATTAATTAGTATTAATTTTCAGACATTCATTTAGTGAAGTAATTAATTAGTAATAAGACTTTCCAGAATATACAAACACGATTCGATCGTTTAGTTTGTTAATGAAGTCATGCATTTTGGTAAGATTACACTCTTTACCGCACGGATACGCTGAAAATTGTGTTATATTCTCACTCTTAATTATGTGAGTTCTGTGAAACGCAGCAGTTCGAAAAGGAGAAGACCAAATCGCATTCATTTGAGAGGGATACGACCATTTAAAATAATGAAGTATATTACTGGAATCGTGCTTGGGATGAGAACAATTGGGATATACTTAATAACCTTGTAGTAATATTTATAGTTGCGACTTAATGTCTTCGCTCACGTTTTCGTGAGAAAACTGCTTTTATTTATACACGAATCGCATGATAAAATGCCGGGACCTCTGACAAGACACGAAACTAAAGTAACATGCAAATAAATGCAGTATCTGATGCAGGAGCACGCGAAACATTGATCAGAGTTTCTAGTGAAATGGCCGTTGCATCATTTTGATAACATCTATTGAAATAGGTGTACCTATTGAAAGAAGTCCACGGTGCTTGCATTTCGATACCAGTTGAAATCATAACGTTAGACTATTTTGTTTATCGTTCTGTGCGTATGCTAAATAAGATTGCATTATAATTTCCATCATATTTTCACAATTTACCTGTTCAGAATTTGAAAATGTATGATTTTTATAAATTTATGGAAAATGTGTTATCTCTAGTCACCGATAAGACAGAGGGAAAAAATCGCTCTCGGTTCATGGGGAATTGTTTTGGGCATATTCGTAGAATCGGCCTGGAGTTGAACGGAGGAAACATTAATAACGACCAATGAAGGCAGACGTCCTATACAATTCTCATCTACTTATTGTTAGGCTTCGATACACGTACATTAAATCGGCAGCCTATCTATCTATCTATCTTGCGAGGTTTTAATTCTCCGACAGACTTCGAATCAGCTGTTGAGCTGCTGTCGAAAGACTATTACCGACAGGTCTCTTAACCAGAACCTCTTTTCCTGTAATGATTGAGTTGCGTTCTCCCTACTACTGAACGTAAGTCTCTAATCTAATTCCATTGTCTATAGATGTTGGTATGTTTTAATATGCCTGCATTGTTTGTGGATTCAAGTAATTTTCTTTCGACTGGTTTTCCTATGCTCCTGCTATTACTCTTGTCTTTAGTTCCTTTGTAAATTCTGATTTATTAATTGTTTTTGCGAGCGCTTCAACAGCTATGGCCATTAATCTCGTAATTGTAGTGTTAATGTAAACGGGGAGGTGGCAGTTGTTCTGACCCACTGGGACATGTATTCAGCGGCACGAACATATACCTCGACTAAAGAGTATTTCCCTCATCATGAATCTTCCCAGCTGAGCATCTTCTCAGCTAGGTTATGCTTTAACCAACTGGTCACCCACCATGTGTATTGCTGTAGTGAATGTGAATGTGTGTGTAATTACGGGGTAAGGATAGGATAGGGATGAGGAAAGAATGATCGTGCTCTGTCCGCGCCCATTTGTTAGGGTACTGTTTCCGGCGTTCGCCTGGTGTTGTTTGGACAAGTGCGCTTGGAATTGTTCCGATCAGAGATTTCGATCACTGGAATTCTCCTCCAGGCAGCGCGGCGGCCGAAATCTCACTAACTATATAATAAGCCTCGAAAAGTCGCCACCGTCGGGATTCGAAATCTATAACCTCCCGTTTAGCGACGCTCCAATTGCCACAGTTGTCCCGATCAGAGCAGTCGACCACTGAAATTCTCCTCCAGAGAGCGCGGCGGCCGAATGCGCTCTAGCTATATACTAAGCCTCGGAAAGTCACCAACGTCGATATTCGAACTCAGGACCTCCCGTTTATCGGCGCTGCAATTGCCACAGTTGTCCCGATCAGAGCAGTCGACCACTGAAATTCTCCTCCAGCCAGCGCGGCGGCCGAATGCGCTCTAGCTATGTACTAAGCCTCGGAAAGTCACCAACGTCGATATTCGAACTCAGGACCTCCCGTTTATCGGCGCTGCAGTTTCCACAGCTGTTGCTCTGAGCGATCTGAACCGGTCTCCGAATCCGGCCGTACGTCCGCTCGCGGTGGGCTGTCCCTCAGCGCGTGTGTCGTCCAGCCGCACGCGGCTATGGCACCCGCGTGCGGAGGAGAACTGCATCACGCGTGCGTGCGAGCGCGCGCGCGCGGCGCGTAATTGGAAGGTCAGCGCTCGCGTGCGGTGACAGCACGCCCCTCGCGGCTGGCAGCTCGCGGGCTCCGCGGCGGACCGCGGCCGGATTTATGGGGGGAAGCTGGTCGCGGACGTGCGTTCGGAGAAAGTTACGACTCCATTAGCAGAGAGGATTATCTGCTTCCATTAAAATAAAAGGAGGATTAAAGGTTTCGATTTGTGTGCTCCAAAATTTACAACATGGGAATACCTGTACAAAAGTACAAGAAGGATGGCGCTCGGAGAAAAAAATATCCGGGATGACCAAAAATAGTTCTGGTCGATCACATAACAGAATAAGCAATGTCATCTCCTACCACTGGGGATGTGGAATGTCATTACATACAAGACAGATATTACTAATAAACAGTTACAATAAACATATTACAGTAAAAGATCGTAAATCAAGAAGAAAACACATGTGATCCAAAGCAAATAATGATCATGATAATGTTGATGAAAAACATGGCTCCACATTGCATCAAACATGGATGTTTTAAAATAGTAACTGACACTTTTTTTGCTTTCTATTAGAGATATTCACGTTCACGTACGAAGGAAGGCCTAGTTTTGTTTCAATTCTGTTATATTTATTTCATTTGTGTACATTTAAGGTAGGTGTCCACACCACCAAAAAAATCTACAATTTTGAGTCTATTATTTACATTTACTATTACATTTGATTTCTTTATGATTTTAGAAATCAATAATTTTTTAAAATTTGGTTTTAAATAATTGGCAAAAATGCAGCATAAAAATACAACTCAAACATCATAATTCTTCAAAAATTGATATATTTTGATAATTATTTTTTTAAATTAATCACAATTGAATTATCTAATGAGTGAATAGAATGGTAAAGATACTATGAAAACTAAAGAATCAGGACTTGTTTATTTGAGAAAAAAAATGTTAAATTTTGTCTGGATATTTCAGCTCAAAAATTGAAAAACACGATTTTTCATCACTCTCGGGTAGACAGCTATCTTAACCGTAGTTGAAACATTGCTACATAGGGCGAAGAAGTACAAACATTACTTCTATTTTCTTGAGTATATGTATGAAGTCTGTTGGTATTTCTTTCATCTCCTGGTGCACGGATTTGCCTTGGCATTGGGTGATGGGGACCCAATGTTGTGGTGCTGCTGTGCGCTGCGGGCATGATCCCGATGCGCCCGTGGCGCCGCGGGTGGCGAAGGAGGAAGTCGCGGGCCGCCGGCCGGTGGCCGCCTTCAATTAGAGGCGCCGGCCGCGCTCCCGTGGCTCATTAACAGCGCCGCGGCGCCGCTGACGTCACCTGCGAGCAGCGCTGCCACTGTGGCCGCCCGCTCGCCGCTGGGGTGGGGTGGGACTCGACCTTTCGGAGGAGACGCAACTGCGACCTGCATGTCACGTTGGGGGGGGGGGTGACTCGAGTTGATACGTCTGGTCTTGATCCTTCATCCATTTCCGTAGTGTTTCGCTCAAAGTTGTTAACTGTTTTTTTGACGATAAGTAAATAAATAGATCTTCCCCTTTCATCATCTCCGTGCATATCCATAGCTCTTTATTTCCCCTTCCTCTTTCTCCTTTTCCTTTCCACTTTTCCTCTGTCTCCCTTCCTCTTTCCCCCGTTCTCTTTCCCTTTTACTCTTTCACTCTTCCTCTTTCTCCCTTCCTCTTTCAAGCTTTCTGCCTTTCTGTATCAATCTTCCTCTTTCTCCCTTTGTCTTTCACACTTCATCTTTCTCCCTTTCTTTTTCACTTTTCCTCTTTCTCCCTTTCTATTTCATTCTTCCTCTTTCTCCTATTCCCTTTCACTCACCCTCTTTGCCCTTTTCTTTTTCACTTTTCCACTTTCTCCCTTTCTTTTTCACTTGTCTTTCTTCCTTTCTCTTTCACTCTTTTTCTCTCTTTCTCTTTCTTTTCTCTTTCTCCTTTCAACTTCTTGCTTTTTCTCTCTCATTCTTTCAGAAAAACATTGATCTTCATTCTTAATAATTCATAGTGTTCATTCTAATTACCTAATTTTTAATAGCTGTTTCTCCTTTTTGTATTCATTTCCTGTGTACAGGTAAATTCATTGTCTCTATATGTTATTTTTTACTATTTTTTAACTTAGTAAAAGGTAATACTGAATACTCATACTTCTCGATGCGTTTTTTTAATGAGAAACCACGCGAAACTGGTGTGAAAGTGTCAATAAATGTCGAAATTACACGGGAAGAGACTGAAAATAGCCGCCATTCGCAACAAACTGCTGAGCATTTCATTTCCCACATAATTCCTCGTCACTCCTTTTGTGGTTTTGAAAGGACCCTTTTTATTACGGGAAGAGTGTTAGAAAATACAACATAACGACTGTGGTTGAGTCGAGTTGCTAAAGCTATTCCATTTATATTACTGTCGCATCCAAAATGATAAGTGAGGAGAAAGACGGAAACCACATCATTAAAGTAGAACAAAATTGCTTGCAGTAATGAATACCAATGAAAAATGAAATTGGAAAACTCAGAAACTACAGTTTATGGTACAGGATCTCAACGATACTTTCTAATCAATATCATTGGGTTTTGTTGATTTTTTTTTATCAGTTCATAACATTCCTATTTATCATTTTTGGGTTCATGAAGTATGAGAGTATGAGGAGGGTTAATACGTAATTCGCAAAATTCATAATGTATCCTCTACTCTTGATATTGTTTGTAGACGGAAGGGCCGTTTTGAGGTCGGCTGGTGGATGTCCTGTAGTCATTTCACCAACGAGCAGCATCGTTAACCCGGAGTTTGTTAATGAAGTCACTTCCTATTTTGTCTTTGCGAATGTTCCTACCTTAGTATTTAAAAATAGCAATCAAATTCGCATGTGTTAAATATTTTTTCTGTTAAATAAATGTTACTAAATTATCTAATTATTGCTTATGATTATTGATTAATTAACAGATTTTTTAATTTTTTTCTGAATATTTGAATTTTTCTGAAAAGTCTATGTGTATATTTTTTTAAGTATTTTTCCGACCATTTTTATAAATTTTGTACAACCATCATTAAACATAATTTGTGGAATAAGTCAAAAATGTATTCCAGAATTTAATTTACATGAAAAATGTAAACTCATGAATTTGACGACATTTTCGAGACTTCCACCTGCCTCATCATGTACTGTTATTCTAAACATAATACGAATACTTGTGGCTGGACTGTATTCTGCCGATGAGTAATCATGTTCTGTATGCGTTTATTCTTCTCCATATAATTGTTTCACCCTGATTCTTCAGGGCTCCACCAAGGAGGTGTCTCAAAGATAAGTTTTTTATATACGAATTAGTTTTTTATGTTTACGTGATGAGGGAGACGAAACGTGACCAAAACGTGAAATTTATGAATTTTAGATTTTTTTTTCATTTAAGTTATGAAGTAAATTTTTATATATCTAGTTATGGTTGTCCAAAATTTGAAAAAAAGTCTGTAAAATGTTTAAAATTATAATAAAGACAACCATTTCAAAACGTGTATCTTATTTAAATTTAAATATATTTGTTATAAATCGAAGGGAAGTATGCATGTACTTTGGCACAACAGCTCCTTACGGTGCTAGGCCTACCCGCGGTAAACGAAAAGAATAGTACTCAGAAAACACGCACAGAATTTTTGTATTAAAATACATTTTAATTGTATGTAATTTATTTTAAAAAATATTTTAAATTATCTTATTAAAATTTTAACTGATTTTCTATAAAAACAAATTGAATGTATGTATGTACTTTGGCACATCAGCTCCTTACGGGACACGGCCTACCAGTGGAAAACGAAGGGTATAATAATTAGAAAAGACACGTTGATTTTTTTTTTCAGTCCCGTCTCAAAATGTGTATTCTTTTCGAAACGGACTTGACTGTTGACGCCTGTTGCAACCCCTAACCGCGCGCCTGTCTGCTTCGTTTCCATCGCGTGGCCCCGGGGGCTGTCTCGTGCCCACTCAAGCCGACGCCCCTTCCGCTCCGGCCCCAGCCCCGCCCCTGCCCACGCCCTCCCTTAGCTCGCTCCCTCGCCCCGCGCCGCCCCGACACGGCAGCGCTCGGGGTGGGCGGCCGCGCAACTTTTGTAATGTGTCGTAATGCGCTTACGGCCATTGTGGGGCAGCGCGCCCACCCGCGCATAATCATTTTAACGAGTTAGTTTGGGAAACGGCGTGCGAGGGAGAAAGGTACGCGGCACACGGGGTGCAAGACACGTCGCTGGAAGAACAGGATGTCTCGAAATTGGGCTGAAATGGAGTGAAACGAAGGATGCGTATTATCTTGGCAGAAACATTTGGCAGCAAAAGGGAAAAGATTTTTTTTTCAATAGAAGATAATACCAATGCAGAAGCATACATTAAAATATATTATAAAGACAATTAAAAAATATTTAATGATTATTACAAGTGTTTATGAGAATACACGTCTTTAAGAGACGCTAGAAGGGAAAGATTAACTATTATCAAGGCTTATGCGCCAAATTTTATGATAACTAATAGTTTAAAATGTTTTAACATTGTTATTGTGAAATGAAAGGATACATTTGGTTGCATATTATCGGTACCCCCTTTGGGTCTGTGTGTATGAGTATGTGTGAGTGCGCGTGCGCAAGATCAATTTTCTGCATGTGAAACTGCCGTCCCAAATTGTACGTTATGTCAAATATATGGATGTTGGTTTGTCCGAAATCGATAAACTCCGGCTACGTTTGATCAATCTCCATGAAACGTGGCATATCGTAATGTTTTTTGTTTTTTTTGTTTTTAATGGAGAAGGTTTTTGTGCTGTTCACTTTGTTGTAAATCTCCATTAGATGGCGCTGTAGCACAATATGGCGAGTCAGATAACTGCAGTGCCCAATCTGGGCTTCTTTGTACTGGACGGTGCCGTGTGGCGCGAGGCGGGGTCGAAACGAGCGGGCGGCACGGGATGCAGACGGGACGAAACTAATACTGAACTAGGAGACCACAGCGAGGGCACAGCTGTAAACGTCAACTCCGGCGCCTCCTTTCTCCACTTCTTCCCTCCCACCTCACCCCAACCCTTCCCAACCCCGTCACCCAAAACCCTAATAAAACAACCCTCTCTCCAGGAATGAAATAACCCGTCTACCAACAACCCAGACTCCCGATACTCATCCCCGTACGGAGGAGCGGAGTCAAAAGCCCGAAAGAACAACCCGCCCGAAGCCCACTGTTGGAAGAGACCCCGCAAGGGGTCAGGCGAACGTAATTAAAAACCTCAGGAGACGTTGCGAGGGGGCTATTGCGGCACGAGACCGTTCAGGTTGTAGCAGTGACGGCGGCAGGGCGTAATTCTGCTACTACAATATAAAGTACAAGCTCTTGATAATTTTAAAAGTATTTTAGTATTCCGACAAATGGCACGTTCCTCAACAGAGATAGATAGAGGGGCGTCCGATGAATTTTTATTTGCCGTCGAACGGTGGACGGGAAGGGATCTCTCTGTGAGTGATAGATGGACTGGCAGACTGACGTAGGAACTGAACCAGGGATACTGGTCACCCGATATGTTGGATTTATTTGGTTTCTGAAGTCAACGAAGTAATCTCCAGTGTCAGAAATCGCATCCACCTTTCGATAAAAATTTTGAATAGAAGGGAAAAGGTGTATAAAGTCAAGTAGGATTTTTCAAAATAAGTGTACTCGAATGTGCTTCCTTCAGTATTTCGTGGAAGTTCAAGTTAATGTTATAGCCAATTAGCAGATATCAGAAAATTTTTAGAGACTTAAAATGGATTTCCCTTACTCCCAAAAATATTTAACTTTCCTTTTACAGTATGCCCCTATTGTGGTTATTTTCTGAATTCATGCGGCTAAAGTTTCGTTCGCAATTCCCATTATTTCTTCCCGAGTTCCATTTAATTCTTCACATCATGTCCGCAGATATCAAAACGAAACCACAATGAATATTCATGAAGTATCAAAAAGGTACATAAACAATTCCGCTCGTAGATAACATTTTAGTTTACAGCACTTGTTCGGCGCGAACACCGAAATAAACGAACACCGAATATCGCTTACACCCTGCACGACCCGCTCGCACGCCACCCACAAAAGGCGAGTGCGTGTTCGGCGTTACGCATGGAGTGCGCAACAACCACAAGTACTCATTTCCATCGGTCGTAATCGGTTGCGCGGGCGCGGTTCCGCCGTCCGCCCCTGCAGGTCGCGCACCAAACGGCTTTTCGGCACGCCACCGCGCGTGCCGTCCGTCAGTCAAGTTTACGCGCTTCCGGTCGCGCTGCGCACAGCGAAACATCCGCCGGGGGGGGGGGGGCGAGTGGAGTGGTGGATTTAATGGACTCGGTGGTTGGAGCCGTGTAATGTGCGTGGTGTTTTCGTTATGAAAATGTGGAAATTATATGTATCTCTTCTGTGTTGTTTAATTCGCGATGGAAACACGACGGTTTTGGACCACTTATTTTGTACTGTCTAATCTTGAACCACTTAATTTGCTTCTAACGGGAGGTTCGAGTCAAGATTTTCGACTACAGCTACATAGTTGTGTCGAGTTGAGTCGCTGACTGGGGGAGAATTCTAGTGGCCTCCTGCTCCGATCAGTAGTTTTCTGTGCTTTCTCTGATCAGTACTGGGCGAATACCGGTGCAGTACCCAAACAAAGGGCCACGGACCGCGCGCGATCTTTCCTTCTTTCTTGTCCCATCCTCACCTGTTACATTCACTGACACTCATACACATACTGACACATGCCTGCACTGTATGCCGGGAGACCGGTCAGAAGCATTGGTTTTTTTCTGGCTGGGGAGAGACACCTGGTTGAAGAAAACCCCTTAAGGTAACGGTAGGTCTGAGCCGGATCTCACCATTCAGCGGGAGAAGATCATAAACTCCTCTTGAGGAAAACACATGCACTGTACTTACCGGACTAATTATCTTAGCAGATGGCGCACCTAAAATCACTCATTAATCTTGTGCTAATAAATGTGATTTCAACGACATGTAACGGACATCGACATCACAAAAAGTAGTCTTTACCTTAACCCTCCTGATTTCTAGAGAATCCCATTCTTCCAATTGCTGCGAAAAGAACGTTCACACGCTCTTCTCTGTACTCTATTTAACTGCGACCGCAAACATTCTTGGGTATTTACTAGCGCCACCTTCCCTCGACCGCCCACACGTCTACGTGCGCGTCGTCCGCACGTCGCGCGCGAAATTATTCAGCGCGTTTCCCCCGCGGGGCGACGTAGCAGCGCTGGGGAGGCGAAGCGAACGGGGCGTGGGGTGGAAGCCTGGGGACGTCAAGTATTCGCGGAAAATGTAAAAAAAATTAGGTCTTGTGAAGTGTTTCAATATAAGGTAAAATGCGTTTCATTATCTTATTTGATATAGTTGGGACAAACAGGAATTGTAAGTAGGAAGTGTTGAAAGTATTTCTTTCTCCTTCGGATTTCTTCATTTTCTTGATGTTTATTTCCTTCTGCTCCTTCTCTCCCTTCTCTTTCATTTCTATATAATCGCTAAGGTTCGGTCCTGAGACACCATCCTGATTGAGCTTTTCTGCTCAACCGCTTGAGGCATGTGCCGGGATGGGCCATGGTTTTGCAGTGCCAGTCGTAAATGTACTGCCAGCAAAGGTGATGGAGTGAGGAGGAGTCTATGTTGGTGGTGGTGGTGATGCTGCTGGTGGTGATGGTGATTGTGGCAACGCAGAACTCGGTGCAGAAATGGGTAAGACAATGTAAGAGAATATTCCCACTCCTGCGCTGTGCTGTCAGAAAGGAGAATGGCGAGAGATGTCCGAGTCGATGGCTGTGTAGGGGACTCCGGCGATTGTGCCAGTGCTTTCAGTAGCCCTGACGAAGGCGATGTCGGCAGTGGCGGTGGCGAGGGAGAGTCCGCGCCATTAGTTTCCACACGCTGGGGCTGCAGAAGCAGAGCTGTAGAGTAATTAGAGTGACTTCTGACGACAGATCATCAGCCATGACGCGGTTCTCTTATCCGGAGCTTCAGTACTAAAAATATTAGTCGTAACGAATCTCCCAATTGGAAACCACATAGAATTGATGATCTCTGAAGTATCTCTACATTATTGTGGCCTCGATGTTTAGTGTATCGGACTGTTGGACGCACGTTCAGGGGTTCAAACCCGATCGAAGCTATAGATTTTTAAAGGTGAAAAAAATCTGCGTACTCCTTCCTTCTGAAGTGAAGTATAGCCGGCTATGCCATGTTGTAGATTTACAGCACGTAAAATATCCACAAGCCTAAAAGATGCCCCAGCAAAATAAAATCGCCAGTTTCGTCGCCCGACTAGTAGTTCCTTTCTCTTCCGTATGGTGAAAGGAGCGTAGCGGATTTCGCATTTCACCCTGTGGAAGGCCGCAGAATGGTGTCCGGAACGTTGGCACCAATGCCTAAGTTGCGGTGTCTCCCGGACAGCCAAGCAGAGATAGAGCGCAGAGATAGTACGATTTGCGTGGTCATGCGAAAGAGCAGGTCGGATGATCACGGAAAATACGTTATGAATTGGATTATTTACAGTCTCCACAAGTAGTGAAATGGAGATAGACGGCTTCGGTGTCCGTGGCGTGGCCTAGCATGGGCGCCCGCGCCGGTGAGGGAGCCCCCACGTGGTGCCCGGGGCGCCGGGGGGCCGGGCGGCGAGGGGGCGGGGCGCCGCGAGACGCGGCAACGCCGCGCGGGCCGGCCGGTGAGTCACGGGCAGCGGTCCAGCGGGATAGCGCATCTCCCGGCGCCTCGCGCTCGCCGCCCCGGCCGCTGCCCGCCGCGGAGCACGAGGAATTAGCGGCCGGCAAACGCTCGAGCCGACCAGAGAATGGTGATGACGCGGGAAAATCAATACAACTGTCAAATAAGAACAAGGATTGGGGGCAAAAGGCAAAGCGGCTTTTTTGTTTGTGGGAACACGAGGACGGGAATATATGAAATATATACACATGATAGGGCAAAGTGTAAACTAAGTGTGTGGACATTTAACGACTCACCAAAATTGTGTTTCTCATATTTATTCACATATTTGAAATGACAGTGTGGGTTTCATGTTCCAAAGCATTTTGGCATATAGCTGCTCGATTACCGCACGTGCCACATAGGTCCGCACACACAAAGGTCGTCCTGTGCGTTGCTGATCACTAGTTGCTACGCGTCCCTGCAGAAACCCACCTGCCCATCTCGCGACTGTCCAATGTGGAAGGTCCAATATTATTCTCAAAAGAGTTTCTACCAAATTCCTTGTGACATTCTCGGGCACTTCTCCCTTGGAGAACTGTTATCTTGGTGTATGAGCGCTGCTCGAAATTGGTTTCGTTCATCTCGCACGGTGGTAGTCGGAAAACTGAATACACGTTGCTGTCTGTGCTAATAGAGACATTCACAGAGCCTTCAGTTGCTGTGAACACGCCTTACTGCTGCATTTTTTTCACGATATTAATTAAATTGTGCGATACGACAACATTTCTTTAAAAAAAATAGCTGCCATGATTTCTGACCCAATCGTTGTATTAACGCAGATGACATCGATGCTTTTTCCAAAGCTGACATCGTAAGAATGGCGCATCTCCCATCATCTCGTATTCTGCGCGTCGCCACTGGACAGAAGGAATTACAGGATAAAACATGTCTGGGCTGGCTACGTGCAGGGGATACGGGAATTTCCCCCAAAATCTGCAACTATTATAAGAGTATATTCGCTTCAGGCAAGTGGACGATTATTTTAACCAATTTTAATTCAGTTGAGGATTAAATTCCGTGGTGGTAGCCGATATCTTGTGGTAATCCATGGTATTGTAAAGGAAATAATCTCCACAAAAGTTTAAATATTTTTATTTTTATTATTTATTTAAACTTTTGTGGAGATTATTTCCTTTACAATACAATATCAGTTGAGGATTGTTATTCCGCGAAATGCGTTATTTCGCCAGCTGATAATTCCTCGAAAGAGTCGGTTCACTGAGGGCAATTTGAGGTTACGGATCGTTTTCCCGAGTGATTTAGTTTGTTTCGATGTTATCGCTGTAATAATGTTAATAACGTTGTAAGAATGGATACAAATCGTGTCGTAAATCATGTGGGAATAATAAAATGAATTCTTCGAAATGGAAATGTTAAGCAAGACCATGCATATGGAAGATAAACGGAGGGCCTCTATCAGCCGAATATCAAATTCGTGTCTCCACTCTTTCTTTCACCGCGCTTTCAATTAAACTCACGTTTAATAAAATAATTAATATAAAGAATACATCTATTAATAGAAGTTTTGTAGTGGACTTTTCATGAATTCTTGCAACATAAGATTTTTTTCATACGATAGATAGAATGACAAAAATAATAGAAATTATTAAAATTGTATTAAGGTAGGCTATCCAATCCTTTCACATTTCGAAGAAAGTGGGCTATTTATACAGACATCACATCAATTTGCTTTACAACTTTGCTGTTTTTCTTCTGCGAACAATCGATCATTAAATGGATAAATGTGGCTCTAAATTGACAAGTCCTCAACGTAAAAGCTGCCATAACTATTAGTTTCGTAATTTGCCTGTAGATTTTCGCTTTCGATAAGAATTGTGTAAAATATCATGCTTCTGTATCTAGATCTGGTAATTGGTCACTTTCGTCTTGCCGCCCAAACTGATCTGACAGGAACCCGTATTCAGAAGTATCATAGTGTCTCGCTTTCAATTCCCAACTCTTATGTAACAATGTCCTATTTTTCAAACTAATCCACATGAATTAACAATATTCAAATCAGCGCCTACGTCTTGATTTTTAATAATACCACACAAAAATCCCTAGAATTCAGATGTATTTACTTCGAATATTTTGACATGGTACATTATAAATCTGCCATTGTTTTTTGTAGAATATCGGTGCTTAAATCGTTTGCCAGAGGGCCTTTCTTCAGAGATCGTGATTTGATTACATGCAAAAAATGTACGTAATACATATATTCAAACTTTGCAATGTCACTTTTAGAGAACAGATTTGTCATCCGTTGTTACTGTGTGTCGTCTGGTTATTTTTGTGTCATTCTGAACACATTTCCATTTCATCTTGTAATTGGTTTTATTTTTGAACTGCAAATCATTCTACACGTCCTGAGCATGTTCTTCCAAACGACATCTTCGTTCATATTATACGACTGATTCATTAAGAGGAATGCCTACTTTCATTCCTTTCCTGCTTATATTTTCAGATGTCCAATTTTCCAGTTCACGCACCTTTGATAATCACCATCACCTCACACCTGTGCAATTTCGTGTGCTTAAATTAGCCTGCTAGACATGCGATCGTCAAAACACGCTCTTCACCCAAGTATGAATTAATTTGAAAACCTTAACATACATTATTCTTCAAGTTTTCTATTTCATTAATTGCGTAATTGTGCCACGTGTCTTCCTTGCACAAAACATCCCTTCTCATTCTACCTAGTAATTCGTTCTGGTGTGTAGTTTTCTACAAACCTCGATTTGAACACCACAGCACATTTATCTTCTGGTCTCACCTGAATTGTGTTTATTCACGCCCGTTTCCGTTTGGTCTGTGACATATTTTTTTAAAAAATGCGTACTCCCGCTTCAGCTCGTAGGTTCTTCAATTTATGCTTGTAATGTAACGTCGCATTCAGAAGTTACGAAAATAGCATTTGCTTTAGGAACGTTTTCAGGGAATAATTTCACGATTTATTTGATCTATTCTTGTGTGGGACTGTCTGCTCGAAGAAACTTCTGTGAATGGTGGTTAATAGATATGAAAACTGGGCTCTTCTTACAAAGCTCGTACTAATTTTAAAAACATGAATCTCGTCTCGAAATAATTTTTCTTCTGGAATATTTTCTTTAATATATTTTTTTCTCAACTTAAAACTGACAATGTCAGATTTCACCGGAAGGACAAGGATTTCCGTCGAAAGTGAATGTTGATCTGTACTTGCATACATCTCTATCACTTTATCTCATAAACAGGATCTTCTAAATAATGTAGTAAATAAGTTGCATTCGACAAATATCTATCGCTAGATGTTACTCAAAGAAGTAATTAGACATTACTGTATCCATGGGTACCGTTTTAAAAATTTGTTCTTTTTGAGTTGTACATGGTGAAAGAGAATTCGAATTTCAAAAATTAGGGTAATTTTATGGGTTCTAATAGTACCTTACAAATCCTTTCATGAAAGTAAATGAATTTTTTGCTTATGAATTTTTGGTTATGAAATATTACAAGATCGTCTTGCAAATATATCCTCCAATTCCAAAAGCCGGACGTGGCAGAGAGCAGATTCTGGTTCCGGTTCTACCAATTCCATTTCGGGATTGACTTTTTTCTATACCTGTGGAATTACTTTCATTGCGATGTGTGTCGATTACTTTCATTGCCACTCTATACCTTAAGGTCCGAATCAAATAGAACCTGCTTTTAGCAAGGTTTTAAAAAAATGTAATATAGAATATTCCATTAGATTAATCAATTTTTTCACGACATTCATATCGATGTTTTGGTCTCTGTAGGCTACAACTTACGTTTTCAAGTATTTATTTCATAAATAAAATAAGGTAGATCAATTTTGAACAGAGGTATGTTACACCGTATATCAGGTAGTTGAGAATGTATTCACACGATTGTACTGAAAATATTTTCTTACGATTCGATTCCTTTTTCGATACTTGAACACGACATTTCACATTGCTCCGATGTTTCTTCCACTCGTTATTTCTTCCCTGTTTATTAACTTTATATCAAAACAGGTTCTCATTTGGATGTGATTTTTCTGGGAATTGATACTGTTCTTGCAATGTGATTCTCGTATTGATTTCGATCTATCGTTTCTGGATTTTAGGTTGCTTAGGCATAGCATGGCATACAGCAATTGCCAGTAATATCGATTTTTTGTGCATGCGCAGTTTGATTTAGGAGAATTCCCGCGGCCGGCAGCTCTGATCATTAGTTTTCCGGTGTTTCTTCGATCTACACCAGGCGAATGGCGGGGCAGTACCCTAACAAACGACCAACGGAGCGCACGATCTTTCCTTTCTCTTCCTTATGTTATCCTCACCCGTTACGTACACACGCCTGCACGATACTATCACCCTTGTCGGGAGACGAATCGGGTTCTTACAGCGTGTCTCGTATGGGGCGTTGCCCAACAGGTGGGAGATACCTGGTTAGGGTAAACCCCGCAAGACGACGTAGGTTGGCGTCGAATCTTGTCATCCAGCGAGAGAAGATCACCTCCTCGTCCAACGATAAAATCACACACTGTACTTACGGGACTAATGACCTTAGCTGTTCACATGCCCGGAATCATCAATCAGCTAATCTGAATGTTGATTCGTCCTGTCTGTTCCGAATAGTCTTGTGCAGGAATCGCATCCATCTATCGAGGGAAAATCACCTCCTCGTCCGGCGATAAAATAACGCACTGTACTTACGGGACAAATTGCCTTAGCCGTTGACGTGGCCGAAATCATCAATCAGCCAATCTGAATACTGATTCGACCTGTCTGTTCTGAAAAGCCTTCTTCTGCAGGAGTCGCGTGTGGAATCGCGGTGCGCTTGTTCCGTCTGCGTCGCCGCCTGGAGCGCGCTGGCGTGCGTGCGAACGGGAGCAGCGAACCAGACGCCTCCGCCCGCGGGGCAGCGCCGCCATTCACGACGACGCGGCGCGCCGCCCCACAGTGGGCGAACGCCTTCGGACTAGCGATGCGACTCGATTTCGATGTTTCCGAAACATCGATATTTTCAACATCGATGTATTGACACTGATGTTTTTTTAACATCGATGTTATCTGATGGATGTTTACATTTTTAATGTTTTGTTCGTGTATGAAAATTCCCGTAATCAATTTTTTTTAAATATTACAAATGAAACGATAACGGATGGTAACACCGTCAATCTGTGATCAAACCAAACGAACGCGGTTTGTTCTTCGTTCATCAAGCAGACTATCCCTCACTGGAGATGATCATGATGGCCTTGTAGTTCCTTCGTCTGACGTCGTATTTCGGACATGAAGAGACGTTTCTTATTTTTTCAGTTAAAGTTTAATTATAAATTAATATACGCGTTCACTCTGAGAGTAAATTTTGCTGCGCACGAATTTAATGTTGGAGGTTTCTCAGGGAGTTCCAAATCATCGATGTATTATTAACATCAATGTTGAAATTTTGAGTCATGTGAAGTCTCTCGGCTGTCAGGGTGACGCCACGTCGAGGGCACTGTTGCCGGCGTTTTAACCATCATATCGAGCTCCTCTGGCACTCCAGCCTTGAAGAAGACCAGGGTCAGGGTTTTTCGCATTACTATTCGTATCAGTTCCGTACATGCCGAAAACCATGTGCAGATTTTGTACATTTTTTTAGCATGTGTAGATTTGTAGGAATAGTAAAATTTCATTTGTATTATGCCCTCAGAGTCATCATTAAAACATTTCTCTGCCCAAAACAACCGGAAAAATCAGTCTATTTAATTTCGTAATATAATTTCTAGACGTTTTATTGATGAAAAGGTACAAATGGAAGTAATAAAATACTTATGTAAACAGAAAGATAAGATTAGAATGTGTTCAGGGTGTAGAAGTAAAAAAATGACCTAAAATGCTCTTGCGGCCTAAAGATCACACCAACTATCCTAACAAACGCAGCCCAAACGCTGGAAAACCTCGCGAACCAACATTATTAATACCAAAGCAGAAGTGTTTTCGGAGAAAGAAAAAAAAAATATCATCCAAACCCTACCCCTATTTAATCAGTGATCCTTTTAAATGCGTGGCGTTATAATGAGACGTGTGCCACTGTGCTTTGCCGCGGAAAAAGACGTGCTTCTCCAAGGTCGCACGAATCGCCGGTCGCGCGGAGCAAAATAAAAAATAAAAATAAAAAAACCCTTACTGTGGAGGACGAGCAGAATCCGCGGCGGCGGCGGCAGTGGCTGGTGTTGCGGGGGCTAACGCTCCATTAGCAGCCGCTGGCGGCCTTTTTGTGGCGGGCGCCGGCGGGCGAAAGGGACACGCCGCGGAGGAGGGCCCAGCGATGGCAAAATTCAGCAGAACATCGATGCATCACCAAAGGGTTTGCGATGTCGAAGAAAACATCCATGTTTTAAATATCGTGAAATATTTCGAAGCAAATGTCCGTGACCATTGTAGAAATCACGACGATTGATGAATTATACAATTAGTACATGGGATTGGTCAATATGAATAAAGGAAATTATTTCTTTATCCGTACTGTTTCTTTATCCATATTGACCAATCCCGTGAACTTATTTTATAAAGTGTCCTTGTTCTAATCTGATACATAACACGTCAATACTACTCGTAGTTTAATGTATTTGCCACCTTAAATTTCACTGTCATCTTAATTTCCTAATCAATATACTATGTTGATGGATCATGGATGTATCAGTGTTTATGGTTGGTTCTACTCGAAAATGTCGATGTGTAAACATCTATGGTTTTTGGAGGGCTTTGTACTGCCGGATTCTCCCATCGGGGGAGATGGAACGCGAAGCGAACTCGAACGATTATCGACATACGCAAATATGAATAAATGGTTTTAAAAAATTACAAAGTTTAATAGTAGAGCTTGGAAGAGGCAGAAGCTTCCTGGTCTTGTGATTGCTTTGTCGGTTTAGTTGGTTACTTGGATTCATTTGTTTGGTTGGTGTAGTTAGTTATTTTGATTAGTTTGGTTTAGTTGATTGATTTAGTTGGTTTGTTTCTGTTCGTTGATTGATTTTCTAGGTTTCGTTTGATTGATTGATATAGGTGGTTTGGTGGACTATTAGTTGATAGAGTTGACTGGTTAGTTTCATTTATTTGTTTAGTGGGGTATTTTAATTTGATTTTACTTATTTAGTCAGAGAGCACTAAAAAATTGTATGTGACGTATGGGGGAGAATCACCAGTTGCACACGATTTCGTTAGTTCTTTAGGGTTGGGTAGTTGATGTGACAGCGTATCCACTGATTTACGACTTGACATTACTGTGTGAACATACATTAATCATTGGATGGATGTGATTGTCAGTAATATAATGGGAGACTTCGTTTGCCTTTGCATTCCGGTCAAAGTGGCAATTTGCAAATAAATGTGCGTTATGGGGGATCCAATCCAAGACCTTAATCGCTGAGATGGTTGCAGTGCGATCCGGTCCATCTGAAATCCTATCCTTCGCTTGTTTGGCCCTTGTATTGACTCTGCAGCAGGTGTAGTACAGGGCTATTGCTCCCTTAATGAACCCCTCACAGGATTCTATTGCACCGTGTTTGCATGCATTAATGGCGCGAACTCGTGTGCATTGCAGGGGCTGGGCTGCACTGTGTCTATCCCGAAGGAATAATATTTTTATACTAATGAGTATTTCGTTTATAGAGTGATATTTCTGCCAAGTTCAAGAACTTTTCTAGGAGTGACAGTTTGGTGTTCATGTAGGAGCTAAAAATAATAGTTTGTCGATCGTTGAGAGGTTTTGCGGTCTGCTTCGACTCAACATGAGCAAAAACGTTTGCTGCAGCTAGTAAAAATCACCTACAGAGACGATGCAAAACTCTGTAGAAAACCTGAGGAGCGGGTTAATGTTTGTTAGATCCATATTTCTGAAACCTGTCGAAAACCCGAGGAGAGATAAATTTTTAAAAAGTTTTAAATTTTGGATGCTGTTTTGTTTCAGGTTTTCAAAGAACGTCCGTCTTTGTCGACGTTTCTATCTTTAACTCTTTTATCAGTTTGATAGATTTAAATTCTTACATTACAAAAGGGGAAAAAAACTTGTACACAAATCCCATCTCGTTCCGCTGAAAAGTCAGTTTTCTCAGAGCTTCAAACCAGGACAGCTATCCAATACGAACCACTTAACTTCGCGCACACAATACCAAAAAACGGACAGTCCAATTTGATGCAGACGTTGTGCTTGATATCCAAAATGTATGAAAATCACGAGTCATGTCAATGGCCTCTATTTGTGGACGACCTGCTGGGGGCGCTTTCGAAGTGATCCATCAGATTTATTCCTCCCTCTCCCCCCTCCCCCGACAGACCCTTCCGTATTCATGGACGGTGACCCTATCTTGGCCCCCCTCCCCCCGGCACGCCCCCCAATTCGTCTCGCGTTATGACAGCCCGGCAGCGAAAGGGTGTCGGGCGACAAGGAGAAGGGGTGGTTCCCCGTCAGGGTTGCCACGCTCCGCATTTGTATTCATTCCGCGGAGGCGAATGAACAGTGTGTAAAACTATATTTTTCTGTCCGCGAGATTTGTCTCGTTTCTGAAACAATGAACGTCAACCCTAACATTAGAATTAATTGTTGGCTTCATGGTTAATTAATGTTTGAATTATTTGTTAACGTCCAGCTGTCACAGTAAGAGATTCATAGCTCAGATGATGAGATGAGCATACACCCTTGTTACCAGACTCGCGTGCAGATCCATTTCTGTAAAAGTAGCGTTAGCGAAATGTCTGGGGCTAATTTTAATTTTGTTTCTTTATACTGTATTAATTGTCAATTAATTATAATGATATTAATTATTTTACTTTCCTGCATGTCGCGCAAATATTCAAAAATAAAAATTATGCAAAATAAATTTTCAATCCTTTCCGCTTTCACTTTTTTGTACACCTAATATATAAATAGTTACGTGATGCTGCAAGAAAACCATGTCGAAATTTTGAGTGATATTCGCGATTCGGGAGTTCCTGATATTACGGAAGAAGTGATTTATAAAAATGTGTTTATATGTCCGCCCGTTCGTGTGTCTGTCTGTACTTCATGATAGGTAAAAAGAGAGTGAAACATTAACTTCCAAATTGCGGAGATTGTAATTAATATTCATATTAATTTTGATTACGTTCAGTATTTCAATATAATTTGAGTCCCCAGATTTTGGTGATACGTAGGGCTCTGTAAGATACTAATCTGGCCGTGGTTCAAATATGTCATTTCAATGAGCAGATTTTTATTTGGTCGTGAGTCCTTCCCAGTGCACTGAGCGAAAGGAGGCAGGTGCGAGGGAGGCAGGGGGAGGAAGGGAGGAAGGGAAGGTGGTGAAGGGAAAGAGGCTGGTTGCAAGTAGAGTAGAGAGGGAGGCTGAATGGGTGGGATAAGGGGAGAGCACGAGGAATGGGAAAGACGGGGGGAGGAAAGGAGAGATGCTTGTTGCAAGGAATGAGGAGAGAGTGAGAGGGTGGAATGGAGGGAGATGGGAAGAGATGAACGTAGATTAAAAGGAGGAGAAAGGAGGCAAGGAAGCTGAGAGAGTGGGTTGGAGAGAGGGAAGGAGAGATGGAGAGAGGCTGGTTTCAAGAGGAGGATAGACGGAGGCTGAGAGGGTGGAGTGGAGAGAGGGCGGGGAAATATGGAAGAGGCTGATTGCAACGGGAGGGAGGAGAGAAGCTGAGAGGGTGGGGTACTGGGAGGGGAGGAGAGATGGACATCGGCTGTTTGCAAGAGGTGAAGAGAGCGAAGCAGAGAGGATGGGGTGGAGAGAGGCTGGTTGCAAGAGGAGGAGAGAGCGAGGCTGAGAGGGTGGAGTGCAGGGAGAGGAGAAGGCAGGGCGCGTTGCCCGAGGCCGTGGTCGACGCCGCGGTCGTTGTCGCGCTGCGCCGCTGACGTCAGCACCCGCCGGATGGGCGGGGGCGCCTGCGTCCTGCGTTCCCACAGCTCAGGAGGCGGCCGGGGGCCTGCGCGAAGCCCTGCCTGCCTGCCTGCCTGCCTGCCTGGTGCAGAATGAGCAAACGCGTCCCTTGACCCCGATGGGGAGGGTGCATTTGTTCTCGTTGGTTCAGTATAGTGTGCACTTTTTCTTTATAGTCGGGATTGGGAATTCGAATATCCTACCGGTTATTATTGAAAACGTTTTTCTTTTTGTTTTGATTCACTGCCGTCTATTTCGGCTGTAACAGACGTTTAGAAGAAAAAAATCCAGTAACCTGTCAAGATTGACGTTGAAGAAATAGGTAATTTGAAGAATTTAGTGTGTATTCATTGGTTAAGATTTTTTTTTTCGAAATCTGATTATCTTGGTAACACTGTAATGTTCTTCTAGGGTTTAGATTTCTTTGTATCATATTTATTCCGACATGTACAATCGAGATACGTTGCGTATACTCTGTAAAATTGTAGGTTTGCTTTTGTTTTGTAAAATACTAGAATACGAAAATGCATTTTATTCTCTATGAAAGTGTTATGTACGAATGATGTTTTACCTACCAAAAAATTAAACAAACGCAAATTTGGTATTGCCAATAATTACCAGGTGAACGGGTAAAATAACTACCAGGTGAAACCTAAAATGATAAATAACCTAAAACTAAATGTTTTCGTAATAATTATCAACCTTTTTTTCAGGATCGCAGTGCTCAGTTCTCAGTCCTTTAGATATCCAAAACAGCATTGCTGAGCCAATCCAAGTCGAGTGTAAAGAAGTGCTTATCATATTATTAGTGCGCAATCGATTCCTGTGCTGAGTTTCTTGTGGGATCACACTATTTTGATATCCTGATTAAATAGGCAGAGTTAGAGCTTGAATATTATAGTGCGTTAGCTTAAGAGTTATATTACGAGTACCACATGCTTCGCATCGGCTTCGATTAGTGGTGTCGATGTATATAGTGAGCGTGTTAAGATATAATTACAGCACTGAAGCAAGGGCGATGGGTTAGAGTCCTAATGTTTGGATGCTGCATTCTGAGGTTATGGTACATTGCAAAGAAAAACCACCAGGAGACTGTTCAAATCATGGTTACTTTAAATTGAGTAATATCATAGCCAATATCATAACCTTCACTCTATAACATCATTGCCGAATCATTGAACTCTGGAAAATGAGCCAGACTATAATACCAAAATAAATTTTGCAGGTTGATGCAACTTCTACCAGGTAACCCCTATTCTTAATTATCTGAGCCTGCAATAAGCACAGGAAATCATTCTGAAGTATGGAGGACGAAAAAGGCGAGCTTATTAACAACAAACTGTCTTTGGTGTCGGTTTATCGTTCACCTCCCTTAAGGGAAGAAGCTGAGTGTGTTTTTGACTATACTATAATCTTTCTTTCGGCAATAAAATCGACCTTAAACTTCCTGTGTCTTCTGATTATGTACTAATAAAATAGATGAACCACTTCTATTTTCTATTCGCAGAAGTCATTTTCATCTGTCCTCACGATTCGCGGTAAACTATGTCGATAATTTTTTTCCTTTTGAGATGACTCAAGCGTCTTCATTCCTTCCCGGAAAATGTTTTCAACGCATAGAAAGACAGTGATTTCCTCTGCCGCCTGCTTAATTATTTTCTCACGATTATTTACGAGTTCCAGAACAGACGCCTCTGACGTGTGCATCTTTAACGAACTGCTGGGAAATATCGTCGCGTGCTTAATGTTATAAAAGCACGCCGTTTCGCGCAGACTCTCTGTGAGTATTGGTTTCTTTCTGAAATCAAGTAGTTCGCCGAAAGTTTTGGTTAAAGATGGTTTGCGAGTTCATTAACGTTTAACAGTAATATACATTCACACGCTTTGAATTGAAGATTTCTACGAAGTGACAGATACATAACGTTGGAAATGTTGGCCGTGTTTAGATTATGAGTCAGCATCTGAGATCGGAGACCCACGAGGACCTGTTTCCTGTACACTTGGATTCTTTTACTGCTTTTCTGATGCTTGCGGTTTTGTTATGTTATTCTGTATTGCATCATTAAGAATATGCATTAGCTCACTTACAGTGTAAGAAAATGTTACAAATTTTACATTTTTACTACTTTTTAACCCTTACTATGATAAAACAATCGAAGGGCTTTCAATATTTGAAACCTTATTTAATATCTTTAAGACTATTTTGGTGAACAGTTAAGTTAATTGCACATTAGACTTTTTATACAATTTAACGCGGTTTTTAATATATTCTCTTATCAACAGGTGCAAGATCTTATTGTTTTCCGATCAATTCCGCAATGAGTATTACGTACCGCCACGGCGTATTTTGTAATTGTAAATCAAGTAGACGGTCTTGTCTTCTATGACATATCGAATAGCTTATAATGATTCTAGAGGGGATTTTAAAAGCAAGGTGGCTTGTACATACACCTCTCGTATGAGAGAGGGATAACTACAACGCTCTGCTCATGTAGTTCGTTCACCTCGTGCTTGACGAGGCTGTTTTATCAACTTATTTAGTCGCAAACTTCATGAGGAATGGAACTTTTTATCTCCTTTTGTCGACTTCATGCACATGAAGTGATTGCGTTGCCATTAACCATCAATTTACCTTCTCGTGAACTCCCGAGTGCACTCGGGTATTCAGGCTTCATCGGCACACTGATTTTCCTCTTAGGTCAGGAGTGTACAATTAATTGTACAGAGTATCTGAAGCAGTTTCGGAATATTATCGAAACGAATAGATTGTAGTATTAGTAATGTTGTAGATCTCAGGTGTTAATACATTATTAACGTCTTGTGGTAGCCATAACTTCATGACCATTACGTTAAGCGGTGTTGTGTATTTCCATGAATTGAGGAAAAGACAGATATCACACGTAATCAAACATTGAAGATGAGAGGAAACCATGAAAGTTCATTGAATAATAACAAAAGGATGGCGAGATGTTGGCAATCACGCGTTCGTGTGAAATGTAAAGTGCCTTTTTGAACAATTCGTTCTAACACTACCATGAACGGAAGTAGTTCCGAATTATGACGACAGTGTGTGATGCTACTGTTCAATTCCCGAAATATTAATTTCACTTCATTCGTGTTTGTTCGACTAGAGCCGCCCACCGTAATTATATTGCATCACAGGAATATAAAGTAAGCTCACACTCAGCCGCCACAGATATCCGCCAAAATATCCATTGATGGTGGATCACGTGACTGGTTTAGTACCAGATGCAAGTCAGGCGATTAGGGAGAAGTATCGTTTTCCGAAATAATTGGGAGTTTTTGCACACCTTAGCCGGCAGCAATCGACTTCAACTGCGCTTGCGCAGAACATCGATAGAGCTTTCGATTGCTTTAACATTAGGGTTAACGTGTTGGGTGCAAAAACACCCTAATTCTTAACGTTGGAATTCGCTCCTTATCCGAGGCTCAGTAGTGATTCTTATCGTATACGCTAAAATGCTTCACGCTGTGCAAAAACGTATGCAAAAAAGAGATGCTGAAATGCTTCGACGCGTTCATAGTTCTGTTGTATCTCGCCAACACGCGCCTTCACGTGCCGTGTGTTTGCATCAGCTGATGCGGAAGTAAACAAACAGTGCTGGCATCGCTTCGGAGCGTTGCCCCCTCCCCCCTCGAACTGTATGCGGTGACGTCACCTGGCGCTCGTCAAACAGTGGCACGTAGTGACTGGTCGCCGAGGACCTCAGCGCTCTGCCTGCGGGCCCATGTAGGGGGCCGAGCAAATAGCCTCTGGCGGATCGCGAGGGACTGCTAATGAATTGGGGGGGGGACGGTACGCGAGAGAAAAAATACGAGGGATATTGCTAAAAATATTACATCTGTATTATTTGTTACGTGAAATATCTTTTCTGGCGGTAAAGCAAGCCGACTCCTTAGGGAGTTTTTGCACGCCTTAGCGGCCAGCAGTGGACTGCAATCTCGGTCTTCTGTGCGTATGCGCAGATGCACAAGTGATGCGAAACTTGAACTGCGCATGCGCGGAAAGTCGATAATACTGTCGATTGCTTTAACGTTCGAGGATGCAACAACCCCCTACTGACTCATGGGAACGTAACCAAAAAGAGGCAGCTCTTATTTCTGGCTAAACGGCCTCTGAAGACAAAACATGTTTATGCTTTAGTGAGACCAAATCAACAGTGAAAATGGCACCTACGGTAGGAACGGGAAAATTAAACAGTACGTAATAGTAACTTGCGTGTATTAGTTCCGGGAGTGGCTGTCTTTATCGTGGACCGCCACCGTTGCAGATTTTTTTTCTGAGATTTGTCGGAGATTTTCGCGAGATAAGAGAAATCGTAGGTCTTAAGTATAAAACACTCGTTTTCTCGAGATTTCATTTCTCTCGGGATTTTTTTTCTCAACTGAAGAAAAAGTTTACCTATTCCCCGTTTTGAAGCCGATCCAGATGGCCGAAATCGCCAAGGCAGTGGATCGCAGGTTCGAGTCCTGCCTCGAGTAGGGTTGTGTATGTTTTTGTTTGTATGTTTGTGGTTGCCTATTCCCACTTCATCATCATCATCATCATCATCATCTCATACTTCATCCTACCAGGGATAACTACCCTGGGGTGTAAAATGGATTTGGCATGAAAGTGCTGATCCCGTGAAAAAGGTTTCTAGCTCTTGCCTTCGGGAGAATGTAACTGGGCTTCGGTGCGTACAAGCGGCGCGTTTGCGTGGTCCTAGCATGGCTAATTCCCGACCAAAAAAACCGTTCAGAATTGTGGCCAAAACTCTTAAATTGTACTCCCCCTCCGCGGCTGTAAGGATCACGAGCGCTGCACATGGGCGCGAGGAATTGCGTAATCGAGGATCGGGGCGGGGCGAGGTGCTGCTGATAGGCGTCAGTGGCCGCCCACGCAAGGTCGCATTGCCGCAGCTCGGCCCCTCTGTCCGCTTGGCACGCGAGCGCCCCAAGCGGCGGAAGCGAGAAGCTGTCACGCCGCGGCACAATGCCGCCTCCTTCACCGCCGTGATGAATAGACGTCGTTAGATGCGTTTGTAATGTTAACTTTATCGTGAGGTAAAGAATGGTAGATGGGTAATGAGGAAGTACTGGTGAGATCTGGGGAAAAGAATGGAGAAGGAAGAGGCGCTGCTAGAAAAATTGGATGCGTGGTTGTTTGATGAGAAAATACGTGACTTTAGAAGTATTCGAAGGCAAGGACCAAGGCCGCAAAAGATCAATACAAAAGTGTTGAATATTTAGAGGGGATTCCGACGACCAAAATAGGGATAGCAGAAAACCACTTCAAGAATGCTTTTAAGGAAACCGAATAAAAATAAGGCAGAGTTTAAATTTACTTTCCTCTTGTGGTTCTAAGTTCTTACATGTTTCTTTTTTATATTTTCGTATAAAATTCGTCGAGGGTTAATGATCAATTTTATGTATCAAGCGATATCTTTCCCAAGGTGGAAATAAAACAATTCTGTGTCCAATCATTAAATTCCGTGAATTGTTTCAAAAGTTCCGAGAGCGGAAAGAAATCACAAAGATATCCGTTATAAAACATAGCACTTCCTACGCACAATCTGGTAAAGATACGAGACTTTCTGGGATGCGATCGTAAAATAAAGTAGTGTTCTATTGCACAATATATACTACACTAGGCAGATTCGACCTGTTTTTTCAGGTGTTGATTGGTCGTCTTTTAAATTTTTGTTCTGTATCGGTGTAAAAGTGTAATGTTTTAACTGAAAACTGTGAAGATATCTGTGTGTCGAAGGTATAGGACACAATGCCCATTTTGGCCGAAAAGAGATTGTTGGCACAATTATACGGGTTTCTAGTCCTCTACTCAGAAGTTACCACCGTGCTCTACATCAAGTATTGGCAGAGTTACAGTGATTTTAAGTAATGAAAAGTCCACTTCCAAGTTCAAAGTAAATCATCTTCGTATAACTCTCCCGTAAAATTTAGTAAATCTGACGTAATATCCTTACCTTCGACTCACAATTATACTTAACTTAACAAAGAAATTTTTGAAACTACAATATTCATGAAATTATTTATTCACTGGTAGGAATGAACTAATTTGAACACTGTAGACTGCTGTTCATTCAAAACTCTGTCTCAAAAAAATGATTGAATGTGTACAGCTCCGAAGTTTCAGAATCCAGCACTGCAGTACAGTACAATGAAAACCGGGCATACGAAATTCCCCGTGACACCAGCCTGCGCGTCGCCCGCTCTCCACCGCCCGCTCCCTTTGTGCGCGACGTGCACGTGCCCCGCCCCTTCACTGTCGCCGCGTCCTCTCCACGTGCCGCCGCCCCCGCCGCGGTCCCGCGTCCGCGGCACCTGTCCTCTCCGCCGGGACGGCCCCGGGCGGGCGGTCGCCGCCCAACTGGCAGCGATGGTGTGGACGTTGACGCTGAGGACAATGAGGACGGCGACGTGTGAAACACGGAAATTGGTGCACGAGGGAATATGTGGAATAGCGAATATCCTCTATCAATGGCGTAGTTACGGGGGAGGGGGGGCGGTCGGCCACGGGTGACACCATTTTAGGGGTGACACCGATTAGAAAATTTTAATGGTATTTCAGTTATTCTGATTACATACAGTTTTTAATATGTTGTAAATAAGTATCATATGCAAATATACTTGTATTTTATTAAATAATGTGTAAACTATTCGGTAATAGATATTTTTATATTTAATTTATAGGGGGAGATACCATTAGTTTTACCCCGTGTGACACCATCTGAAGCTACGCTACTGTCCTTGATGTGAAAGAGAGAAAATGATCAAACTGTGTGATGAGGTGGAAACAGTATATTACACTTGATAGTTGATAATGTTAAGCTTTATTGCATAAGTATATGTTTTGAAAACGAGCATTGTTGAGTTTTCACATTTGTACGAACGCAGTAATGTTATAAATCAGTTATTTTGTTTTATAACAGCGTTAAAAATGTATAGGACAATCAAATTCAGTTTTTGGAAGTAACATTTTGGTGACGTCTCGGGTTTTCGACTTCTGTGCAAAGAACCGGTGATCGGCTATGCGATATATCGCCACCACTCCGCATTTCGCAAGGTGCAATTGACTGAAAGTAGGCACTGACACAATTATTCGTGCCATAAAAGGCTAATACGTCATAATCTCTTTCATAAATGCTATTTTATGAACGATTGCTTGTAACGAAAAATGTCTTTTACAATGTTAGTATACAACAAATATGTGGAGGGGAATGCGATGTAATTATATAATAGCAGCCACTCAAAACTGGCGACCAATGTACAGGGTAATTAAGGAAACACGAGGAAATATTTGAAATATTCCAAGGCACTATCCTTAATGTACCAACGTGGACAACTGTATCGTTTGTTTCTTTAATGTTTATCTAAACCTCCTTGTTTTGTTTTACTCCTGAATTCTTATTAACCTCTGCGAGCACTTCGTAAGAAAGTGATTTGTATTAGTCATTACGCCATGTTTTAACTAGAGAGACAATGTATCATAATTTCAGATCTATTCGTTTTTTCATGTTTGTAACATATTTGCGTACTAGTAGTTAATAAATCAGCTAGAAATATACCTTGCATCTTTTTATCTCAGGATAACAATTTATGTACATCACGAATTGCATGATACTCAAATATTTTATTGCATTCATTGCGATACTATCGCTGTAAATGAAATATCCAATATTGATTGATCGATAATGATTTCCTCCGCCTACAAACCACTTTGTTCCCTCCGAATACATGTTTATTTTCTGAACCGTATCTATTGTGTCTCCAACCGACAATACGTATTCCGTAATAATCCCCTCATTTCGAAAGATGCCTATCTCCCGCGCGTTCCCCTGGAGACGAAGCCCTCGCTCGTAAATCCGCGAAGCCCGCTCCCCCTGCTGTAGGGTTGGCAACCCTGCGCGTCCCCGGTCGCGGCCCCCTTGTTTCTCCATTGCGTCAATTAGTACCTGTTACGAGCGCGGGCGGTGTTTGCAGGAGCGTTTGCATTCATTGCGATCGACGCGGAGGCCGTGAGCTGCCAATTTGTGACCTCACAACCCCTCCCCTCCCCCCCTCCCCAGCCCCCCCCCCCCCTCCTACAGACTCGGTGCGGCGAGGCGGTCGCTACCCTCGTCAGAGGAGAGGAGATGAGATGAGAAAGGAGGGCTTTGGGCGGTTCATTCCGAATGCACCCACTGGTTCTGGGTTTATCGCGCTATGTAGCTCTCTGGTTTAGCACTGGGGTTCTGACGATTCGTGTTGTCGGAGATATTCGTGTCTGTGTACTGTCTGGCAGAGTGATAGCAGACATGATGGTTCTTATCCTTGATACGGTGTGGTCTGCTAGAAGGCAATAATACATTGCACTTTTTTTCATAAAGTATAATTTTCACGCCGGTGGAATGCTACAATAAGGTTCTGAGTGTTCTTTTGTGTAACGAAAGATATATGTAGCCAATTCATACGTTGGATGTCTGATTTAGACGTCAGTCTTGAGATAGCACTTCTGACGCCTGACTTAGACACTTCTGACGCCTGACTTAGACACTTCTGACGCCTGACTTAGACACTTCTGACGCCTGACTTAGACACTTCTGACGTCTGACTTAGACACTTCTGACGCCTGACTTAGACACTTCTGACGCCTGACTTAGACACTTCTGACGCCTGACTTAGACACTTCTGACGCCTGACTTAGACACTTCTGACGCCTGACTTAGACACTTCTGACGCCTGACTTAGACACTTCTGACGCCTGACTTAGGCACTTTGACGCCTGACTATGACACATCTGATGCCTTATTTAGGCACTTCTGACACTTAACGTATGTCCTTGTATCCTCAGATACAGACCGTGTTCCAAGTGTTTCGCGACTTAAAATTCAAGATTGACGAGCGTTGGTTACCCGAGTGACGCCAGGTTGCACAAAGCCAGTCGCACCAGGTTGCGCCAGACGCGTCACACGACGAAGTCATCGTCTAAAGACACTTCCAACAGCCTCGCGAACCCACGTCGTTCTTCTCGTTCGAGTGTTTAGCAAAAGTGTGATGTCTTCTCCCATCGACTCAACACTGAGGGTGTCGCAACCATCAGATGAGGAGAGGTTTATTCCGAATGCAATTGCAAGTTCTAGCTCTATGTTCTAGCAGATGTGTCATAGTCATGTTAAAAATAAAATAAAATAAAATATAGTGGAGTGCGGGGCTATGTGTGTGTATAAGTATGTATGTGTGTGCGTGCGTGTGTGTGTATACGTATTTGTGCGTGGTGCGTGCGTGTTTGGGTGTGTGCACAGAGAGTCTGAGTTTCACATGTGTACCCGTGAAATGGAGGCTTTCTTGCTATGCTGGGGTATACATGGTTCTAGGTTATATTTAATTTTCATTTGTATAGTGTAATTAATTGTCTAGCACCTGGCAAAGACGCCAATTGTGGCCAAAATAAATATATTATATTATATTATATTATATCGCTCGGTGCAGTTCTGTGTAATAACACTGCACGGAGAAAAATACTTGTTCGCAGCCCTCGGATGCAGACTGCGAAATACGGCCCAAACTGGTAATCAGTGCGATATTGCAACTTACTGGACATTTATTACACAACCGCACGTATTTCACTAAATCAAACATTTAGTTCAGTCTAATATTTCTCTGTTTTCATATAAACCCGTTCGTTTCAACTAAGATAACGTTGTAGTGTGTTCTACTTTTTTCCCAATGTAGGATGTCGTGAGTAAATGGTCGCCTGGATTTCACCAGACATGGATATATTTGCCCACATCACGGAAGCACTTGGATGCCCTTTGTAATAACATCGCAGAATTACGTTGCGATTATTATTGGTAGAGTGGCCTATTAGTTTCGAAGCATCTGGATATATGACTCTCATTAGAACGGAAGAGATCTCTGCAATGTCCGGTCCAATGTAATATCGTTCCATGTAGTTTCCTGAAATTACAAATTTAGTCACATCAGGGACAGTAGCAATGGCGATGGGGCTCACTGTGACGGCGGCTGCAGTCGTGTTGGGGGGTGATGGTGGTGGATATAGTAGGGACATAAATTGTGGTTGGGTAATGGGGTGGCGGCTATGGCCGTGGTTGTGGTGGTGGCAGTGGTGGTGCTGGTGGTGGCACTAGTAATAATAGTGGTGGTGGTGGTAATAGTGATAGCGTAAGCGATGGTGGTTTTATTTATAGTGGGAATGGCGGGGGATGTGCCTTTGGTGATGTCAGAGTCTGTGGCTGTTGCTGCGTCGGTAACTATACGTTGATCTATGTAGATGTGCGTGTAAAGTAAATCAGCTGTTTAGGTTTCATTCAATCGGGATATTGAACGTCACCATAGTGATGTCTTTGTATGTACCCATTTGGATGAAACCGCCAACGGCTGATTTACTTCAAACCCATCTCTAAATAAATTAAATATTAGTGATAGTTGTAGCTGTAACTGCCCCGGAGGTGGTGGTGACTAGCGATGGATGTATATTTAACTGCCCCAGAGGTGGTGACTAGCGATGGCTGTACATGTAACTGCCCCGGAGGTGGTAGTGACTAGCGATGGATGTATATTTAACTGCCCCAGAGGTGGTGACTAGCGATGGCTGTATATGTAACTGCCCCGGAGGTGGTGGTGACCAGCGATGGCTATATACGTAACTGCCCCGGAGGTGGTGGTGGTGATTAGCGATGGATGCATATTTAACTGCCCCAGAGGTGGTGACCAGCGATGGTTTCATATGTTACTGCCCCGAATGTGGTGGTGACTAGCGATGGATGTAAATTTACCTGCCCCGGAGGTGGTGAGTAGCAATGGCTTTATATTTAACTGTCCCGGAGGTGGTAAGTAGCGATGGCTTTATATGTACCTGCCCCGGAGGTGGTGGTGACTAGCGATGAATGTATATTTAACTGCCCCGGAGGTGGTGGTGACTAGCGATGGCTATATATGTAACAGCCTCGGCGGTGGTGGTGACTAGCGATGGCTGTCGCTATGTTTACGGCAGCGGTGGCGGCGCGGTCGCTTCCGGAGGCGGGTCAGCCGTCTTCGCCCGCGTCGGCCGTCGCCGTCTCGTTTCTCCGACGTCGCGTCGCCGTCGCCGCCGGGCAGTTTCTCCATCGGCGCCGGGGCGTCGCGACGCCGGCGCAGCGTCCGCCGCGGGCCGCGCATGCCGCAGACGCCGCCTCGCCCTCGGCGACGCCGCCCGTCAGCGCCGTCGCGGCGCCGCCCGCCCGCCCGCCCGTGGTTAGACGTCCGCCTAGCCTGGCAGGTGGCCGCTGGGGATGCTGCTCCAGGCGGAATTTTCTTCACAAGAATGGGGGAAAATATGGGGAAATTCGCGGCATTCCTTAACTTCTCCCCTGCAGTGCCTCTGACAGGGATGTCCTAGTGTTGGAGTCCCGACGGTGGCAGGATTATCGACACTAGCTAGGTCGAATTCAATCGCTGCCTGGAGGATAATTCGAGCGGCCGACTTCTCTGATTGGTAGCTCTCCGTGGTTTCTGCCATCAGCACCAGGCGAATGCCGGACTATCACCCTAACAAACAAGCCACAGACCTCGCACGATCGTTTGTTTCTCCTCCTTGTCACACCATCATCCCTTACACACACACACACTTACATGCACTACACTATCAGATTTGAAGGCAGACTTGTCTCGAACTTCGAATTTCTCCTGGCTGCGGCACCGCTGGTGGGAGATATCTAGTTGGGTAAAACCCCGCTAGCCGACGGTAGGTCGGTGCCGTATCTCACCATCTATAGGGGGAAGTTCACCGCCATCCCCCGAAGGAAAACATTCACTACACTTACGGGAATCATCTTTATCGGACACACCCGGAATCATCTATCAATCAATGAAACATTTCCTCCTCTTCGTGTTAATCGATTGAATAACTCATATTTTTAAAAATAGTGCACCTCATTATTTATTTAAAATTGAAAGGTAAATTGAAGAAGAAGAAGAAGAAGAAGAAAGGGGAGGAAAAAGAAACGAAAAAATCGGAGCCTCCGGAGGGTTTGTGAAACGTTCTGAGTGGGCTGAAGAGACGACAGGAGCACTAGAGGAACCAAATACAAAACTAATGTTAAAGATCGCATTACGATCATGATGAACTTTACGACTCCGAAATAAAAATTTTCGACTGTCGTAGTGTAACTCGAAACTACCCACTGACTCTCGCTATACTTAGAAAGTTTCCACTAGCAGTCTGATTCCTGTTTAATATATAATATGTTATTTATCCTTTCCGTAATTTAATTCATCAGCCCTACACCGAGAAAAAAAAAAATTGGAAAACTCCCAACTACTTCAGCATGTTTAGAATTAACTAATGTGTACTTGATCCGGCGAATGTCCGAAGTAAGCTGTGAAACTGATCCTTCTTCCGACTTTATTCACTCCCTTGGGATAATGTGATCATTAACCAGCTAATTCGCAAATTTGTCTGTTCGGATATTAGCCGTTACATGCACGACTTTATTAAATCAACTGTTCCTGCAGAAGTAACAAAAATATTTCTTTGGATGGGAGGCTTTGTTGAGCGTAAGAAAATTCCTTGTTGCAAATCTGAGCAGGAACATGCCTTTTTGAGTACTTTTCATTACTTTTGACAAATTTCGCATCTATGAGTATAAAAGGGAAGTGAAAAAGTATACGATTTTTATAAATGAAGTACTCTTATTGCCTTATCATTTTCCCCATAGGAGAACACAAATTTTCGCCAATGACAAGTCGAACGGCGTTCATAAATTAAACATTCGTTGCATTTGCAAGACGCGAAAACAAACTCTCGGTGGATTGTCGGGGTATATATTCACACAAATATTCACTAGTCATCACTTTCTCTAGTCGACAACCAGTCCTCTGGAACGTCATCCTGGTGCTCTGGTGCAGAGAAGGTGGGTGGGTGGTGCCCTGGCAGCTCTTGACCTCCCAAGCCGGACGTGGTGTGTGACTGTAGAAACGTAACTGCCCTTGAGATCGCGTGCGGAGCGTGTTTGATAGAAGCGCACGACTTTGAGAATATTTTGAAAAGAAAATATTTTCTCCTGTCGAGTTTTCGTAACAGTTTTCTCCGTCGTTGACACCGGCGCCATCCTCATCGAGGAGAACGTGGTTGTCTTCGTTGTTGTTGTTGTTGTTGTTGTTGTTGTTGTTGTTGAATTTGCCTCATTCAGTCGTAACATCATCTTCGTTGTAACGAAATTAAATTTTCGGTGTTCTGGCATTGTATTTGTTTTGTTAATCACCTTCTGTCTTCATTTTCTTTTTATTTGGGTTTGTTGTTTCCTTCTGCTAACACCGTTTGGTTATCTTTGGCTTCAACCAAACAGGTTCGCTTCCAGTTGGATGGTACTTAAATATAATGTTTGCTAGTCTATTACAATTAATTATTTTTTATGCTGTAATTTCCCGTTCTTGTCAGTTATTCAATAAAGAGCTTAAGAATGCGCGAGAAAATGTTGAGACGACTGATAATGAGAAAGAACTGAGCGGCCGTTTCTGTTGCTTTCTGCAAAATCCACAACCATTATCAACCATGAATTTCACAAGTATTCAGACGAGATATGACTAATGATCTGATTCCTTCGGAGTGAAACGAAAGAATTTCTTCTGGACGTACCACGATTTTTTGAACCTTGCCAAGAGTTGCTGTGAACTTTCAATTTTTTCTGTGTCAATTAAGCTACCTGCGAACCACGTGTAATACTAGCTCATGTCACAGAATCATTTTTCATGCACCCATCCGTTGAAATCTGAGGAAGAAGAATAAAATTACCATTACCGTGTATAAAACATGGAATGTGTATTACAGAGGCCCACGTGTGCACGCGCATTCACACACACACGCACACAAACACTCACACACAGAGGAGAGATAGAGACAGAAACACTGATCCACACGTGCACTTAACCACAGCTACTATAGAACGTCCAAGTCTTCGAAAGAGGTGTTGCAATATTTCCGACTTGGCTGTCTAGGACAGTTTTTTTAGAGATGTCTGAAATATTAGTAAAAGGTTCAATTAATAAATATTTTACACGACTACTGCGAGAAAGTTAGTGCTACTAATTTTCTAATTCATCGTTTTCTTTATTCATTCTTATGTTTTTCATTTTCCCTTTCTCGCCCTTAAGAAGGCATTTCTTAAGAAGACACAGTTATGTAATCGCGCGCCGGTAAAAACAGCGAATTTTTTGTAAGTTTTCATCCTATTCACTTTTCTCTAGTCTTGCATCTCTTTCTTTCCATTTCTCAACCCATCGTAATATCCGTCTTCCCTCGCTTTTGTTGAACCGTTGGCGTTCCAAAGCGGCACCTTGCGCACGTGCGTGCCGTGCGTGCGGGGGCGTCCTTGGGCGGTGCGTGGGCGCGAGGGCCCTCCAGAGGCCCGGGCGACTCCTCCGCGCCCCGGCGAGCGACGCTTCTCCGCGTCACACTCCGCCCCGCTCGGATCGCGCGTGTTTGGTTTGAAAATACTACAAGCGCCCGGAGCTCAGCGCCCGCCTCCGCCTGCCCGCGGTCTGTCAACAAGCGTCAGCCAGGTACGCTCCCTGCCCCGAAATGTGGAGCCGGAGCAGTTCCCTAGCAAACGGACCACGGACCGCGCGATCTTTCCTTTCCTTGACGTATCCTCACCCCTTACACACCCCTCACACCATACTATACACTACTCTGCTACACACTAGTATGCACTACTCTATAATTACATGCACTACTCCGCTACATATGCCGGGGAGACCGGTCGGGAGCTTAGAGCTTGTCCTCGCTGGGGCGGTGCCCCGCTGGTGGGAGATACCTGGTTGGGGAAAACCCCGCTAGCCGACGGCTGGTCTGCTGCCGGGTCTCTCCATCCAGCGTGGATGGAGATCACTGCCATCTCCTGAGAGAGAGAGAGAGAGAGAGAGAGAGATACACTACACTTACGGGACTAATGGCCTTGGTTGTTGACGTGCCCGTAATCACTAATGAATTAGGAAACCAATCAAAAACCGAAATGTGGTTGGGAAAGTTCCCGCGACTGGCGGCTGTTGAATCTCTGCCCGAGAAACGTATTTCACATCGCTGCTATACAAAGCGAGACGGGTTTCCTGCCTGCCATTCGCAGCACGGCGTGACTAGACGCTGGGCGGGGGCTACTCTTGGCGCGTTGATCAAATCCTTCCTTCCGACGCGGAAATGGCTTGCTGCTTTAACTGTGTAGCTAAAATGTCTGTTACCGTCAAGCTGGTTATATTATCGACATTTATATAACTCCCGTATGTGTAGTCTGTACCAAAAGTAGAGATGTGAAATACGCATCCACCGGCTTGAGTCCCGTCCGCGTCGCAGAGGTTGATGTTTCCGTCGGTATGTAGCGGCCTCCTCACAGCTCCACTGCAGGCAGGTAGCTAGGGCGGTCCCTTTATAGGAGAAGGACATGCGTCATTGAGGTCATCAGGCAGTGATCTGCCAATAAATGTCGAACAGCCAAATTGCGAGATAGCTGCATTAAAGCAGCGTCACATTTGGGCGAGGAATTTGGCGAGTAGCGAGCGGCTGCTCGTCAAATTCCGATGAGCTCGGCGAATAGTCGCCTTCTTGGACGTGCCACAAGGCAGACAAGCTCCCTATAGGTCGAGCATCGAAAGACTAGTGCTCGACAAAGAGCAATCAATTCATCCGCACTGTTCGAAACTCGGCGAGCAGTCGCTCGGCAAATGCTGGATATGTAGGCAGCTTTCGCGTAGCGCGAATAGAGACATCGTGTAGTGCCTCAGGTGCTCGTTTCTAAGCTTGCTCTCTAGCGTTACGATAGAGCTAAATCGGTAGCGAGCTACTTTCATTCGAATATTTGGTCACCGGGAAGCTTTTCGTCGTATAACATATGAAGCACACCTTCTTATCTTTCTTCGTGGAGTGTTGCATGATCCCCACTTTTGAGCCCCTCCGTATACGTTCCTGGAGCGAGAAAAATCCGCAAGACTCCGTGTACATCGACGACGAATGTTACGTTCTAGTGGGGAGGATCACCGCCTCTTCCCGAGAAACTATCACTACACTTGACTAATGTTCTCAGTAGTGGTCGCCCACGGAATCAATACTCACTTGCTTACTTCTTTTTTAATCTGCTCCTACTGTTTTTATCAGGTAACCATTATTATTTCCTTCGAGTTTTCCGCAATATAGATTTTCATATATTTCTGATATTAAGATAGCCATTAGGGAATTATTGAACGTCTTAGCGGACAGCAATCAACTACATTTCCCATGTTCTGCGTATGTGCAAATGCACTAGTGATGGCGAAACTTGAACTGCCCATGCGCAGAAGATCCATAGTGCTTTCGATTGCTTTAATGTTCGAGGGTGCAAAAACTCCGTATTTTCAGTGGTAGGATTTATGTTTTAAAAGCTACCATTTCATTTCCTTGCAATTCGCTCATTCCTCTTCTTTTTACGTTTTCTCTGCTATTTCCGACAGGGATCGGAAGGAATAACGATAATTCTCGGGATCCCAACCATTCATTCACGTAATCACATAGGTACATTTACAAGCTCCCGGAATGTTACCTTATAACTCAATACGATGTATCTTTATTTCATTATTTTTGTCCCAAGAAACTTTGTATGGCCTTGCTGCGACACGTGTATAGTGTGCCCCGGAATACTTTCTCTCGCTACTGTGCGGAGAAAGTGTAAGGTTTTTTCCCCGTAATCCTCTTTGAAATGTGTGTTCCCGGTAATTGGATAGAGGGGAAACGATGCATCTTGTGGTTGACCTCATAACTCCGGGGGGTTTAAGTGATACTTCTTCAGTTTCCGCTGTTCTAGGAATGAGGAGCCGGAATAGAGTCGAATAAGTCACGACGACAAGCCAACGGCGATCAAGGAGAGAGTTTTTAAAAGATTGTTTTATCTGTGTATCATCTTCAAACTGAACCGGGTAAAGAATCGCTAGAACCGGATCAACCGGATTTCTTATCACTGCAATGTCCGCGTTTGGACATCGTCAGCAATTTGCTAGAGACCTGTCGTATTTATAAGTCTTGTAATTTATGAATTAATAATTATTTAGATAATATCTTGCGTTTATAGTTGTTTGCCGTTGTCTTCCATGCTGTGAGGATATTTAATACAAAAAAATGATTATCATTCCCTAGTTAATTAACTGGAACATTATAATCCCCGTGTTTGAATTGCTGATTTATCTAGTCTTTGTACTTGTAATTGAATATTAATCTTTTAGTTCATGTGGATTTAGTTAAGATATAGCGCTTAAATCACGTTTTGTATTAATCTCTTGTACTATGCAAATCGAAGAAATGAACAGACATGTTTTTCAGATGAAAGTTCGTTTATCTCGAAAGTAAATCAGCTGAGTTATCTGAAAATAAAGTAATTATTCATGATATTCTCATTTAATTAGTTTTGGAGACGAGAATTATCCTGTAGATGTAACAGTTCATAACTAAGAGACATCATAACTAAAATTGTGTTCTCCCTGTGGCAGCTAGACTACTCAATAAAAGCAATTACTTGTACAAACACAAAATATCTTGATCTCAAATAATAGCGTTCTGTATCTATAAACATTACATTATTTCTTTCTATAACTCAACGCAGTTGCTTTATCCAAATTTGAATAGAATAACCCTCAATGTGTAAACTCGAATAAAACAAATCAACGGGCAATATCAAGAAATCATCCAATATCAATAAGGTAGTAGTTTTGTGGCTTTCCAACAGCAGGAAACTGATGACGGTTAAACCATCGAAAGCTATTCTCGTAATAAACAATATTGTTGGCAACGAAAATGCCTTTAATTGTTTCATTTTAAGTGCTGACGACAACTCACCGCAGGACCAATGGGCAGAATCAAACCTGAACGTAAGTTAAAGAGCAACCGATTTGTAGAAACTCCTCCCAATCTCTTGCACCGTACGTCTTCATCAAACCGCGATGTTGCCAACTACCGCACGTTTGAGACCGCTGCTCCCCAGGCGCCGTGGGGGTGGGGGGCGTTGGGGAAGCCGCGCGAGACGTGCAGGGCGTTCCCAAATCCACCCCCCACCCCCACCCCCACCCCTCCCGGGGTATGTCGGATCCCTGGTTCCTCCGCCAGTCGCGTTCCCGGGCGATTCACCGCCGCGCGTTTACGACGGAGATAAAAGGGGAAATGCGGCAGCGGAAGAGGGGAGAGCGGGGAAGCCGACGAAACACGCAACGAGCGTGTTCTGCGGGCCGTTTGGTGCCGCTTCGTTGGACATATGGGTTTGGAGATAAATCGCGGAGGAATGTGATAAGAATTGGGGGAAACTCCAACTCGGCGATTGCGCTGCTGACGTATGTCGTTGCGCGTTGATTCAGTGTTGATGAATGGTTATCACCCCGGGTGGGGATGAAAACACGAGTACTTAAATCACCAAAAGTATTCTGTAGACTAACTCAATTTGTTAAAGTAAAGTTTTTATTATGAACATTGAATGAAAGACAAAAGTTCATTTCTTTCGACTTTATGAAATAATTTAAAACAAAGCAGAAAAATTTCAATAAAAGGGGATGTGACGGGAATGATTGTTAAAAGGAATACGTCTTAACGAACCTAGCTTTATAGGTGATATATTGTTAACATTCCTAACATTTTAACTAAAAAGTCATTGCCAATATTTTTATTTATTATCTTTGAGCAACATTCGATGATTCACCCATCATCATCCGATTTGGAAAGAAACACATGTTTAAAAATATTAAATAATAAAACAATATAAATAAATAAAATGATTCTGAAGTAAAAATTATTGACACATAACATATTGTTTATAATGTTGTGGTAAGAAATATAAAACGTTGATAATGACAACACTTTTTATAAAAATGTCAACAGGCCTTGCTAGAAACCAAAGGAAAGTGTATGTAGAATTACCTTCCTCCTTCCTTGGAGGATACGTTTTGAATGCTCTCATTGTGTTTATCTTCGACACCAGTTTTTCGAAGTCGTAGAACCTGTGTCGTCTTCGTTCCCGTCTTTGTCCACCCATCGGCAATGGTCGGCGCATACCGCTGGCGTCTGGCTGGCCTCGAGGACAAAGACGGGCGCCCCGCGCAAGAAACGAACCCGGGCCTCGGCTGTCGCAGGCACAGAGTCAGGTGGAGTCGATCTTTGTGGACTGAAATATACGATTACGCTAGTACTTACCTAGTAAGTCCTTTAGCTGAAGTGGAAGTCTCTAAAATAAACCTTGTTAGGAAAAACTCCCTGTATCGATCACTTTTGAATGGGTTAAAACTAGATCGGTACAAGTAACATTTTATAAATTCATAGAAATCTATGTATATAAGTCAATATTACTGTAACGTCGTGAAGCTTTGTTTCGTCATCAAAACCACGTTAATGTATTGCCACTGATATAGAGCTTAAAATAAACGCGTTTTTTATTTGTTTTTTTTTTCTTTTTTTTTTAGAATTTATACAATATGACTTATATTGTCCTGGTTTTCACCCATTCATTTCATGCGTTTATTTTATCTCACAACCCACACTTGTATGCCCTGGCTTTACGTGACGAAATAAGGATCTACGTAATTTGTCCGTTAGTAGTGATACTGGCCGAACACCTTCCCATACTTTTCCATTAATATAACCTATTAAAAAATCGTACATAAAAGACAACGCAAATTTCACTATGCTGCTTCACGGTGTAGCGGAGAAATGACAGATGGTATCATTCGACGATTTGAATTTAACTCAGCTCTGTTAGATTACTCCTTTATGATTCAGGCTCCTTTATTTGGAGTAAATCTACAACATTGGACAGCCTGCTTTACTTCCCGTCTGAAGGATTTCTTTCTCCCTTAAAAATCCACGTCTTTGACCGGTTTCGAACCTGCGCACTTGAGGGTAACAGCCCGACACGCTAACCGTTCCACCACCACAGCCGCGAGCTCGTGTTGCCAGTGGCCGCCACTGCAGGTTGGTCGGCGCTATATAAGGGCGCGCGGCGGGCGCGGCGTCACGGGGCGGTTTTTCGGACGACGCAGGCGGCGGCGGCCGTTGCTGCGTCGCGACGCGCAAGAAACGATCGTCGTCTGTCTGCGAGGCGGCGCGGCGCAACGTCACCTTCCTTCGTGGTCTCTCGTCTCGTGACTGGCGATCGCTCTCGCGCTGACCATTCACAATGCAAACGTAAACACAAGCATGTTACATGGACGTAAACATTAGCATAAGTGATAGTCTGAAGTTCTCGCCATAAACGTATTTTTTAAAATTTCGTTACTTCAAAAACTGTTAAATCTGCATATAACGTGCTATGGGTAGAAGTTAATTTGAATTTATATATTTATGTCCAGAAGCAAAACAAGGGGCCATCTCTTCAATTGCTCGAGGATCAGGAAAACTGGACGAAAACCTGATCGAGAAGGGGGTCGTTGGCCCAGAGGCTGATTTACAATACTTGTTACAGGTTCTTTAGAATTATACAAGCCAAACGGTAAATAATACATTAAATGTCATTGTTAAAATTAATATTACTTTCCTTTTGGATGCTCGGTACTGTCTCTAATTGTATGCGAACTGTTGTGCAGCAGAAGAGATTTTACTTGGGACTTAAACTTTTGTATCGAATTTAATCGTTTAAAGCCATCTGGTTAGGTATTGTAAAAATAATGTACATGTAAGGTATGTTAATTTTTTGTAGTGAGCTGTTGGTACTGTCACCTGATGAATATGATTACTACGTAAGCAAAATAAAGAGTTGCTGTTGGCTCTGGGACTATGTGATTGTTGGTTAGATGTGAGAATCAATTTCAGCATATCAACTGTGTCCATGGCACATGGATTCAATTTCAACTAGTGCCCACGCAGCACGCAATCGGTAGAACCAAACCACAGCCTTTTGCAAAGAGGTCTGTACAGTACACTTCTGTAGTACTCTTTGGTCTTTTGTTCGTCCAACGCCATCTCCTGTGGATGGTCTTAATTCATTTACCCACTTCGATACTAGATTTAGTGTTAAGGTACTGTGATTGGTTCATTTCTTATGTCTTACGTAAGCATAAGCACAGAACCTTGAAGCTTGCAAGTTTTTAAGTTTACGTGTTATGCGTATGCGAACGTATTGTGAATGAGTCCGCTTGTGGCGTAGTCCTAACTTTTATGTTCACGCCATGCTTATGCTTATGTTTGCATTGTGAATGGGCCTTAACGGAGGACTCACCACATCCGTTCTACTGTAAATCGCGACTGGTTTTGCCGACGTTTGTGGCAGTGCAGTGCCTGTAAGTGTCAGTAAGGAGACATGTGGCAAGAATGAGGAAGGAAAATTCGCGCTCGGTCCGTGGCCCGTTTGTTATGCTACTGCTTTGGCATTCACCTGGTCTTAGTCGGAGGAACCGCGCGTAACTAGCTGTGTAGCCAGGCTGCCATCTAAGAGTTAAGCGGCTTAGAACCCTCCTGCAACACTGCGACATCAGATGGGTTACGCCCATCACAATGTGCCACATCTTCCAAACGCCCTAGGCCCATCTCGGCTAGAACATTTAAATATGTCGCAGGTCAGTGTTACATAGGCTCGATTTGGTACTTCCTCCTTTTTTAAAGGGATTGGCGGCACTGTTCCTGATTGCGTTGTAGTTTCTACTCTGTTAGCAGACTTTTTACATTACTTTCTAAGGGATATTTCTGTTTTATTTACGAAAATTAATTGTGTAATGTTTTTGGGTTGCAAAACCAAAATGTTGCTAAAAAATGTTCTTTCTTTTACAGGTGAGTGTTCAACATGTAAGAAGAATTTCTTACGATGCATGGTTACATATTTCGGTGCTTTGATGCGTCCCATGTAAGTACCTTTGAATATTCGCCCCAGCGAAAGACAGTTAAGAAATTCGGACCTGCATCACGTATGTTGTGGCCCATGCCTTGGTTACTGGGGAGTTGATAAAATCTCGAAGAAGTTGAGATAAAAGGTGTTCCCTTTAGACGCCTGTTACACCAAACGCCTGTTTGCCTGTCGGACCAAAATGACAAGTTGACGATTTTCTTTCATTTTTCAATACTATTTTATTATTTATTTTCTGTGTATTATATTTACCTCATTCCTCATCTTGCTTCACTAATTTTCCGCCCATTCTTTTTCTGATTTTCCTCCTCTAATCCTGTATTGTAATGCAATTAAAGGTGTGAAAAAACTATTTAATAGAATTCTGTTCAAAAACAAAATTTTCACTCGTGAGTTTTATCTTTCTATACCTAATTTGACATTGATGACTTTAAGTAATCATATTTATGTTACTTTTACCGATCTTTTAATTTTTTACCAACAACATTTCGTAAATATTCTGCTACTAATGTAGTTAAACGATTTAGATTAGACTGAAACTTCTTATGTCTCTCAATTAAGGAAGACGAGATAATAACGCAATAAACAAGAGAATACATCGCAAAAACCTACCTTATCCCGATTTGTTCACCCAAAATTCCCAAACTTTTTTTTATCTGCGAGCAGAATTTGAAATCTCTTTTCCAATCCGTCGAAACGTGTATACATACCGCTTAACAACACAATCACAAGGCTTTAAAGACGAAACCCATGCAGATAAAACACGTGAGATCTTCAATGAAAAAAAACAAAACTAAGTGATATACGTAGATGGATCTACCCGGCACCCGATCCTAAGGAAGTGACTGGGGAGTGTGATGTGGGAAGAAGCGCGTAGTGGTCCGGTATTTAAGGTATTGCTCCATCACCCACCTGGAATTACCTGGCGAAAACTACAGATACGGCTGGTGAGATCAGACGCCATCTCCAATTCCTATCCAAATAGAAGGACTCAGTTTAATGATTAGCGCATGCGCCATCCAGCGAAGGCCCGGGACGGTTTCCGGCCAATCCATTTGGAATTTGTGGTGACCCAAATGCTGTCTTGTCAGATTTATTGAGGTTTCCGTATCGCTCCCTTCTTATTACTCGATCATTCACCCCATTGTCGTTTTCCGTCCCTCATACATTATCACCCTTGGACTTTAATCATCTTAGTAGTTGAAAGAACCCTTAACCCCAATTAATTAATAAGTAAATTAATGAATACATCATTCAGGCAGGGAAATCGTCTGACCCAGCTATTCATCGAATGGCGAAAAATATACGATTATCGGACTCTGTCTTAGTTCTTTCAGAGTACGGACCACTCTCTGCGAAATCGCAGACACATACATTCGTGCTTACGCTACCAGAACTGGTAGGAACCCTGATGGATGTGCTACTGCGCATCGTATCCGACTTCAGCCAATGTACGTCACGTAACAATTTGCGTTACAATTTAGCGGTAATTGTAAATATACCAAAATTATCACCTTGATACAAGTCAATGAATCAGATATATAAAACTTTTTTTAAACAAAAGAAAAATATTTTATATTTTACACCTTCATCGTGTTCTTTTGGTTGGTCACCGTCGAAAATTCTTCCTTTATGCCAGGTCAAAAATGTGTATCGACACTACTCGCTCTCCGTGCAAAAAGGCGGCCAGTGTCTGGTCTGTTTTTTCAAACGAACTGTGCTCACATGCTTCACGACGCAAACAGGTGTTGTGCAAAACGAGCAAAAATCGGTGCGCCGGAGTAACCCATCCTTATCTTCCCACCGTGGTAGGAACCCAACTAGTGAACATCGAGGCGTTGCAACTCAGGAGTACCTCCTTCAACTCGCAGTGCTTCCAGTCCAGTTCGTCCATTGCCCGCCTCCGGTGGCTGAGACTGCAGACAGCGCAGGCCGGGCGCTTAGTAAGCCTCCGAATCGGTCCGCGCGATTGCTGACGTCAGCGGCGGTGCCACCGCTGGCGCCGTGCCCGGAGGCTGCAGCTGCACAGGACTCCCACTGGACCGGGGGGGGGGGGCGAGTGATTGCTGAAGTGCGAGACGGAGCAGCGAAGAAGCTGGACGCACGCAACAGTGCAAAGACAGCCGGACGAAATTCGCTGTCTGGAGAATTCCAGCGGCCGGCTGCTCTGATCGGTAGTTTTCCGCGGTTTCTCCAATCATCCCCAGGTGAATGCCGGAGCACAACCCTCATAAACGGGCCACGAACCGCTCGCGATCATTCCTTCCACATTTTTGTCCTATCCTCACCCCCTTAATTACTCTTACTCCTACATGTACTACACTACCACACATGCCGGAAGACCGGTCGGAAGCATAGAGCTTTCCCGGCTGTGCGGTTGCGCGCTTGTGGGAGATCCCTGGATGGGGAAACTCCGCTAGCCAACAGTAGGGGGCTCCGGATCTCGGCATTCAGCCATGGAGGATCACCAACCCCCGCGATAAAACATGCACTATACGGAAATAATGACCTTAGCTGTTGACGCGCCCAGACTCTCTAATCAGAAGTAATTGGAACCGAGTGTCTTGTCCAGTTCTAGTGTAATGTAAATAGTAAAACAATGGTGAAAGCGATCTATGCTGTAGCGATCAGGACGTGCGCTTTCAAGAGAAGAAACTGCTGTTTAAACCCTAGTTGATCCATGCGCAATTTGCGATTAACAGTGACGCAACCAGGATTTTTCGAGGTGTAGTACTCTACTGGTGATGGCTAAAGCTGCTCGGCGGAAGGTTTTCTCTGGCTTCTCCCAATTGCCATGCCGCTCGTTGGGCCATTGCTACGTCATTCAAACTACATCATTACCATCAACCCATCCATCAAAACCGCCCATCTCAGGTATGGCGAAAAGGGTTACAGATTCAGGAACACAATAACGGATTACAGCATGTTACGAGGGGTGACCGTGGTGTACTGCTAAGAACACTCACCTTCCACCGCTGGAACAAGGTTTCAAATCCCTGTGGTCGGTTCCTGGGCATGCGGTGCATTCATGCGCCAAGAGCATCAACTGACAATGACAGTGAGCGCGTGGCGATACACGTCGAACAGAAGGGGAGAAGTTATAGTTGGATTCCCGGCGGCAGCCGGTGGCTGTTGTGGTGGTACAGGTGACATTTCATTTTTAGAGCATGCGAAACATGAACAGCAGCTCAGCAAAAGAAAGAAACTTGACAGCGAAACGATGTATCTAAGTTTAGCAGCAAAACGACCGGAAGGATCGCATTATATAGAAAACCATAAAGGGAGGAAAAATTTGTTCAGTTCGGTTCGTGAAACGCACCGTTCTACGGACGGTTTCCTTTATCGTTCTGCAATATCAGCGACGTTTTAAAGAGCATTTCGGCTCTTTGGCGAGGTGACTCACCGCAGGGCGTGCGATCTGAGCAGGAAGCGAGCGGAGAGGCAAGAAGCGGCGTCGATGTCCCGCGGCGCGAAGGAAAGCGCGCGCACGACTTCGTGAGCGGCCCAAGCAGAGCGTCGGCGACGGCGCCCTGCGCCGCCTCACGCCGGGCACCCACCCGCCCTCGCAACGCTCGCTCTGCTCCCAACACCGCAACTCGCTGCCCTCCACCCACCGCCCGCCCCCGCAACACACGCTCTGCTCGCAACACCGCCCTCTCTGCCCCCTTCCGCCTTCACCCGCAGGGCGGGGCGCAGACGCTCGCAAGACCTGAGGCTCTTGATGGATGCTGAAACGTCCACCCGGTCCCCAGTCTCTTGGCATTACCCACGTCGTTAGCTTCAGGGTGGGGAGGTTCGCCACCTACCTTTAGATAGGATGGGGCATGGGGTTCATTAGTCGGTCGTCCAATCCCCCACCCCCAAACGTCCGCCCGGTCCCGAGTCTCTCTGCGGTACTCACGTCGTTAGCTTCAGGTTGAGGAGGCTCGTCACCTACCTTTGGGTGGATCGGGCGTGGCGTTCGTTAGTTGGTCGTCCAACCCCCCACTCCCAACCCCCTTTCGTCGCCCGGTCCCGAGTCTCTCTGCGGTACCCACGTCGTTAGCTTCAGGGTGAGGAGGTTCGCCACCTACCTTTAGATAGGATCGGGCATGGGGTTCATTAGTCGGTCGTCCAATCCCCCACCCCCAAACGTCCGCCCGGTCCCGAGTCTCTCTGCGGTACTCACGTCGTTAGCTTCAGGTTGAGGAGGCTCGTCACCTACCTTTGGGTTGGATCGGGCGTGGCGTTCGTTAGTTGGTCGTCCAACCCCCCACTCCCAACCCCCTTTCGTCGCCCGGTCCCGAGTCTCTCTGCGGTACCCACGTCGTTAGCTTCAGGGTGAGGAGGTTCGCCACCTACCTTTAGATAGGATCGGGCATGGGGTTCATTAGTCGGTCGTCCAATCCCCCACCCCCAAACGTCCGCCCGGTCCCGAGTCTCTCTGCGGTACTCACGTCGTTAGCTTCAGGTTAGCTTGAGGAGGTTCACTACCTTTGGGTAGGATCGGGATTCGTTAGTTGGTCGTCCAACCCCCTTTCGTCGCCCGGTCCCGGGTCTCTCGGCAGTACCCACGTCGTTAGCTTCAGGGTGAGGAGGTTCACTACCTTTGGGTAGGATCGGGCGTGGGGTTCGTTAGTCGGCATCCTCTGATCAGCAGGCAGCGGATCTCAAACCCACATATAAACGTTCGACGGGGTGCATGAACTCCCTAGCGGGTGTGCCTGAGTTTCGGCAGCGCTCACATCGATAGCTTGAAGTTGGAGGCAGTTGGACACGGGTTGGGGGCCCGAGTCTCCCGGGCCTTGGACTGGGCGGTCCTTGTCTTCGTCGAGGCGGGTGGCCCGATACTCTGGACAGAGGGACTTGTCCCGTCTTGCAATTGTGAGTGGCGCCCTCGCTGGCCACCCTATCCTCCTTAGTCTTCGCCCAACTCGCCTTCCCTGCCCTTACAGCCGCCCTCGGTGCCCATCCTCCTCCATCGCCCTCGCTGAGCCCACTCACCCCAGTCCTCCGCCGCCCTCAACTCCTCCCCCTCGTTGTCCCTACCGCTGCGGGCCATAACTATCTCGTGCGCTTCAAGGGAAATAAAAAAAAAAACTATCTATACTCTCTAAGAGTATAGGTATGTACCTATACTATTATTTCACCATTTATCGATCACCATTCTCATCATTATCGCCTTCATCTTATTAGATCATCGATTAGATTTTGGGCCTCGTTGACTTGGGCGGTTGAGGGGCGTCCAATCTCAAATAAATGAGTTGCATTCCAAATTAAATACGTATATTCGAAGAAAAACTGAAGAACACTTCTGTTAAGATTACTACCCATTTCGGTCATGTAACACGAATCGAGTAGTAATAATAATAATAATAATAATAATAATAATTATTATTATTATTATTATTATTATTATTATTATTATTATTATTATTATTATTATTATAACAAAATTCTGTACTTATTAAACGTTAATCAACTGATCAGCCATTTTGTCAGTCGAAGCTATGAAATTTCAAAATGTATGTGAAATATGGCAGCAAATCACTCTAAGAAGATTCGTAATTATTGAAAATATCCACGTGGACCCTCCAAGAGCCGGGTGAACGAACTGCGCAGCAATTAAGGAAACGGAAATTCTTCTCCGCGCCGATTATCTCTCTGGAACTCCCGCCACTCCCATTACCACAGCTCAGCTCAGCCCAGTTCTTTCCTGCCAAAATAACACCGAAACACTCCGTTTATTAACTTATTCATGGTTTTCTCCGCGGACGGGCGGGCGGCTGCGGGTCGTTAGCCACGCACCCAGGCCGGCCGCTGCTTCTCATTGGGCGACGGCGGCACGCTGTGTGTTGCTCGAGCTAAAAGTGGAAAAGGGGAGGGTGGCGAAATTAAATTAGGACCCCTCGCCCCCGCCCCGGAGGCGGTCGCGTGGAATCAGCTAATGAGGGAGGCGGATCGGCTGCAGCGCGCTGGGGAGAATTCGTTTCGTCCTGAGCGGCGCTAAATCCTTTTATTTTGAATGTAGTAGCAGTAGTGATGAAGATGGGAGAAATGTTTTGTGGACTTGTAGTGTCATGTCTAAAGGATGTGTCCGTAGCTAAGCTCGGAGAACCAGCATTTGGCTTTACCTGACAATTAGGAATTGTTTGCTCGAAAGAGGCATTATTCCTTATAAGATTCGATTCTTACGATAATAATATTTATTAATATTATTATTACTTGTTATTATAATTAATTATTAGAATCTGTACCAGTGCCAGTGTTAACCCGCAAGGATTAAGTCTGCAACACCTCTTACAAAATTTAAATTGTTTAATAATTGCAAATGCAGAGTTTAATGTGTTCCAGGTGGGAAGAAGGATAACTAAGACACATTTGAAGCCCAATTTCAAGTAATTTATTTTGAGTATCAGTTAATATGTTTGATGAATTGGCGAGTACTTTCATGGAAATTGCATGTTTAAGGAAGCTATCTAAAAATGTTTAAAAAATTAACTTCGTTGGTAATCGTGTATCATGTTATGCGATAGGTTTCATGTGGCACGGAAATACAAAGTGAAATAAAGGAGTGATGCGATTGTTGAGAGTACTCAAGCTGTATTTTTTCTCACTGAAATTAAACGGAGTATCTCTTCATAAACCTTGTTATATTCATTTCTATCTTCAAATCTACAGTATATTCATAGATTGATGAACTGAACTCGTTATCCAACGAACGTCATTAACAAGCTGAACCACAACAATTTTAGTATTAACGCATTATAATGAAATATACTTCGCATTCAGCACATTATAATGAAATATACTTCGCAAGGATTACTGCAGAGAAGTGTCGCGCGGAATATCTAGGACACTGCTACATCAAATTACGTAGCTGCCCCCTAAATTATGTCCCCTAAATAGAGCATTTATGGACGATCCCTTGAGAGAGGAAGTCAAATCTCAGAACATGAACGTGGGCCATCGCTTCGTATGACCCGCCTACTCCTCTCCTCCTCATATTCAGTACATTATGATGAAACACACTTCGCAAGAATTACTGAAGAGACTGTTGCGCGGATTATGTAGGACACCGCTACATCAAATTATGTAGCTCCCCCCCCCCCCCCCCCCCGCCTAAAGAGTCCTCTAAAGAAGAGCATTTATGGACGACCCCCTTAGAGAGCAAGTCAAATCTCAGAACGGAACGTAGACCATCGCTTCTCCGCCCTCGCTGGCCCTCCACACGCACCGTGCGCCCCGCCGCACAGCTGCCAGCCTTCTCCTCCTCCTCCTCCTCCTCCTCCTCCTCCTCCTCCTCTCCTCCTCCGTGCAAGCGGCGCCGCGGAGGCGCCCACCAGGTCGACGGCAGCGGCGGCGGTTGCGGCCGCGAGCGGCGCGGCGCGGCGCGGGGGCGGGCGGGGAGGGGGGGGGGAAGCCGGCGGCGGCGGTGGCGGCGGGCAGGTTCAGGTAGGTAGGAAAGCCAGCTCCCCCTCGCCGCGGAGCGCAGTGATCAGTTGTCGGCCGGCCCAGGCGACGCCACGCGACGAGGAGACGAAGTCCGGGCTGGCGCGCTCCGCCTGCGATGCTGGGGGACGCCGCTGCTGCAGCCGCGCGTGCTGTGGAACGGCCCCACGACGCTGTGGTCTGTTAGGCGGAGACCGGCTGTGCGATGTGCACCTTCTGGACTGTGATTGCAGCCGTCGCTCGTTCGTTGGAATAACGTGGCGATTTGTGGATACGAGGGGTATCGCTAATTTGGACATTTTTCTCTGACGACGTGTGATTTCGCAATGAGCCTAGCAGATGAAATTGTGTGCAGTGCGGACTACATAGAAATCTGATGATCTGCTGGGCCACGATTGTGGCCGTGCTTCAGTTATAACGTGGCGATTTGTGGACACGAGGGATATCGGTAATTTGGACATTTTCTCTGATTTGCGATGAGCCTGGCATATGGAATTGTGTGCAGTTCGGACTTCATGGGAATCCTGCTGGACCACGGTTGTGACTATCGCTGGGTTCGTGGTAACAATGCAGCGGTTTGTCGAATGAAAGTCTCGCTTCGAGGACTGTTGCTAGTTTGGACATTTTATGTGAGTGGTTTGTCCGTCGCAGCATCGCTTGATTTGGAAGGAGCCTGGTAGGCGAAATTGTGTGCAGTTCGGGCTACGTGAATATTTGCAGTGCTGTTGGACCATGACTGCGCCGTTGTTTGGTTCGAGTAAACACAGCAGTGTTTAGCCGACTACGTGTGTGGCTCCGTGAACGGCTGTAGATTATGGATTGTGCATATTTTTAATCAATTGGGAAAATAATGACTAAATGTCGTGCAAATAACGGCTGGTGTGGACATTGAGTGAGATCCGTTCACCGTGATAAGCGAATCAGATGAAATGTCTGCACAAAAGAGAGTGCGAAAATATTTCCTCGCCACCGTTGCAAAATTCCTAGATTCAGTTCTATGTGTTAAAGATAGCGTGTACACTTCATATTATGAAGAATGCGCCCTTAGGTTGTATGCTACACCTATGATACAGACGCGTGCCATGTGCTTACAGTAAACCTGACATTGTGTTGAAACTGTTCCCGCCTACTGTTCTCGCCTTCGTGTGTGTTCACATGCCCGATTGTTATCTGCGAGATTACTATACTTACCTGAGGTGGAATGGTGTTCCCTGAAGTACGTTATATGACAGATAGCACACACATTTATCACCTAGTTCGTGGTAGGGGAAAAAATGCGATTGTGATGAAAGTCTACAGGTACATTACAAGGGAGTTGCATTCTTTCCAAATGTTCTTGGAATGCGTTCTTAATTCAGCGTCATTCTTAGTAAAGATAAAACTCGTGTAATTGTGTACATCAACTTCATGTGATAACGTTCCACGTAATTTGAAGGAAATATTATTTGCTCCTAAAATATCATTCGTCAAGATTGATTTTGGATCTTACTGCTTATTTTCCAAGACTCCGGAATCTGAAGCGCATTTACATACCAATCTTCTTACGCATAACATACTTCCCAGATGTTTCTTGTTGTACGTGAGCTGTGATTCCAACATTGAGTAAACTGTGCAATTGGTAATAAGTTGTAAAGCATTCGAAAATAACTACTTCCCTTGTTTTACAGTTTGGAATATTAGACGACAATTCAGACAATCTCGTCACGCTTTGTTGCTTCTGTAATTCTGAATTTTGTGATTCAGTTAACACTCCAACATTTTAGTGAAAAACGACTCAGCGTCTTCAAGAATTAGACTCTTAACGAACTTGGGACAGTGCCAGACTTGCATCACGTGAAAATATCTTCATCAGAGAAAGAAGGTCCCCCTTTTTCGCTAGTCACTTCCGTGGGCGTGCTTCAAGGACGTAACCTCGCATCATCTGCTACAATAACAGTAATCCTCCTTCAACAAATGAGTCGTCTGCGAAAACTCATCTCACATTTACAGAAGACTGCCACGTGATCTTGGATTCGGGTTTTTGTGTGCACAAGAAGTCACCATTGAGCCGAACGCAAACAAGAACAAGCATTTGAGCACTCAAAAAAACGAAGTCGTGCTGTACCTAGCTCCTCGAATGTGAGTAAGTGCGACTAGAGAAGTTCGTGTGACATGTGAGGGTCGGAGAGTGGCGTCCAAGTTGTTTACATCAGAAGAATGCTGTTTGCCCACGCTCGCCATATTGCCTCCCCACGTCGTGTACTCAATATGCGCATGTGATTCCCGCGTACTCTTTGTGCTGAAAACGCAGACTAAGTGATATCTCTGAGGCAATAGGTTGTTCATCTATTTCATTTCTTAGGAAATTGCCTGTCTCGTGTGGTAACACCTGATATTTAGAGCCTACTTCGAATGATCCTGAGTGTTTGATCTTCGACGCTAGACCACGAGATAAATATCCATTGTTCGTGTATTCAAAATTCAAAACACATTAACCAGTGAAGACTTCTGAGCCTGCCAGTGAAATACTATTTGCAGAGTAGGCAGAAAAGTGTAATCATCTTCCACGATATCATTCATTTCGTTTTGTTTGAAGACTAGTCAAAGAAGAGCTAAACATTACGTCGAAGATTTGAGAGATTTGAAAGAAAACCTTTGATTACACAAAGCCGAGAGAAGGTAGTTCCATATAGTTTTATTCTTCTCGAGCTGCACAGATCCTCCGCCGCCGTCTTTTGTTGACTTTGGCCAGCGCGGTCCGCGGCGTAGGTAAACACGATCGGCGCGTGGAGGTTCCCGACCGTGAACTGTCCTGCTTTGGACCGAACGACCTTTTCCACCTGCGCGAACTGGGACACGGGTCGCATTGTGGTCCGCGCGGAGTGTGAACTTTCCGTGACGTGTGCTCGCGCGTGGGCGAGCGTGGTCGCGTGCGTTGGGCGGCAGAGTGGTTCGCCCACGCCCCTTCCCGCCGGCGTCCTGCTCGGCGTGCTCCGTGGGCCGGGGTGGGCCCCGGATCGTGACAGGCCGCTGCTGCGGGCCGTTCGGAGTCGCTTCTGTTTGCTGTGGTTGATGCTGCTCAAGAAAACGCTGCGGGTGACGATTAGGGAACGTATGATTGTGTGGACTATTCGAATGTTTTACGTTCCGGAGGTTGGTACTGGAAATACACTAACTGAAGACATATCCTGTGAAACTGTGCATAATTTTTAACTAGGGACTTGATGGTTTCGTGAGTATCGTAGCTCATATTTCTTCAATACTGACATTGTTTAGACATATCGATTCCGTGATCCGGGAGAGTCCAGAATGCTCTTGGATTGTTTAAGTGCTTGATTTTCTGTTCGAAGATTGCTTCTGAAAACGTACCGGTGATAAACTTCGTGAAACTGTGCGTATTTCTTAACTACTCAGTTAACACGTGTGAACAAGGAAAGCTACATCTGTCATAACAGATTTCTTGAGCTCTTTCCGTCTAGACGTCTTGGAATCTGTTCTCTTGCACGCGTCACTGACGGAAACCAGCGTCGTTCTGATTGTGACATGCAATCTTCCCGGTGACGCGCTAATTGCTTCTGGATGATTTCACGCGAATGAAGTGCATTAGCGCGCGTCCTGGTTAGTCACGCTCACCTTGGAGCGTGGGTGCCCTGTCTTCCGATTCACCGTCAGCGCCTGCAGCTTTTAGCCGACCGAGTGTTGCTCTTATCGCCCACGCCCGCCGGAGGAAGATTCTCCGCAGCGTCATCGTGTTTGCTGTTTCGGAGCCGAGGGACCGGCGAAGGTGTAGCTGGGGGCCGCCATGAACGGCGACGACCCTCGCGTGCTGTCTAGTGTCTCCTGAAGAAGAGCACAGCGCCTCTCCGGTAAAGATGGTTGTGACGAGCGCCAGCTTTCGTGGGAAGAAAGGTGAGTTGCTGGTAGAGGGAGGGTCTGGTGGTGATGGGTGGAAGTAGAGGCTAAGCTAATCTCTTGAAGGCCACTCAAAATATACGTGCGCATTTGTCGGTGGGGGTCAACTTCTAACCTCTGTAACAACTCGTAACAGTTGCAACCACGATTTTGAGCCCCTCTTTCTTAATTTTAAATCACTTAAGTTAATAATCTGAATTTGTACAAATAATGATTTAAATTATTATATATGATGAATATTACATTAATTCTCTAAAAAATGTTCGATATACTTCACTCGTCTTTGTACCCTTCGTTCGTTTTCGATACAGGAAAATTACATACCCTCTAAAAGCATTTTTATGTACCCTTGGAATTTTCGTAAACTGTAAATCTAGATCGTAATTTATATCATAATCATAATCCTACAATTGAGTGATGCAGATTTGCAATGTTGAAATTGTCTTAGTGACTGTCCAATTTGGGTTAGGCAATTTCTATTTAATGAACTTGAATACTCAATAAGTAAAACAAAATTAAATTAATAATTCGTGTAAAACGTAACAAACATTTAAATAATATCTTGGATTTGGTTAAGATGGTGTAATGTGTGTAAATTGACTGATAAATTTTTCATTGGCGCACATGTAATCTTACTGCTCTTAAAGTTGAAAGAGCGAACAACAAACACAATCTTGTAATTGCCTCATGACGTACAATACACGATCTACATTACGTAAGTATTTGACTGAGAATTGCATCTACAGGGAAAATGAAACCGTATTTGACTGAATGTGTTGAAGCAACGTATAACCATTCGCAGTTTCTTCCGGTTTATTTCGCTTGAGTGCTTTTCTTCCATACTCCAATTTTATTTAACTTAGTTTGAAAGTTTTATTTACATTATGGCCATAATTTCCACATCTCAGCCACTGTGAAATACTCCTCATAATATTCTTCCTCAATTTTTTTACACCGCTGTTTAGTGTGCCTGGACCCATGGCGATATTTATACCCTTCCCTGTAGCACATTTAAAAAAGAGTTGGCCACTATTCGGACATATGACCACTGGGAAATCCCGATTCGCTTTCAGTGTGATTTGTTGTGACCATCTTTATCAATAGCTTAAGGTCATTTACGAGTATTTTAAATGCAAATATATTGGCACAGTCTCAATACGAAGAACTTATACTCATGCCATTTTCTGATTTTTTTTCTGGTAAATTTTGTGGATTAAAAATGAGTACGATTCAGTTTTCATACTAGAAAAGTTCTTTCCGTCGGAAAGAGCAAAAATACGAACCGAAGTGCTGTGAGTAGAGGAACATTTCATAATATTTTTCATTGTGTGTAAAAATGGATCCCTATTGCTAACTTCTAATGCAGAAATTCATTTGGTTACGTAGCCTTTCAACGGAGGTTAATAGGCAATTGTATGAAGAGTACAACTTGTTGGTTATGTGGTAAATGTTAGTAGGGGAAGGTAAACTGTGTTTGTGGTAGCATAGCGGAAAATTAATTGTCCGTCCGTTAGGACGCCGGGTGCATTAATTTTCGAGATAGCTAGTACTTGACTACTTCTGCGGTTTAACCGACGAAAATTGATTTAACAGGATCTCGTTACTTTGCTCCCCTTTAAGTTGTCCAGTTAGAGCGCGGAATGGCAAGTCGACTGCGGAATTTCGATGTGCGCCGTGCTGGTTACGCGCTTATTGACATGTCGCAGAAGTGTCTTCTGGCTTTTGCCAACTCCCTGTCATTTCCGTAATACTCCATCGCGACGATTCCCAAGAACGATGTAGGAGATTCCTCCAGGGTTACGCAGCTGGTAAGATCTTACGTACTTGTTCGTTTCGTTTCGTTTCGTCTTGTACGTATTCACTGCAAACAGTGGTGACAGAAATGTCTGCGCAATTCTTTACTTATTTTGAATAACAGCCATCACATAAACACGGTTTTCTTTATGTCAACATTTTTGACTGAGGAGATGTGGATTGTATTCCGTCTCCATATTTTTTCCATAATACAGGAAATTGGATCGCCCTCTCCCTCTCTCACTTTTTCTTTCTCTCGCTCTCTATCTCTCTGTCTCTCTCCCTTTTACTCTTTCTCTCTCCCCTTTTCTCCCTCCCTTTCGCTCTCTTTTCCTTTTTCTCTCTCCCCTTCTCTCTCTTTTCCTTTTTCTCTCTCCCTTTCTCTATCTCCCTCCCTTTCTCTCTCTCCTTCTCTTTCTCTCTCTCCTTCATTTTCTCTCTCTCCTTCTCTTTCTCTCTCTCCTTCTTTCTATCTCTCCCTCCCTTTCTCTCTCTCCCTCCCTCTCGCTCTCTCATTTCTTTACACAAAACTACATAAAATAGTTACTGTTTACTATCTGAAATTAATTGCTTTGAAGCAAAGTGAAAAAGCCGAGATTTGCTTTCCATTCCTGCTAATCATTGTCAACATCACTTTGTGATTTGAAATCAAGGGCGAGCGCGTATGCGAGAGTGCTGTTTGTTATGCTCCAAGCGCAGGCACTTGTCCAATACAGTTCACGCTGCAAGCGAGTAACGGTGCTGTCCTCCGAGCTCACGATCTCCCGCCTCGGCGAACTTTCTCGGTTGCAGCTGCAGCGTGGCCGGACCAACCAACGGGAGGTGTGGTAGTCGCCATTAACAGCACTTTGAGAAGGAATGAAGCTTGGAGGCTCTGAATCATCCCATAGGATTTATTCCCACCTCACCTTGCCCAACTGTCGGACAATTATCTGTAGGCATCCTTACTGATACAGACCAATAGTGTTCGGAAGTTTGTTCAATGAAGCTAATAGTAACTTGTAACTCAGATTCTTCTTTATTGCAGAAGCTTTGAAATAATATTGAGATCTTCTGAAAGTGATGGAAAATATTATTGTTTTTAAACATGTAATATGCGTTGTGTTACAACTATTTAGAACGTGAATATTCCTCCAGATCGATGCTAACATTACTCACACGCTTCCTCTCCTTACTGAAATGAGTTATATTACTCAATATCGTTATCATCGTTAATACATTTACTGTCTCCACGCATCACCATCATCACCACCACCAACACGACCGCCATTGCCATCATCATCAATTGCATCCCTTATCATTACCACCTCATATCCTCACCACACCTTTCTACAGTGTAATGCATCCTACCTACGCTATTACTACTACTCATACAATAAGACACGATTTCCAATTCACTACTACCACAAACAACGACGATCATTCACCAACTCCAAACGGCTACCACCAGTTCTTCTCCATCTCTAGTTAACCATCACCACCTGTACCAACAACTGCCACCTCCGAACCAACAATATAGGTGAAGATGGTAGATTTTAGTAATTTCAAATGTTACCAAAAACTGGAAAAAAATCAGTAATTGTATGTTTGACTGTCGGTGCAGTATATTTCTGAAGTTTTTCAATCTGCGATAAAATGCGAAATCGCATCAAAATTATTAATAAATCAGGACTCTGAGATATTTAATCCAAAAAAGCATTTTTTTTCTTCAAAGAGTCCTTCGTTAATGAATTAAGTTAATTGGGTGCGGAAGATCTCATTCAGATATCTAATCTAAAAAGAATCAAAATATTTTTCTATATCTAAAAGAATCCGCACCACAATAATTTTCTCAACAAATACTACAAAATGCTAAATAGATATTTTATATTTTCCAATGAAACTCAATAAATAAGGTAAATAATTCACTATTTTGGCATTCGAACTTAAAAACCTGCAGAAATATATGGCTCCGACTGTCACACATACAATTACTATATTTTTCAACGTTTGGTAACATTTCGCCTTTTAGGCAATCTCTCACCATCTTTCTTTGTCCCATCCACATTAACCCTGTGGAAACGGGAATTTATTTTCTATTGCTTGGATACATTAAGCTCTTGCCTTGCGACTTAATGAGGCTAGAGGAGGGGCTTTGCCTTAATAACGAAGTTTAATTTAATCTATTTCTATAGTTAAATTACCTGTACTTTGGCATGCCTGACTTACAGAATGATGAGTTCTTAACTAATGACTGGAGAAACTGTTCTTTTTAGATAAGTGACATTTTTCATCCTCAACATTCACACATCATGCACACGTGTTTCATTATAACCTCTCACTATCACTAAACATAGCGTCTGCCCAAATAGGCAACCCCAGCAGTGCCAGTGCTACCGACAACCCATTCCCTCCCTCCCTCTCGCCCCCAAGCACTGTGCAGCTGCGTCTCCGTGGCAAGGCCGACACCCGAGCGCCCTGCTCCGCCTGTCCTCGCCTGTCCCCGCCCGCCCCCGTCCGCCCACGCCCGCCCGCCCGCGGAGGCGGCGGCGCCGGCGCCGCGGGCGGGCGGAGGGCGGCGCGCGTGACGGGCGGGGGCGGGGGTGGGGGCGGCGTGTCGCGTTTCCACGGCGACCCCCAGCGGTTGTTCCGCGCGGGGGCTCCCCCAGGGTCTGTCCTCTGCCTCGGCTTCTGCCCGTGCTCCCTGCACCCAAGACGGGCACGGTGGATTTGGTCCCATTGCGAAACGTACGTTTCAATCGATAAACACTTTATTGCTGATTTTGAAACTGGGAGAGGGGGCTCAGAGTATCAACTGGTGTCTCTGACCGGGAGGTCCTATGCTTCCACTACCGACGGTGGCAGGATTTTCGATACTAGCTTGTCAGCTAGGTCGAATTCAGTCGCTATCTGCACAAGAATTCTAGTGGCCGGCTGCTCTAATTGGTAGTTTTTCGTGATTTCTCGAAGCAGTGCTCCTCTTGTGTCTGTTATTCCCTAGAGCTTCCACCAATTCCCTATTACATTCTCAGGCATTTCGCTAGTGGAGAATGGCTATCTTGGATTATAGCGCTGCTCGGAACGGGTTACATTCATTTCGCACGGCGTCAGGCAGACAATTGATTTCCCATTGCTCTCTGTGCTAATAGAGAGTCAGCGCCATCTGTTGATGTGAGCACACTACTGCAGCCTTTCTTTCATGCGACAAAATAATTGTGTGATCTTTTAGAAAAAAAATAATACTTGGCATGACTTCTACCCCAAACCTCGTATGCACTTACAAATGGGAATGCAATTGTATGTTGTTCATTTCATGAACTTTTCGAAACTCATTTTGGTAATGTGTTCATTTTTTTCTAGGTTTTGATTCCTCAAGGTATTTTGTGCGTGACATTAATCCAATTTTAATTATATATTCTTATCTGATTCATCACGTAAACAGCGTGAAGGAAGTACCCGAACCTGGAATTCATGTCGATAAATGTTTTACTTTTTCTCGTTGTGAAAGTACGACCTGCTTGTTCCGACACATGATTAGTGCTAAAAGGTCTAGTTATGTTATTGGAAGCCTTCAATGAGTTCTTGTACTCTCTCTCTCTCTCCTCTCTCTCTCTCTTCTCTCTCTCTCCTCTCTCTCTCCTCTCTCTCTCCTCTCTCTCTCCTCTCTCTCTCCTCTCTCTCTCCTCTCTCTCTCCTCTCTCTCTCCTCTCTCTCTCCTCTCTCTCTCCTCTCTCTCCTCTCTCTCTCTTTCTCTCTCTTTCTCTCTTCAGGATTTCGTTGAAAACTGCAAACTTCAATGTTCGAGGTAGTTAGTACCATTGCAAAGGGAATGTTTATGGTTTATTTATGGAAATTGGTGAAAGGAAGTGAAAGTGGTGCGATAGTGACCTTGAGTACTGAACTGCAGCGCCGTTTTGAAGAACACAAAGTTAATGCTGTGCGCAATTGCAGACATTCTTCCAACTGCCGAGAAAAATCTCTCACGATCTGTCGAGTGAAAGCCACTACTCTCCAGGGAAGCATCGTGCACTGCTTCCGCGATCTTCTAAAAACAAATATTCCTACTTTTTACTTTGTTGGGAAAAAATGTTAGAATTTCTTCTTGTTCCGTCGGTCCTGGAGTGAGAAGTTGAGATAAGTTCACGACATATTTCGTGTTCCATTTTATTTTTTCTGTTTTGAGTGTTTTAGTTTCATTACGTCAAAATGTTTTATTTTATGAGAAGGAGAAAAAATAAATTTTAAAAATACACTGAGGAAATGGAGATTTTGTATTTGCTAAAAAAATGTAAAAGCGTCTATCATCTGCTCATTTTCAAAACACAATTTAATTCAATTCAATTAAATTAATTCAATAAAATAACTGAATTTAATTAATTCAGGAATTAAGGAAATAGAAAAAAATGTGTTCAGATGTTTTGTAACATAAGGTGCTTAGTGGGTTCATAATATATCATTTTTATTTTTCGAATTAAAATTATGTTTATAATTTGTATTACATTTATGTGTGTCCTCGAAATTCTATGTCTGGTACATTTCAAGTTATTCCTGTCAATAACCAAGACAAAATAATTATAGTTTGGTTTTCCTTGAATGTCTCATTTGGAAAATTAACATCTGCACTTTGAAGAAACGCAGGTGGAGATCTTATTTTATAAATATTTGAGGTAACTCCAAACGCGCCCGAAAAAAGACGTGATCTTTAACCCCCAGCGTGGAAAAAGGTTATTGACCTCCAGTGTAAACCGCGACACGTGTTGAATTTTTATTTACGACGGGCAAACAATTCCGCGAAGCCGTCAGGAAAACATTTTTTTTTTTGGGGGGGGGGGGTCCATCACTCTTTGTCAGCTTTCCCGGAATCCCGCACACCGTGTGTCAGTCCGCGGCCCCATAAACCCGCCCGGCCCAGCTGCGCCCGGGAGGCTGGGCGCCATTGTGATTCAAATTTGGTCAATTAACTCCGCCCGCCCGGCCCTGGAGGGCCTGTCCGGGCGGAGGTTGGGGCCATGAGTCGAGGGCGGAGGTGCGAAGGGTCGAGGTGATGAGGGGTTGGAGGGTGGAGGACTTGAGGTTGTCTGGTTGGGTCCATCGTTCCCCCATTACGAGTGCTATTCGGACGTATGCGAGTAGTGCTTTCTGGTCACTTTTTACTTTCTCGCCACCCCTTACGCAGTGGAGAGAAAGGGAGGTAATGATGCGTGAAAAAAAACGGCGAATTTTTGGAAAATTGCAAGACTACAATTTATTTTCGACCTCTTCCTACAAAAAAATATTAAAGATAAAAATGTTTCCTCTTCATGAAATCTACTTCTTAAAGATAGATTTTCAAATAAAGTAATGTACAATTTTTGGAAAATGTGAGTACCTTTCGCGTAATTTTGCGTAAAAGTACAGGCGAAAAAGTGGGCGCTATTTTATGACCACTAGTTAAAAAAATATCCGGAAAGCGTAGTAGGGGGGATATGAGAGTTCGGGATCAGGAAGTGCTTATCTTATCAGCTTATCTTATCTACTTCCGGTCCACCGCCCCCACATCCGGTGTAAACAACCGGCGCCACCAATTATAATGAGAGGAAGTACTTATCTTATCACCTCTTATCAGGTTATCTTATCTACTTCCGCCCACCCCTCCCCCCGCCCCCACCCCTCCCCCTCCCCCCGCCCCCACCCCACTTCCGATGTCAACAGCCGGCGCCACCCATTATAATGCCCCGCCGAATGTCAACAACCCACCACCCCCTCCCCCTCCCCCCACTTCCGCCCGATGTCAACAACCGGCGCCACCCATTATAATGCCCCGCCGAATGTCAACAATCCTTCACCCTTTCCCCTCCCCCCGCCCACCCGATGTAAACAACCGGCCATTTATAATGCCCCACCGACCGGGGTCAATGACCCCTCTCCACCCCCCCCCCCTTGCGACCTCTGGCGGCGAATGGTGGAAGCGTGCGCGCACTCTGGTGGTGAATTGTGGAAGCGTATGTGTTTGCGCTCTGGTGGTGAATTGTGGAAGCGTGTGTGTGTGTGTGTGTGTTTCAAAAATGCTGCTGCCTGAAGTGGATTCGAACCAGCCTCAATTCCCCTGAGGCGACCAGCACTTTGGCTCTGAGCTACGGTGACATCTCGAGTCAAGCTGTCTGCTTTGGGCTACTGATATTACACGCGGTCGGGAGGGCGCGCTGCGGATGCTGATAAGGGCGGGGGCCGCTGAGGGTGCGCGCTGCGGAAGTAGATAAGATAGCGGGGGGGAAGGGGGCGCTGAGGGCGCGCGCTGGCGGCCGGATGTTGATAAGGTAGGGCAGGGGCCGGCGCGGGTGTCAGAGGACGCGCATGCGCAGACTAATGAGTATAGAGATGTGCGCGCTCTCTATGAGCCGGGGAACGAGATGACGTTGTGCGTCGGGGCGCGCATTTTGAATGCACTCTATATAAGATAGCCAGCCGCGCGTCTCTCTCTCTCTCTCTCTCTCGAGAGCGCTGACGCTCACTCCCCCGCTGAAAAGACTTTTATAATAGAAAAAAAGGAAGTCCTAAATGGCGGTGACAAGGAAAAAATAAAGACTACAATTGAAAGAATGTTTTTTGATTTATTGAAAACAAAAGAATTATAAAATTATTTTCTCACATACATTCCACAAACAGTTTTATTGTTTTGACGATCGTTTCTATTACATTTCTCCAAATGGTGTGTTTACATTAAAAACATAGAAAATATCATTATTTATTTTATATTACATATCCTTTGGAAAGAGAGGTTATGTTTGCATGTTTTCATTGAAGTTTCATAGACCTTTCATGGCATTTCAAAACATATTTGCATGCTTAGATATTTTTATGGTTCACACATGTTTGAACATTTTTCAACACATACTGTATATATTTACTGTTCTATCTAATCTATGAAGAACTTAAAATTAGTTTTTACATAATTTGTATAAATATCACATCATTCTTAGATCCTGCATACAGCTGTATTTTCATATTGATATACTACGCTTTATAACCCTCTGTACATAGGCTAGATTGATAAAGCGAGTACAACCTCGAGCCTGTGCTGACGTAGATGGCCGTCAAACTTCGCCACTGTGGACTGGAGGCCGGAGCCATATTTTCGAATGGACAACACAGCGTCTGGATGGATTGACGAACGCGAGCGCTGTCGAAGTGCCGACCGATGATGGAGGTGGTCGAGTCGAGGACAGCTAACGCTTCAGCGCCGTGAGAATAAACTCTTCCGGTTGAGGCGATCTCATTTTACCGACTCCTTTCGCCCCGTATGAGTTGTGGACACTGTCCAGGGGGATGGGGGCATGCTGAGGGAGCATTCAAAGCTTTCTGGATGACGCAATAGCACACGGTCGTCAGCTTCACAGCACAGGAGGTCACCCCATCCCATACCACTTTCTCGTGACAGCCAATCATGTGTGAAGTTTTTTTTTTTCCTTATCTTCTTCGACATCTGATGATTCTTCCTCGTGACAGCGTCGGCCAACACACATCAACGGATAGGCTGCAGTGTAGTAGGAGCGCTGAAGACTGCTATTGTGGGCAATGATGGTGCGGCGTCGCGGAGGCTGTCCCAGTTCACCACCGCTTCTTCCACGCATCATACGCTTCTTCGTCTGAGTTTGTTCCATGGCGACAGGCGAGTGACGAGTGTTTAGACCTGTCTCAACGTGTTGAGGCCTGTCTCAACGTGTTTGCAAACGCTCCCCCTACTACTAGTTGAAAGTGATTCATCATAAATCTCCCACCTACTAAAAGAGTCTAACCATAAAATATATAAAAAATTGAAAAATACTACTAAAAGAGTCTAACCATAAAATATATAAAAAATTGAAAAATACTACTAAAAGAGTCTAACCATAAAATTTATAAAAAATTGAAAAATACTAATAAAAGTGTCTATTCATAAAATATATAAAAAATTGAAAAATACTACTAAAAATGTCTAATCATAAAATAAATAAAAAATCATAAAATAAATAAAAATGAATGCTAGTCTAACTGAACCCCGCCTGCAGGGACGAGCGTGCACGCTGAAGAAGAAGAAGAAGAAACGGACGGACGCGTACGCAGGATGCGGAAATGACCCCATGGCAGACTTGTAAATTTATCAATCCAATAGCGTTTGTCGTCGGACACGGACAACGAACGCTTGTTTTGAACAAATGAATAATTAATATGTGATTTGGACCGAATAGTACATTGTTTGTCAATTCTATTTTCGTTTCGAAATAAACAGTCCAAATAATTTTGAAATTTATAGCGTTTGACGACCGAACGTTGTACTCCCTTCGCCCGAGAAGAACATGCCCGAGATCGGGTTTCGATGGAGTACATTTTTGGACGTAAACCTACATAGCCGAGCAGGGGATCACTTCCGCATTCGTCCTTAAACAACCCTAAGACCTTTTTATTGCGAGGTGTCACGCCAAATGCGTTATCGGGAGCGAAACAGGATGTATCAAACCAGGATGGATGCCGATTCATCTCAGCGTACACACTCGTGGAAGTAGAAAGAATGAATGAATCGGTATCCATGTAGAGAAGGTGAAGATCACAAAGATGTTTTTGACAGTAATTATAAAAAAAGTCATACATTCTATGCTTCGAAATTTCTAATATACAAAACCCCAAATAGATGGGCTTTGTGAACTTCACCTCCGTTTTTCGCAACTCGATGGTCATGAGATCGCCGTTCACGTGATGACTACGCACGAAAGAGGGATCGGCGATGAGACGTCTGGCCCCGCACCTCCCTTCCCACTTGTTCACGAGATAAATGCGTCGGTGGTTGCGCACGTCCTCCATCGACTTGCCGTAAATTGAATTGTTCATGAGTTTGAAAAATTTATCCTCGAAATCGGAGGACGCGCGCTGTCGACGTGCGTTGTTCAGGTCCATGTACGTGGCAAGCCAAGGTCGTTGTGAAAAAGAGAGAACGCGGTGAATTTTCGTGAGTTGCACTCCCAACTCGAGGGCCTGAACTAAATTTCGAATGTGAATGATGTAACGACGCTTGGGGAGCAGCGTCGCTAGCAACTTGGCTTGCCTGCTCTTCGAGTCGGGGGGGACGCGGGTTTCCGGACAGGGCGGCAAATCGCTCAAGCGATCGTGGATGGCGTCAGGATAGTCGAGGTCGACCTCCAAAACGTATCCCCGGTCGACTTCCGCAGCCGCCTCTGCGATGTTCAACCGCTCGATGTCGTTTTCCGGCATCCACCGGAAGTCGCCCACCGGAAGCGGATGTGACATCGAGAAACCATATAAGTTATTCGCGTCAACGTAGGCGAGATAAGATGGCTTATCGCTTGGCCGGAAGCGCTCACCTGCAAAGGGGTGATTGGCCTCAGCGTGACGACCGATCACTTGCACGAGTCCCCCCCGGATGCCCCGTTCGAAAAAGAGAACCATGTCGATGTCCGTGAGTAGCTCTAGTCGAACGCCGGTGGTTTTCAACATGGCGTCCCACGAAAGCCCGGGAGCGGTGTAGTAAAAGAGAGGATCGAGCCCGTACACCTCCAAACACAAATTTCGAAAGGTTTCCATCGTGTCGGTTTCTAACAGCACGTCGACTTTCAAGTACAAATCGGCGTACTGCAGCAAATTTTGAATAGAGAACGCGTCCCACACGGCCTGCGCGTGCGCGTACTCCGAGTCCGACACGGGTGTGTCTGTGAGGCGACTGTAAAAGGCGTCGGGCGACGGTAACCTCGTGTCGTCCAATTTGGACATGTCATTGACATAATCGTAGGGAAACACCCCCTTCCTTCTGGCCAACTCGAAAAGGCGATCGTCGGGAAAGGCTGCACGGGTGAATTTCAAATCGGCCGAATCGAGCGATCGACTTAAAGAGTCGAGCGATGCACCTAAAAATTTCAATGAATCTAAAAAGCGTAGTTCCACTTTCCCGATTCTCTGGGAAATCGCCACGAATCTCTCGTGATTGTGTGGAACCACGCGCAGCCCGTCGTTGTTCATACAGTTCTTTTCGCCCCAGGCCTGAAGGAGAAAATGCCAATCGTAACCGCTCCCGTTGTGCATGACGACGGGGATGAACTTTGGTGCGGGAAAGTTGACGTTGCACGCTTGATGAGCCGCGCCGCGAAAGACACCCGAAAAATGATCGTGGTCCCTGACGCGAACGGAATTTGGAAGAAAAGGTCCTTTGCATATGTGGCATACATCGGAATTTTGAAAAGACGCCTCGTTTTCGTCGTTCATCACGAGGGGAGAAGGATGACTCAAAAGTTGCTCATAATCTTTCGCGAGACCTTCTAAGAATGCTAATAATTGTATCGCGACGTCGGGACCGTGAAAGTTGACCAGTTGATTTCGCGACTCATCAAACGAGCACACCACTTGAAGCGCGGCCGAAAAGGGTTTGTGAATTTGATACGGTTGAAGGAAGGATCCATTCAACGACGGCTCACACGAAGACACGGGGACCGTGAGCGCTTCGAAGTCAACATAAACCGCGATCGGGCATCGTTGTTGTCTTTCGATGTGCTGAAATTGCATGAAGCGCTCCTCCTCTTTGCCTGTCTCCGACGGAAGGATCAAACGTGCGGGGGCCCCCACGGATCGACAATCAATTTCGTGAGCCTCGAGATGCGCTTGCGAGTAAAACACATTCAAACATCTGTCGCAAACGAAAATCCTACCATTGTGAACCGTATGTTGAGACCGAATCAGTCTACTTAAATTTTTGATCCAAACGTAATGGGACTGTCCGCCATCGCCATGAATCAACAAGAAATTGAAATGGTTCTCTTTCTTCGACCCCGAAAAGTGTACAGGACCTACGATTTTCCAAGTTTTGTTGGCCGAATCAAACTCTAACGTGAAAACATTGAATGAAAAGCTAGAATTTTGACGTTCGAAACGTTTGATCTCGTGAACGGGCAGGGGCCAGGAGATGCCGCGCAAATCGAGACTGGTTTCCAATTCATCGAAAAGGGTTTGATAGGTACCGGTACGATTAGAATTCAAAATTTTGATGTGTGGGGGCTGACGTTTATGAAAAAGAGCCGAAGCCACCGCCCACAGGAAACATTTCTCGTCTCGATTTTGCACGTTGATCACACCTTGACGTCTCGCGATGGTTGCCGGAAGAGGAAGATAAGATGAGGCAGAATGAGCGATAGGTTCAAACAAGTGAGCCGAAACATGAAGAGCGACGATAGAGGCCAACGATTTCCCGGAATCTCTCTCGGAAAACTCGTCGAATTTAGAATTTATAGGTTGTGCTATATGAGAAAGGAAAAATTCCGAAATGTCATCCGCTTGCGTTAACACAGCCGTTCGTGCCGAAAGAAAGATAGGCTGCAGCACCCCTACAATTTCGTGCGTCTCGACGTTCTCTTTCTCAATTAAAAATTGACACTCGAGTTGCGCGAAAATTTTGAAATTAGATCGACCGAGAGTGTTGTTGAGCTCTTCAAACATCTTACGATGGAAGGGAACACGACAACGGTTGAGAAACTCGACCGGATTCGCAATGTCATGTGGGGGAGGAGGATTCAAAATGACACCTCGAAATACACGGGCGTTTAAAGACTGAACGACGTCCGTCCATTGGGGAGCGTTTGCAATGTCTCGTTGTTGTTGTTGTTGGTACGGGCAATCTATAGAATCAAACAAAACACACACACATAAATGATAATCATTCAACACATCACTAACCACTCCTATTAAAAGAAATTTATTTTACCATCCTCACGCTGCGGAGAAGACACTTCCGCTTGTCGACCTGCATGAGACTCACTTTCGTCACGACGATTGAATAGAAACGGGACATCTATAGAATCCATGAAAACACATACATAAATGATAATCATACAACACATCACTAAGCACTCCTATTAAAAGAAATTTATTTTACCATCCTCACGCTGCGGAGAAGACACTTCCGCTTGTCGACCTGCATGAGACTCACTTTCGTCACGACGATTGAATAGAAACGGGACATCTATAGAATCCATGAAAACACATACATGTTAATCATACAACACATCACTAAGCACTCCTATTAAAAGAAATTTATTTTACCATCCTCACGCTGCGGAGAAGACACTTCCGCTTGTCGACCTGCATGAGACTCACTTTCGTCACGAATGTGCCGATTTAACAGAAATTTCTTCATCTCAAATCGAATCACTGAATGCTAACAATCACAGCGTTGAATCACACGTGACTAACACGACGTCAACTCTCAAATAGCAGTACACAAGACAGAGTTGAATCACACGTGACTAACACGACGTCAACACTCAAATAGCAGTACACAAGAAGGTCCGCGCACTTCAAGAGCAAATGGCAGACTAATGGCAGAGCTCTGTGGACATGGAGTTTTAAACCCTATGTTATCTCACACTATCACATCCAGCACGTGCAGTGCGCATGCGCAGAAGCCATTCATCACTCCCCCAAGCGATAGTGATAAGAACAGCAGTCGACCACAGCCGGAAGTTATAATTAGGAAAACAGGATGTCATTGATATCCCTCGAGGGCCGGAAGAGATAATTAGGAAAACAGGATGTATTGATATCACTCGAGCGCCGGAAGAGATAATTAGGAAAACAGGATGTATTGATATCACTCGAGCGCCGGAAGAGATAGTGGAAGCATCCGCCGATCCAGCGGACATTCTAATTGGTGCGCCGGAAGAGATAGTGGAAGCATTCGGCGGTCCAGCGGACATTCTAATTGGAGCACCGGAAGAGAGTGGGGAAGCATTCGGGGGTCCAGCGGACATTCTAATTGGAGCATCGGAAGAGAGAGTGGAGTCACTGATAATTTAATAATCTCAACGCGTCGACTTAAAAAGGGGTTCCATTCGAGCAACGCTCACTCGCTCGCGTGCCCCAACTAACTAGACACCATGAGCAGCTCGCAACACGTCATGAACGGGATGCCAGAAGACTCCATGGACTTCGCTGGAGAATTGATTGAAACATCGCCACCAGCACTTCGAAAACGAAAACTGTAAGTCTTTTTCAATTTTTTCAATTTCATATATCATACATTCAGTGAGTAGTTTCAAAGTGTTTCATTTTTTTTAAAGTATATCAGAAGAGGTAAAAGAAAAAAGAAAAGTGATAAAGAAACAAGCGTGTGAAGAGGCATTGAAGTTATTATATGATGATGAGGGGGATCAGACAATTGCTCTGGTAGAAGAAACATCAAAAAACAACATGCTTCTCCCGTTCTCTTCAAGACAGGAAGACAATGCAATGCAAGCAGTACAAATGAATGTCAACACAGACTGCATACAGATTAGTAATAGTGCTGTATTTATATACACGTCGAAAAAAACGACCGAGTAAGTGAAATAATTTTCCTTGTAGCTGTTTTACTCTGAGTTGTCCCTAAAAATGTTTGTTTTCATTGTTTAGTTCGTGGGAAGCATTAATAAAAAAGATGGAAGCCACTACAATTCAAGTAAACATGAGGCAGTTGCCGAAAGGTATTTTCTTCGAAATTACAGACATACACCTCACTGTCAGTGAGGCATATAAAAAATCATCGTATGTAGCGACTCTGCACAATACATTCGATGTATTTCTCCCAACAAGGTATGCAAAATATGTTTTAATATGTTTGTAAAAAGGTTTTTTTTTTTAAATCATGCAATAATACTTTTCTTTATAGATTTACATCAGAAATTGAAGCCATAGGCAAAGAAGAATTTTTAGCGGAAAGGCCGCATTTAACTTTTCTTGGGATTCATCCTAAGAATAAAGCAAGTGTTGTACTTATATACAAGTACAAAGATTTATTGAAACAAACAAGTTGGGAAAATCTCTTAATATGGTTCAAGCAATATGGACTTCTAGAAAAAAAGGAAATAATGTACAACTTAATAAATAAATCAAAATGATTGTCTCTCTTATATTTATATCAATTTTTTAATACATTCAATAATTGTTGTCAAAATGTTTATTGCACAACTGAAAAAATGATGTATATTTATTATAGAATAAAACAAAATATGAAATATAACTGCAGAGTTCTGGTTATTTTCCTACTCCACTCTCCAAATCCTCAATCTTAAATATACAATATGAAGTATCTAAAATTACAGAAGAAAATGTTTTAAATATTTATAATGTAAATTATTACATTCATTTCAAAATTTACAATTCAACCATACATGTATTGCTAAAAATTGTTTGTCAATTTACCACTCAACCATACTTCATGATTTATTAAAAATTGTTTGCCAAACAATAAATGAAATCGAATAAGTTTCAAATACTTTCATAAATTTAAAAATATATCCCATACAAGGTTGTGACAGAATAACAACAGTGCATTTGAAAAGTTTTTCTTTATTTAAATCAAATATATGTGCTGTTCTAAAACAAAAATAAAAAATTCAATATTAAAGAGATACATTATATAACAAGAGAAAATTTTTCAAATATTTATAAAATTATTATTTGATGTTATTAAATTAATATTGTCAATGATCAAATATTTATAAAATTAAATAAAATAACATTCAAATATTAAATTAAATGAAAATTACTGATCTAGTTGAAATAAAAAGGAAAAGATTGTGACAGGAAAGTGAATAAAAACAGTGCATTTGAAAAGTTTTTCTTTATTTAAATCAAATATATGTGCTCTTCTAAAAACAAAAAATAAAAAAAATTCAATATTAAAGAGATACATTATATAGCAAGAGAAAATTTTTCAAATATTTATAAAGTTATTATTGTCAATGATCAAATATTTATAAAATGAAATAAAATAACATTCAAATATTAAATTAAATGAAAATTACTGATCTAGTTTGAAATAAAAAGGAAAAGATTGTGACAAGAAAGTGAATAAAAACAGTGCATTTGAAAAGTTTTCTTTATTTAAATCAAATATATGTGCTCTTCTAAAGGCAAAAATAAAAATTTCAAAATGAATGTGATAAAATTACAAATTAAAAAAATTGGAAATAATGTACAATTTACTAAATAAATCAAACTGATTATCTCTCTAATTTTTATATCAATTTTTTTTTTTTTTTAAATAAATACTCTTGTCAAAATGTAACAATAGTAAAGTTTTTTTTTTCAATACATTCAATAATTGTTGTCAAAATGTTTATTGCACAACTGTAAAAATATGATGTACATATATTACAAAATAAAACAAAATATTAAATATAAGTGCAGTGTTCTTATTTTCCTACTCCATTCCCCAAATCCTCAAACTTAAATATACAGTGCATTTGAAAAGTTTTTCTTTATATAAAAAAAAAATGAGAATATTAACATAGTGTTTTCCAATTGATATATACCAACGCAGCATCATTCACTATGGTGCAGCATTCGACGACATTGAAGGATTAAAATTTTGTTTGAACCGCGGTGAAAACGTCGATCTTCAGAACAATTAAGCGAGAACGCCTCTACACTACCCTTATCGTTCACAATCAAGTGTGACATTTAACTTTCTGCAATTTGTTGGGGCTGATCGATTCGCAGTGGATGTTCTTGGAAACAGCGATGCACAAACTCCATGCCACGCGCGGTAGACATGTTTCAAAACAACTGCAACAACGAGATGCAGAATAGAATCAGAGAACAGACAAGAAATTAAAAAAAAATAAAATAAAATAAAAATAAAAAGACTTACTTTTTCTATGCCGGCGGTGATGATGCGGCGGCAGGTGGAGATGGGGGCGGCGGGGGTCGCACGGAGTGCGGGCGTCGGGCTAGGGGTCCTAATCGCCAGCGGCGCTGCCTCTGATGGGGCCCGTCCTCGGTAAGTTGTAATGGCGGCGGCGGGGGTCGCACGGAGTGCGGGCGCCGGGCTAGGGGACCCCTTAATCGCCGGCGGCGCTGCCTCTGAGGTGGCCCGTTGCCGTCCTCGGTAGATGGTGATGGGGGCAGCTGTGGTCGCACGATCGCAACAGGACGTCTCTCCGTCCCGCTGTTGTCCCCTTCCTCGGCGACTAGTGGTGGTGAGGGCGGCGGCGGCACGGCGAGTTGAGGTGGCGTCCTCGCATGTTGCCATTCAAAACCCTCCCCCACTAGTGGGGAATATACATGAAGCGGGACATCCGCGTGGCAGTGACGCGGCGCGATGGCACATGATATGCAACCTTCTGGGCACATGCAATAAATGTGCTCCCACGAAAATAGGTCTTCGGGGAAATTCATGAGAATATCCAACGCGAAACGATTTGCCCCAACAAATTGCAAAAAGTTAATCGCCACACTTGATCTCGAACGAAAAGCGTAGTGTAGCGGTGTTCTCCCATAATTGTCCCGAAGGTCGACGTTTTCGCCGCGACATAAACAGAAAATTAGCCCTTCTATATCTCCAAATGCCGCAGCATAGTGTATGATGCTGCGATTATAAATATCGCTCGGAAAAAACCTATGGTCGTTCAGCTCAATGAAGTTTTGAAAACTCATATCATTCGTCATGGCTAGCGTCTTCTGCAAATGTAAACTGAGAAGTGAAGTTCATTCGAGACTTTCATTTTTATATACATAGCTCGCGTATAATCTCATATTCATTAGGGGGCCGCCGCCCTCTATCATCTCCGCGGGCGCAGCGGGGGTGGGAGGTCGCTCCAGCGGGGGTGGCTGTAGATAGCGCGCGCTGGCGGCCGGCTGGTGACTGTGATACCCCCACCCCCCCCCTGTTTCCTGATATTCGAGAGAAATCCACTTTTCAGCTTACTGTTTGAGTACCATTGAAAAAGACGCAGAAAAAATGTTTGAATAAAATGTCCGAAGATTCACAACAAATTAAAATATAAAATTTAAACAAGTTCTTCATAGGCTAGATAGAATTCTAAATATACAGTACGCCTTGACAAATACTCAAACATGTGTGAACCATAAAAATATCTAAGCATGCAAATATGTTTTGAAATGCCATGAAAGGTCTATGAAACTTCAATGAAAACATGCAAACATAACCTCTCTTTCCAAAGGATATGTAATATAAAATAAATAATGATATTTTCTATGTTTTTAATGTAAACACACCATTTGGAGAAATGTAATAGAAACGATTGTCAAACAATAAAACTGCTTGTGGAATGTAGGTGAGAAGATCACTTCATTCATGTTTCCTTGAGCTCTAGAATCAATTCCAAAACAAATACATCTCAGATCTACCGAAACTGAATAAAAAACCTCCGCCATTTGAAATTCATTGATTCAAAAAAGATTAAAAGACAATTTTTTTTTCTTCCACAAGAAGAAATGATTCACTTCTACACATCATATGGTAAAATAGAAAGCAGTTTTGCATTATGGAATATCCTTTTTAATTCTTCGCTGGGGACATTATTTTGAATTGAATAGAAAAGTAAAATTAATTTGACTTGCAAGTTATGCTTTATATTTTGATTTTGTAACTGCAAGAAGAAAGACCCTCACTCTTATAATCTAAAAATAGTTCAATGTATTCATTTTTCATACACTCGTGAAAGGTTTCTCGCATATTTATCTTAAGTTTTCTCAAATTTTATCGTAAAGATCCAAAGGAGAGAATCACGGCTCTATGTTCACAGTGGCGAACGCGATATCAAACTTTCATAGAATAAACTATTTTTGACTGCCGGTAAGTTTTACTAGGATTTTAAGTTTCAACAGAAGGTATTTCTGGATCTGAAAGTTTTTGAAATTTTTTTAGAAATGTAATCTAGAAGGGTTTATTATTAATTCTCAGAGTAGTTGTCGATTGTTTTTAAATCATAACACATTGTTGAATTTTTGGAGGAATTTGCATATTTTGTTGTTCATTTATGAAGATGTAGACAACACATCACTTCCGACACCGCCACCATCACCTCTTCCGGCATCACGTCTCGCTCCGCCGCCGGCGACAGGCGTGGGGGTGGGGGGGTGGGGGCGTGCTCTGCGGCAAGCGCGCGAGGGTGCTTGGAGATAGTGAGTGTGCCGAAGACCCGCGACCGGGTGTTGTCTGGAGATACCCCCCCCCCTGTTTCCTGCTATTCGAGAGAAATCCACATTTCAGCCTGCTTCTTGAGAACCATCGAGAAAGACACAGAAAAAATGTTTGAATAAAACGTGATGTATTTCCGAAGGTTCGCGGGGATTCTTTCAATTTTTTAAGTGAACATGTACTTTTCGTACGAACCGCACTGAGCATCCCATAAGATTGACGCTTTTTTGAATACAAGATTGTGATTATCAATAAAAAGATTGAATATACATCCAAACCCTGCGTAGAGGCTACAATGCGCGGTGTTTTAATCTCCCGCAAGAAGTCATCTTGGTGCATATGAAAATACTATTGAAAGCTTCATATCTGTTATCAAACAACTTTGTGAATTGTGGAGTAGAGACATCTCTTCCTTGAACCGATGTCTGGTGCAGGTAAGATGGTGACATCTGTTAGCTATCAGCTTGTCTCACTTTTTCTGAAAAACGTTTTGAAACAAATTTGAATACATGTCCTTACCGAAGAGTCTCGAAAATATGTCTTAGCATAATGAAAAGTTTCTGGATCAAGTGACGGACATGGGGCGGCGAATACTCCGTTTTCTCACCCAAGAAATGGCGTTAAAAACAGCTTTTAAACATTGCGGTTTATGTGATTTTAACATTCCTCCATACATTTCAAACGGCCTGAGTGACTGGCTCAGCTACAATTTCACTAGAAGAGTCATTGCCATAAAATTGATCATTAGAAACAAAAGCGGAATGTTTGCGGTGTTACGAAAAAAAAAAAAAAATCAATTATTATCTGGGATAAGTGTGCTATGAGGCCATTCTCTTGAAGCTTTTCACACAACTATGCTAGAAATAAACGGCAATAATCGACTATTCGGTGGTGCTGTTTTACTACTATCTGTTCCGATAGACATATCTGACATTTCTCACTCCACTTATGTTGATGAGAATAACGTATGTTTGAAACAATCCTTTTTATGGAAAAACATTGAAACACTTCGATTGACTATAAATATTCGATTTACATAATGATTCGATGGAACAAGTATTTTCAAAACCATTATTGAATATTGGAAACACTACAATCAGACAACATCAAAATACGCAATGTATCCAATTGACAGAAAACTTCTGCACTATTGTTCATTCAAAAAATGAAGTCATTGAGTGTATTGCATGTAGTAAGTTAATAATGGCTGGTTCTAAGCTGAAATATGATGTATCTCATTATAATATATAATTTTTGTCTAAAATCTGAAGTAAAAAATTTGAATGATGAGATCTTTCTTGTCTTCTTGCAATATTCAAACACATATTCTAAAATGCACCATGTCGCCGCACTTACGTGTTTGGTGTATTTCTTTGTTGATTTGAATGCATGAAAATTGAATAGAGTTCAACCTCGTAAAATATTTTTTCTGTTTGCGTCCTCTATCAACCGAAACATCCTGTCGCGGGGGGAGGGGGGTGAGGGGGGCCCCCGCCTCAAGGCCTGCGAGCCCGTTATCATTTTGTCTAGCTTTTTTCTGAAAAATCGTTTCGAATTGAATAAATACCGAAGAGTCTCGTATTGGAGGCAGTTTTGAGAAAATCTTGTTTTTGTTTGTAAATAGCATATATTGCACGCCATATTTCTCGAAATCTACTAAAATTTTCAATAATATGTTCCTGTCCTTCGTGAAAGAACTCGCTATCTTATTTTGGGCGGAGGTAACAGAGCTGGGGATGATAATAGCCGTGATGGTTCCACCCAACTTTAAAATTGCCAATATCTTAATTATTTTTGATCCAAACCCTGCTGGAACAATCTGATATAAATGATTTCAGATAGTTCCAATTTTTTTCACTGTTGTGGTACTGCCAACATCACATGTATTTGGTTGTTCTGTCACTCGTCTCTTAGCATATTCAACTGCCTTTCTGCGAATGAATTCGAAACTTGGTTATAGGAATAGTCACCTATCTCTGCTCTCATAATCTATCGCGCATGCAATAATATCTCGTGTATCCCAATCGAAATAACAGACAATACATTTGTTAGAAATGTTTGGCGATGAAATGTTTAGAAATGTCGCCTCGAGTGATTTTTACCGCTGTCATATTTATAGTACACCAAATTATCTCGCAAATTTCTCTTAGATGAAATAAATAATGGGAAATAAATGTAGGAAGGTATTTAAAAAACTCCAGTTATTGCTACTTGATTCATCAATTGAAATATATTATGCGTTGGGTGTTTCATTTTATTTAGACCTATGAAAGCCTTGTGAAAGAAAAACGGAGTATTCGGAAATAATAATTTATTATTATGTACACTAAAAATATTCAATAGCAGATAAAATATTCAATAATAATTCTATAATTTGGCTAAAAATATTCAATTCGTCAGCAGATAAAATTGTTAAAAACAGTTTATAATGAGAGATTAATGAAAAATGAACAAAATGAGAAAGAACAAAAAAATGTCATCTGCACTTTCATATAAATAGGACACTTGGTAAAAATGGGTACATTTGAGAGGTAAAGTTTTCACCGAAGATCAATAAGAGTATTCCTTGTAATTATAAAAGTTGTAGGCGGAATTTCGCACACATGTGTATTATTTGCACACTTTTCGAGATATGGATAAATATTACGTTTTTTGGAAAGCTGTCGCTTCATACGTTGCAAATTAAACATTACTCTTTCAATCTAATAAAGTAAACGTCTAGAAGCACGACGCATTATTCTGCAGCAATACCATCAAGTAAAAGACTCGTTTGCCGAGGTAAATAGTGTCTATTGCATGGGAGGGAATCTTTCTTGTTAGCAAGTATTGACAAGAACGGTCTTGTTACTTTTATTCTTAATTCAATGAAGTATAATAAAGAGAGAGAAAGAGGAGACTTCGACCTTCAAGAAAACGTGAACAGATTTTACTTCTCAGACGTATATAGCACTGCGTTTTATGAATTGTTTGTTGACGCTAAATGAACAAAATAAATAAAGAAATGTTCTCTGAAGCGGCGAGGGATCTAGTAGAATTAAAAATATAATACAGTAAAATTATTGTTTTGGAGGGCAAATGAGTTTACATTTCAAAATCTTTTGTTTCATTTTTTAAATAAAATATATCTAGTTTTCTCATTTTACTACAACTATTACTACTTATATAATAATGCTATTAACAATGACAACAATAATAAAAATATGCATTGAGTAACAAACTCGGGAGAAGAAGAAAAATATCTGGGTATCAAATCAGTCAAACCTCAAATGGAATATTCAAATAAATGAATTGTTATAGCGGTCATTGTGCTTAAATCTTTCAAAATCAGTCAGCCTACACGCAGCTCATGACGAGTATTTGGGGAGAAAAAAGCTGCTCTTAATGGAATCTTAGTTGGATAATAATAATAATAATAATAATAATAATAATAATCAAATCTAGAGTGTAGAAAAATGTATGAATAATAAGCATATACCACCCATGCGATTCCCGCAAGTCTTTCATTGAGTTTGGAATCTTACCATGTCTATTTAATTACAAATCTCAAGAGGGGCTTGGTTCAGGGTTGGGGGATGGATGCAGCGTAGACTAAAGGAAGCAAGTGGTAATGACATCTGTGTGCTTTGCGGTGATAGGGAAGACTGGATTCCCATCCTCTTAATTTGCTGTGCAACCGAATCGTAGAGAAAAAAAAATGGATGGGAATGGGAAATTACTACTTCCTAAACAGGAACGTAACGCTCGCCCAAAACATTTTAGCTGATAAAAGGTCTAAATTCATGAAAGAATTATGAACATTTTTAGGAAAGGTTCGGACCATTAGGGAAACTGGAATTAGGGAGTGGGAAAACAGCACCGGTTAGCTTGATCGGAGCCTAGACTGGAGAGAAATAAATAAGTCAATAAGCTAACAATATGTAAGTTAATCAATAATTTTATCTTAATTTAGTAAACAGTTAAGAAATAAGTCGTAGTCAATTGGTAAGTAACAGATCGATATAATAAATAAAATAGTAGGCGGCGTACTACTGGCGTAGTAAAAAGCACATTAGGGGAGTGAAGGGAAGGGGGGGTCGAAAATGTAAGGGTAGAGGCGCTGGTGCGGACGATCTTCTGTGACGCTGTTTGATTTCAGGTTCTGAGGACGGCAAGCACTGGAAGGAGACGGCGGGACGCCCGCGCCAGAAAATAAATAATTAAAATAAACGTCGGATAGATTAGAATGTACTCGGCTTCTGACGGCAGGTTTTTTCCTCTTCAGGGTTTTTTTTTTTCCTTAGCCGTACCTTAATTCGAAAGATTAGAATGCGAAAGGATGTAGGTATTGTAATGGCTTAAAGGCCTTCGGGCAAGTCGCATAGGATCAAGTAAGCTAATTTGTTTGTAATAATTACCTATTAAATAATAATAATAATTACAAATCTGTAGTGTTTGTAGAAATTGACTTATTGAAGGGCGAGAACGTTAATACAGATACCACACATTTATAATGACAACAAGCATCCGAGGCAGGTGTCAGTTTCAACAGCTCACCGCTAAAAATTTACACACCTGTACCTCATTTTACAACACCAGATTCATCAGTGAAAACATCTCTATTTTTAAGTCTCGTCCTTTTTTTGATTGTACTCATCTCCTTTCAGATACACTATTGAGATTGATTTTGTTGCGTTTAGAAGTAGGCTAATATTGTACATTGGCAATGTTGCTACTGGAAACATGGTGAAACTTAATCAACATAGAAGGTTGTTTCGTTATTTTTCTCAGATTCTTGTGTAATTCCAAATTGTTAATGATCCTTCTTCCTGCATGTTAGTTTAATGTTATTGGAATTTAACATAAAAGTAAACATTTTTTATAAATTTGATTACATTATTAACACTACACTAAATCTTCCCATACATATAAAAGAATGTGCAGAAAGGGTAGGATTACAGATCTCTTTCGAGAAAACTCAAGTCCTATCCCACAAAGGTGACAACATGCGCACAAGGTATGGAACTGTCAAAAGGGTACCACATTTCAAATATCTGGGTGAGTTCATCGAACCAACCGGATCCGAAAGACTTTCACAATAAACCCGCCTCCAGAAAATCAAGAAAGCATTCGGAGTAATCCAAAACCTGTACAGCAAAAAATGCATGTTTAAGAAAAGCAAAATTCGACATTATAATACAATCATCAAACCGACAGCTCTTTACGCTAGCGAAACACTCACGCTCAACATGAAATATGAAATGAAAGAAATCAAAAAAGAAGAAAGAAAAAACATTAGAAAGATACTCGATGCGAGACTCACTCCCGATGGATACAGATTACAGTCTATTGAGACATCTGAAAAGTACTCGAACATAGAAGTCGACATCAGGAAAAGACGACTGAAATTCTTCGGACACATAGACAGACTACCAAATACTCGACTAACTAAAAGAATGCTAAACTATCCTCACTTAAAAGTAAAAACATCATGGCTGAAAGAAACAAAAAAAGACACGCCGACATAACTGTCACCTCAGACAAAAACACCTTCCGCAACAAAGTGAACAAATGGAAAGTCAAGGCAGAACAATCAACATCAAAACCCTACAGACTGAAATGGTCTGAAGAAAGAAAACTGTCATTCTCCAAGAGAATGAAAGAATATTGGAAAATTAAGAACAACTCCACAAAAACGAGCCAATTTTTCCTTAACGTTTTCCATTATTGGGAAAATACAGTAATAATAATAATAATAATAATAATAATAATAATAATAATAATAATAATCCATTTTCATACTTATTTTAATAATTATCTTTGTTTATAATTCAATACTAGTATTATCTAAAGATAATTCAATTCGTAAATTTTACATGGAAAATATTCAAAAAATTTTTATTTCATTAAAAAATTACATTTTAAAAAATCGATTTAAAATTATGCTGCCTGGATGAGATTTCTAGAGACCGACTCCTCTCGCCCGGAGGTGGGGTTCAGATAGACTAGCATTCATTTTTATTTATTTTATGGTTAGACACTTTTATTAGTATTTTTCAATTTTTTATAAATTTTATGGTTAGACTCTTTTAGTAGTATTTTTCAATTTTTTATATATTTTATGGTTAGACTCTTTTAGTAGTATTTTTCAATTTTTTATATATTTTATGGTTAGACTCTTTTAGTAGGTGGGAGATTTATGATGAATCACTTTCAACTAGTAGTAGGGGGAGCGTTTGCAAACACGTTGAGACAGGTCTAAACACTCGTCACTCGCCTGTCGCCATGGAACAAACTCAGACGAAGAAGCGTATGATGCGTGGAAGAAGCGGTGGTGAACTGGGACAGCCTCCGCGACGCCGCAGCATCATTGCCCACAATAGCAGTCTTCAGCGCTCCTACTACACTGCAGCCTATCCGTTGATGTGTGTTGGCCGACGCTGTCACGAGGAAGAATCATCAGATGTCGAAGAAGATAAGGAAAAAAAAAAACTTCACACATGATTGGCTGTCACGAGAAAGTGGTATGGGATGGGGTGACCTCCTGTGCTGTGAAGCTGACGACCGTGTGCTATTGCGTCATCCAGAAAGCTTTGAATGCTCCCTCAGCATGCCCCCATCCCCCTGGACAGTGTCCACAACTCATACGGGGCGAAAGGAGTCGGTAAAATGAGATCGCCTCAACCGGAAGAGTTTATTCTCACGGCGCTGAAGCGTTAGCTGTCCTCGACTCGACCACCTCCATCATCGGTCGGCACTTCGACAGCGCTCGCGTTCGTCAATCCATCCAGACGCTGTGTTGTCCATTCGAAAATATGGCTCCGGCCTCCAGTCCACAGTGGCGAAGTTTGACGGCCATCTACGTCAGCACAGGCTCGAGGTTGTACTCGCTTTATCAATCTAGCCTATGTACAGAGGGTTATAAAGCGTAGTATATCAATATGAAAATACAGCTGTATGCAGGATCTAAGAATGATGTGATATTTATACAAATTATGTAAAAACTAATTTTAAGTTCTTCATAGATTAGATAGAACAGTAAATATATACAGTATGTGTTGAAAAATGTTCAAACATGTGTGAACCATAAAAATATCTAAGCATGCAAATATGTTTTGAAATGCCATGAAAGGTCTATGAAACTTCAATGAAAACATGCAAACATAACCTCTCTTTCCAAAGGATATGTAATATAAAATAAATAATGATATTTTCTATGTTTTTAATGTAAACACACCATTTGGAGAAATGTAATAGAAACGATCGTCAAAACAATAAAACTGTTTGTGGAATGTATGTGAGAAAATAATTTTATAATTCTTTTGTTTTCAATAAATCAAAAAACATTCTTTCAATTGTAGTCTTTATTTTTTCCTTGTCACCGCCATTTAGGACTTCCTTTTTTTCTATTATAAAAGTCTTTTCAGCGGGGGAGTGAGCGTCAGCGCTCTCGAGAGAGAGAGAGAGAGAGAGAGAGAGACGCGCGGCTGGCTATCTTATATAGAGTGCATTCAAAATGCGCGCCCCGACGCACAACGTCATCTCGTTCCCCGGCTCATAGAGAGCGCGCACATCTCTATACTCATTAGTCTGCGCATGCGCGTCCTCTGACACCCGCGCCGGCCCCTGCCCTACCTTATCAACATCCGGCCGCCAGCGCGCGCCCTCAGCGCCCCCTTCCCCCCCGCTATCTTATCTACTTCCGCAGCGCGCACCCTCAGCGGCCCCCGCCCTTATCAGCATCCGCAGCGCGCCCTCCCGACCGCGTGTAATATCAGTAGCCCAAAGCAGACAGCTTGACTCGAGATGTCACCGTAGCTCAGAGCCAAAGTGCTGGTCGCCTCAGGGGAATTGAGGCTGGTTCGAATCCACTTCAGGCAGCAGCATTTTTGAAACACACACACACACACACACGCTTCCACAATTCACCACCAGAGCGCAAACACATACGCTTCCACAATTCACCACCAGAGTGCGCGCACGCTTCCACCATTCGCCGCCAGAGGTCGCAAGGGGGGGGGGGGGTGGAGAGGGGTCATTGACCCCGGTCGGTGGGGCATTATAAATGGCCGGTTGTTTACATCGGGTGGGCGGGGGGAGGGGAAAGGGTGAAGGATTGTTGACATTCGGCGGGGCATTATAATGGGTGGCGCCGGTTGTTGACATCGGGCGGAAGTGGGGGGAGGGGGAGGGGGTGGTGGGTTGTTGACATTCGGCGGGGCATTATAATGGGTGGCGCCGGCTGTTGACATCGGAAGTGGGGTGGGGGCGGGGGGGAGGGGGGAGGGGTGGGGGCGGGGGGAGGGGTGGGCGGAAGTAGATAAGATAACCTGATAAGAGGTGATAAGATAAGTACTTCCTCTCATTATAATTGGTGGCGCCGGTTGTTTACACCGGATGTGGGGGCGGTGGACCGGAAGTAGATAAGATAAGCTGATAAGATAAGCACTTCCTGATCCCGAACTCTCATATCCCCCCTACTAAGCGTATTTTCAACCATACATTTCATAACATCATCCACTTTATATTGATATTCTGGCACATGCTTTTTAAACTTGAGAATTTATGATATGTTTTTAAGAACAAATTGTTTCTTTCTTTGTGATTTTTAATATTATAATTATCTAATTTGTTTGTACTTATTTATTGTGCTACCACTTCGACCACGTAAACGCTCAAGTTTTATTGAGTGAACTCCGCTGGACCTGCCGTGAAAGGTCTGGTCGGGCCCAAGAGGTGAGAGCGAAGTTGCCAAGGGTCCAAATGATGAGGGGTGAGGAAGTGAAGGTTGAATGGCTTGAAGTTCTTTTGTTGGGTTCATCGTTCGCGCATTATAGTTAGTTTTAGTACAATAGTAGTGGAATTGAGCGTACCTAGCGACCATACGAAAAATACAAATAAAGATAGAAAAATTGAATGAGTGAAAACCAAAATGGTATAAATGACATTTTATAAATTCTGAGTAAACTGTTTATTTAAATCAATATCACTGTAAAGTAGGGGTGCTTCGTGTCATCATTAAAACTACGGCTTTTCAATTGTTCATTAAAATCACGAAATTACTTTGGTACTGAAATACAGCCTAATATAAACACGTGTTTCTCTGAATTTATACAATGTCTCATACCGTCCTGATTTTCACCCATTCAATTGAACGTTTACGTTTCATTCCTAGTATACGTCTACCTCGTAATAATTTTCTGCCAAATAAATGTTTTATTAACTTGAGGATTTGTGAGATGTTGTATCAGCAGAATTAAAGCTTACGCTAACATAATCTTACGTTTTGTTCTGTTTTCTCCGCTAGCCTCGCCTTAATGTGGAGGACTTCCATTAAAAGGAAGTCGGAAGTGCATTTGGTGGTTACGATGAGGGGATGAGGTTTTGAGGACTTCCGATTCGTTGGTAGGGACAATAGTTTGCTCATTGTGTGTCCCCAGTGAGGTGGTGAGCTCTTCGGTGATCATGTTCTTAGGAAAACACTATTTTACGATGCACAAAACTCCTTCTTTCGAATGATCTCAACATTCATTTCATTATTATGTTTTTCGTTGCGGTTTTCTTAAAATTCGCTGTACATTACGATCACAATCTGGATGGAGGATATCTGAATTAGGAGTGGTCAGATAATTGGGCACTCTGCTTCCCCTGGAACCGGCGGATCCAGCGCTTGGTTCGGCCGGTTTGGGGCCTAAAAGCTGCAGTTAGAGCGAAGGGGTTAATGGAGGTCCGCCCTCGCACCTCTGCCCCAGAGTTCGCCCGCCGCCCGCCCTTCCCACGCGCAGCTCCGCCCTCGCACTTCACCACTCGTCCCTCGCTGCCCCCCCACCCCCACCCCCACGTCGTCCCTTATGAAGGTGGTCGCTTACTAAAGGTCTGGAGAAAATCAGGGAACACGCAGAATAATCTTTGGAAACTAGGAAAATATTTGAGATAATAATGAAAATAGACTTTATTTCTTAAGATATTTTACATTAAATCATTGTGAGAGGGTAATTTTTGCATCCTTTCATTTCTTTATATATTTAACGGGTATAGCATGGCTTCACAACATCTTTCTGTGGTGTATATATCTCATATGCAATTATACTCATCTGTACAGCAGCTTAATATAACATTTTTATATTCATAATGTCGAAAATTTCAAAAAACATTATATTCAAGAAGTACTTCTCTTTTTTTAACAGGGAATTCAGGGTGCTGGTAAATTATTGATGTACCTGCCTTATTTACCATAATACCTTTATTTAATATTTTTATTAAATAACAGGATATATTTTACAAATTCTGCCAGTGAATAAAAATAAAATGCACTTTAAGCAAGGAAAAGTTATGAAGAATTATTTAAAATAATAGCGACACCTCCCTTTCGAAAAAAGAGTTTGGCAGATCATTTGTCTCCCTGATTTTACGTATAATCGTACCAGGATCACATACAAACGAATATTGCGAAGTTCAAACTAGCGATAAGAAAAAAAAATAACCCATATTCAATTAAAAATAACCTTTTTATTATTTTATTTTCCTTATTTACGCCCCGCTACAAACGCCTTATTTGTTAACGCATTAGGAGGCGCGTGTAAATCTTTTACCGGGGCTTAGCTTTCGACGCCCCTGTCTGCCCGTGCCCTCGTCCCCGCCCCCGCCCCATCCCGTCTCGCACCTGGCGGGCAGCGTTACCTGCGCGCCCCGCGTCCGCCCGTGTTCGCCGTGAAAGCGCTCCCTTTTCCAGCCCCCGGCCGCCCGCCGCGCCGGGAAGGGCAGAGGCCCCTACGCGCGCCCGCGTGGCGCCGCCGCCTCCAGCCCCCGAGCGGACAGCAGGCTCCGGTGGGGGCGGCGCGCTTTACTTCTCGTGTGCTAGTGCATTTGTAGTAGAGACAAAGCTGTCTAATGCTGCACATGGGAATACTCGGTATGGTCTCTGATACAGAAAAAAATATTCTTAAAAACGTGTGTCCGCCCCTCCGTCTGACGCCCCGTCCTTCGGTCTGTCTGTCCGCCCCTCCGTGTCTGTCCGTCCCACCGTGTCTGTCCGTCCCACCGTCTGTCTGTCCGTCCGTACGTCCGTCCGTCCTACCGTCTGTCTGCCCGTTCGTCCGTCCAACCGTATGTCTGTCCGTACGTCCTACCGTCTGTCTGTCCGTCCGTCCGTCCCACCGTCTGTCTGTCCGTCCGTCCGTCCCACCGTCTGTCTGTCTGTCCGTCCGTCCGTCCCACCGCCTGTCTGTCTGTCCGTCCGTCCGTCCCACCGTCTGTCTGTCTGTCCGTCCGTCCGTCCCACCGTCTGTCTGTCTGTCCGTCCGTCCGTCCCTCCGTTTGTTTATCAGTTCCTCGGTTTCTCTGTCCCTCCCTCCGTCTGTCGGTCTCTCCCTTTGTCTGTCCGTCCCTCGTTCTGACTACTCGTCCCTCTCTTTCTCTGTCCCATCGTTCTGACTATCCAACCCCCCCTTTCTCTCTCCGTCTGTCTGTCCATTCCTCCATCTGACTGGCCGTCCCTTCGTCTGTCTATCTCTCCCTCCGTCTGTCCCTCCTTCTGACCCTCCGTCTGTCTCTCTGCTCACACGTCCCTTAACAATGTAGGACCTAAATCTAAGCATAAGTTCTATCTGCATTTCCAAAACTTTCCTTTACTCCAGCACATTCGTGTTGCGTTTTTTACGACTCAATGAATATAGATTTATTGGCCGAACGTGCGCTTATACGAGTGTGCGTAACTTGCTCACGTGATTCGCTAAACCCTTCTGGATCCGTAACTCACTGCCTTTCGTGAAGGATGCTCTACCTCCTTTGTTTACTCCGTGGCGACCGGGGATGGCCAGGCGTGTAAGCGCGCAGGGAAGTGTATTACGCTATAAAGCCGGTACCTCAGGCTTGTTTTATGTTCTAGTGCTGGCCTCGCGCCTGCCGCAAGTTCTTGTTCATGCAAGGCTGGGAACTAACAAACAACGCAGTTTCTTGCGCCGTTTTCTGCACGTATTTTGGGTTTTAAGACGTCTTCAGATGAGTTTGCACCTGGGTTCAAATTAACTTTGTTGTGGAACAAAGAAAGCGACGCGTTTTATGAACATTTTAAGTGTTAATAACAAAATACGAAATTTATTATCATTTGTCTCCGAAATGAAATATCTAATTTTTAAACAAATTATTTTTTAATGATCATTAAAAAAGTTAAATTGGAAAAAACAATCTTTACTATATTTTGGATTTATGATTAATGTAAGATTAATTACGTCAAATAACATCGTTATCCTTGTGGCATATTCCATCCTTGTCATCTATATCCTTGTGGCATATATATACATGACGCCCCTCTACCTTAACATTTTATTTCCAGATTAATACTCTAATGCCTTTTGTCCTTGTGTCAATATGGAACTCTCAAAGTGTTTGGAGTGTTTGATGCAAATGTTTGGGAGTCAATAATTTGGTTTAGGTGTCGAGACCACCCTTTGGAAATATTATTAGGGGTGAAATTTTGAATTATCTAAATTTTTGCTTAAAACAATTAAATGTCGTGGTACTGAAATTGGACGAGAGCGTTTGTTGAATGATGCAGATGAATCCTGAAATTTTCTTCAAAAAACTTTGTAACGGCATGAAGTGATGTTTGGAGACAATTACTTAAGTAGGCGGTATTTCTCTCTTGAAAATAATTTTTCTGAAATGTTCACTAATGTGGGTTTCATTCTATCCCGCTGAGATTACCATTTTTTTATGTAGAGGGTGTAACAGGATAAAAGGTTCACGGCCATTTCGGTCTTTGTAGCCACCTACTGGGCGAACAGCCTCGCTTCCTAGGTCTAGCACGGCCCCCTTGTCTCTCGCTTTGGGCCATTCCCAGGAGGCGGTGGGCAGTTGGTTGGAAAAGCGAGGTGGAACCCCCCATTAACGGGACCATTCGGCCATCCGGGGTCCTTCCGACAATACGCACTTGTTATGACGCCTGCCCGCCGGCCAGCGGCTTTGTTCGCCTTTCGCGGGGATGTTTGTTATGTCTGCTGGCCTCCCGTTCCGACTTCACGTGCCTTTTTTTCCGTGTTCGTGTATGAACGAGAAGAGAATGTACGGCGACTTGTTTTTAAACGGATGTTTGGGATTTAAATCTTTGTAAAAACTCCCTTTATTTTTCTCTTCTCTCTTTCTCTCCCTTTCATCCCTTCTTTCTCCTTCCACCTCTTTCTCTCCTCTCGTCCTTATCACTCCTTTACCCCTCCTCTTTATCTTAATTTCCTATTTGGTTGTGTGTGTGTGTGCCTCAGATATGATGGTTCTGTCTGATAGAAAAGGAATAGTACTTATTTTTCTCATTCTTCTATGTTTCATTTACAATTCAATCTTCATGGGGATCAAGGCAGAATGACGTGTTTCTATCCACGTATTATACTACCTTGCACGTTATTCAGTCAGTTTTCCATGGTGTACTCAGTATACTATAATCTTTATGTATGGAAATAAAAAGGGAAGATGAAAATTCTGAAGGTGGAAGAAGAAAAGGTGAATTATAAAGATGAAGGTAAGTTTGTTAATGGACACTATAATTTTACGGCCTCAAAAAGAACATTTCGAAAATATGAAAATTCTTGTTTTATTGCAGTAAATATAGTTTAAATTATCTGCTACAATGTCAGGAGGTGTACATTACTGTTATTTTGTTGATTTTCTTTACACGTTTCATTTGTGTTTATTTTTGATTGCATGTGTAGTTTAGGGTTGTAGAAAATCTCTTTGCCTTGAGACAATTAGTACATTGCATTAACAAATTCCAATTTGCCCATTGCGATTGCATTTTTATGTAATGAAATGAAAGACATAAATTTATACACTTAATGTTTACGTCTTCGTATGGGCAGTATCTCGTTCTGCTTTGTTGCACGTAGTTTCCACTTTGAAATTGTTTTTATCATTGATTTTACTTCTAAAATTCAGACCAATATTATTATATTGCTCGCTACTGCAATGCAGTTTTCTCGAGTGAGGAAATGTGCTCATTGAGATATTGAAATTTACTGTAAATTTTCAACGTTGCCTGCACTGCCAAAATATTTCCTCGCTTTTCATTATGGGAATACGTAAATCTACGATCAAGCAATCAAGCACTTTATCTACAAGCACCCACACTTTCAACATATACTTCCGTGTATTGTGATACTTGACCCATTATTTCACAACGTGTGAAGGTGTCGATTAAGAGCTCGTGGTATTAAGAGGAATAACGTGTAACGGTTACTGTACGGCCGTGTACGGTTTTTCTGTCCAATACATTAGCATATCATACTGTCCCAGCCCTATCCTGCAATTAAAGCTTGAATTTTTGAATACTTTACCATTGTGTTAAATAAGAATATTATGCCATGCATTTATTTTCTATTTTTTGAATCGAGGACAATCACTGCTTGTCCTCTAATCGAAACAATGCGTGCAATATGAATAAACAAACCATGCACCCTGAAACCTTTTTCGTGAAACATTTCGAGGAACAAATTCATTGGTACAAGTCCTATTCTTCTCATTAAGAATGAAACGCCCTCCATTTTTGCGAAGATAGTCCGTTGTTTGATACCGCGTCAAGCCGCTCTTGCACCAGCTGCTGCCTGGAGGAGAATTCTAGCGGTCGGCTGCTGTGAGCGGTATTTTTCCGTTGTTTCTCCGATCAACTCCAGGCGAATGCTGGAGCAGTGCCTTAACAAAAGATCACGAAACGCGCGATCTTTTCTTCCTCTTCCTTGAACTATCTCCACTCCTTACTTATAGACGCACTTACCATACATGAGGGGATACCAGTCGGGTCCTTGGAGCTTGTCCTGGCTGGGGGAATGCTTCGCTGGTGGGAGAGTCCTTGTTGGGGAAAATTCCGGCATGTCCATGTAGGTCTGCGCCAGATCTCTCTATCCAGAGGTGGATGATCACCGTCACTTTTCGCGATAAAAACATTCATCGAACTTACGGGACCAATGACTTCAGCAGGCAACACGTCCGGAATCATCAATAAATCAATCAACCCAAAGACCCAGATGCTGAGAGTGCTAGCTTTGGAACTATGGCCTTTGTGCTGATATCTGGAATTTCACGGCTTACGATGAATATCTTTATTTATATTTTTCTATTTTTGGAGCGATCTTTGCTGATAGGCGTTGTGGAGGCTCGTCTCGTAGGATGCGGGGTAGTCCCTGACCTCGTTGCGGAGAGTGCGCGGAGATATCGGGTGGCCGCCTCCAGGGGGGGGAGAGGGGCTGTGACGTCGGGGAAGGGGGAGGGGCCGACTCATCCCGCAGGAGCGCAGTGCAGCGGCAATAAATAGAGGGGCTCAGGCACCTCCTATTGTGTGTTTCCTCTCTTTTGTGATGGCTTCCCTTCCTCTTTCCCCTCGCTCTCGCTCTCCCTCCCTCTCGCTCTCCTCCCCCCTCTCGCTCTCCTCCCCCCTCTCGCTCTCCTCCCCCCTCTCGCTCTTCCTCCCCCCTCTCGCTCCCCCTCCCTCGTGCTCTCCCTCCCTCTCGCTCTTCGTCCCTCTCCCCGTCTCACTCACCCACTTTTTGGCTCTTCCTCCTCGCTCTCCCCTATTTTGGCTACCTCCCCTCCTCTTTCGTATCGCTCTCTTTACCTACCTTAAGCTCCCTCCACCCCCTCTTTCTCGTTTTCCTCCCTTTCTCTACCCCTATGTTCCCCATCCCTCTGTAAAGCTTTCTCTACATCCCCCTCTCACACACATTCTCCGAGAGACGTTTGCTCTCCTCACTCTCTAGTTCCCTCTCTCATTCTCTAGGTGATACTCTCGCTCGCTCTCAGTCTTTCTTTCATGCTCTCTCTCCCTCCGTCTCTCTCTCTCTCTCTCTCGCACACACACACACACACACACACACAGTCTTTCTCTCTTGTTTTTTTCTTCTCGCCTTCTTCCTCTTTGTTGTTGCTCTTGTTCTGTATATAAGACTGGCTGTTGTTTCCCTAAACTTCCCTCTGTACCTGAGATTTTCATTCATGTTTTGGAGAAGTTCCTCCATTGTGTGGTTTCTGACGTCATCTCGTGATTTTGTGCAAACAACGGCCTCACACGATGTAGAGGACGTGTGTAATGTGAGTCTGAGCAGAAAATGGGAAAATAAATTTACTGACAGACACACGCCAGTGTTTTTTTTTTTTTTTTTTTTTTTTTTTTTTTTTTTTTTTTTTTTTTTTTTTTTTTTTTACTCCGAAACTTTCGCTAAATAGGTCTGGCAAATCCCACACTCAGTATACTTTAGTTGTGATAGCTTCTTAGTATTGATAACAAATTCCAGAAATTGCCGACTCATCAGAAATATCGTATTGTCTGGTTCTATTTGATAATTCACAAGCTCGTATAATATTGTTTATGCATCATATGCGTTAAAATTTGCTTTTTATTTTTCTCTTTGGAGTAGTAGTTAAAACTGCTCCAAAACTTTGTAGGTATATCAGTTTTTACTCAAATTCATATACAAGCACGTTTACATTCTAAAAATTGCTAAAATCTCGAAATTGAGGACATTCTCGTTACGATGGAGAACTATTTACACGTATGACAGTCCCGCGAGTTTTTCATTGTAGCATTTTTAAAAGTTAATCTAAAGCGAAATGAACTCCTTTTACTATCAAATGAATTCGTTTAATATGGCAAATGACCAAAGACAATCAAATTTCTAGAATTATATATAAAATAGAACATAGCGATCTGATTTTGAATTGAAAGGGTTTGAAAGACCGTAACGCATTTTGAATATGATGAGCACGTTCTCTCATCAAAATGGATAGAATTACTGTGTACCGAGCGTGTATCGATCCCTCATTAAATTGGGATAAACGATGAGTGGAATGGGGTTAATCTGGTTTCCAACGCGCTCCCCATTGCATTGTGCTCGAGGATTAAAGACAGCGTGCCACTAACGATGAATGCCATCGATCTCGCTTCTCTTAACTGGCCTACATCTAACTAAAGAGATCCTTTTAGGGTTCTCTTTCAATGATAAACTCTCCATGCTTGTCACTTTCCGTGGCCATCTGAAGTTTGTTTGCGATGTTACGCGATAAGTAAACAAAACTAGTATATATTGTTTTGATATAATAGTGCAAGATCTCGAGTTTTAGCGCACGTTTATTGTTTTTAACATTTTCGAGGTATTTGAATGGCTGCTTCCAATCCGCATTTGTCCGTTTGCGTTTTCCCCGCCTTTCGATCTCCTTTTTTTTGTTCTGATCTTTCTTCTTTAATTGTGACTTTCTCTTCTTGTTTCGCTCAATCATAAACTTCGATTTTGTATCGCATCTTTTCTGTACTTAGATAGTAGCAGTGGAACAAACTAAGAATTCAGCGAACGATTAGCATTTGAATACTGATTTCGGAGTAAGAAAATGGAGCTAACATAAACCAAAGATTAAATACGAAAGGATTTTTAAGTAAGAAAAAAAGGATAACCCTGAAAGGAGGCATAGCTTGAGAGGTAACCCGACGAACAACGGAAAACTAAAACAAGATATTAAACTATTATCAGGATTATTGGTGAAGATTAGTTGTTTTTCTTATTATACAATGTAACAATATAATTAAATTAAATACAATTATTTTAATATATTGTAGTAATGTGAAGTAATTTAATTCGAGAATGTCAGACTTACTATACTATCCTACCCTCCTTGGACCAGGATCAGATTACATATTAGGACTGAAAGTATTTCTATGGAGACAAATTAATTTAGGAAAATAAAAATGTAATAAGCAATTTTAATATTTATTTTGAAACATTTAATAATATGATTATAATTAAAATTACATAATTACGAACATAAATTATAATTTACTAATTTTTTTATAATATTCATGATGGTCATCGTGCTGTTCAGGATCAACAAATAAAGATAGAATTAAATCTGTCAATAAGGGATTAGGAAACTTCACCAAATATTGCATGATTTATTTGATATCAATACCGTCCGTTATTTTTGTAATTGGCGACAAGTGACAATGCTATTAAAGGCTGGATTACGAGCGGGTGGGTTAATGAGAGTGTGGCATATCGCTTTTCGCACCGTTTCCGGTTGACTTCCGCTTGCATTGTGCGTTGCGCGCCATCGGGCGAGAGCGTGTTTTGCCCCCCCCCCCCCCCCCCGCTCTTCCTCGGAACACCTGCGCGCACCTGACAGCCAGCGCGGGAGACGAGGCTGCGATGACGAGCACACGGCGCGTGACGCACGCCTCAGGCATCGGCCCAGCGAACGCTCTAGCGGTGCTGCTGCTGCTGCGGGGGCGGGCGCGAGGGGAAATACCGGGAGAGATCGCTCAGGGCGTCAGGTGATGTCAATGCTGAGCCTCCGACCGGGAGGTCCTACGTTCGAGACCCGACGATGGCAGGATTTTCGGTACTAGCTAGGTCGAGTTAATCGAGTAGAATTCTAGCGGCCGGCTTCTCTGATCGGAGGTCTTCCGTGGTTTCTCCGATCTGGACCAGGTGAATGCCGGAGCAGTATCCTAACAAACGGGGCATGCGATCTTTCCTCCGTCTCCCTTGTCGTATCCACGCCCCTTATATTAACCAGCACTACACTACTATATTTACACTATCGCGCGCGGCGATGGTGTAATGGTTAGCGTAGTTGTACCCAAGTTGGCGGGTTCAAACCCGATAGAAACCGTGGATTTTTAAGGGCAAAAAAAAAAAAATCTTCGTACGCCTTCGGAGGGGAAGTAAAGCCGGCTGTCCCATGTTATTTACTTGCATGTAAAAGATTCTCAAGCCTCTGAGCTAAATTGAAATCGCCTGTTTCACACCCAAGAAATACCTCCTTTCTCTGCCACTTGGTGAAAGGAGCGTAGCGAAATTGGCGTGGTCAGACGAAAGAGCAGGCCTCATGGCCTGAGATTCGCCGCGTTAAATAAGGCATCAATGCAATTCAATTCAATACATGTCGAGAGCTTGGAGTTTGTCCCGGCTTGGTCGGTGCTCCTCTAGTGGGAGATACCTGGTTGGGATGTGTAGATCGGCGCCTGATCTCCCCATCCAGCGATGTAAGATCACCACCACGTCTCGCAATAAAACACGCACTATACTTGGAGGGCAAATGACCTTAGCAGTTGACGCGACGGGAATCGCTAGTCAAGCAATCAATCTACCGTGCAGAATATGCAAGTCAGTCTTCCAGTTAGTATCGAGATCACTGATTTCGGGTGCGGTAACGACCGTGTACACAAGCGCACAGATATTTGATACGGCTGAGCCGTTGTGCGCATGCGCGCGTTCGCTAATACTTCCCAAGTCGATCGTCAAAAGGGAGCGTGTAATTCGGGTCTTACAATCATGCAGGAAATAACTTGCGAGGCAGGAATATTAAAAAAAAAAAAATGCTTACTGCGAGACGGATTCCTCCATCAGTCATACCGTCATTTCAGCCGGTCACGCTTCGCAGGCCGCGAGAGCTGTTGCGGCAATCCATAATTTTATCGTTCCAGCTGCGCCTGACAAGAACAACGCCACCCTCATTGCCGGAGGAACCGAGCTCTCGTTTTTATCGAGTGATGGAACAGGAAGACGGATTGTCGTGGCGTCGGATCGTTGACCAGCAGCCCAGTCTGTTTCTCACGATCGTACGTGCACACACGCAGAACGTGCACACGTGCAGAACCATAACGTGCACGGCGGCTGCGCCTCTCAAAGGTTAATCGATGGTAATGAAGAAGTAGTTTGTTAACAATATCTAACGTATCTGAAGAACAGAAACGGTCTATTTATGACTGCAGTAGAAAGTGTTTCCGTGTTAGTGTCCCTGGAGTAGCGTACAACATTGATTTCTCGTTTCTTTTGTGATGTATTGCCCATTAAAATTTATTGCGGTGTTTGTATTATGCTTTTTCATGGATATTACAAGAATTTTAATTCGATAATTTGTATTATTTGATGTTGGATCGAAACATACCATTAACAGTGAGCATTTGTTTTATTATCCTTTACTGAAAGTCTGTATCGTAATAAATATTTTGTTGTTGTTTGTAGTTCCATTATAACAAGAAATAACAGATGGCTAGAGGGATTTAATTAGTACTTTAAGTTGCGTTCGGAATTTAATTGGCTCTTTTGTAGTTGCTGTTGATTCCGATATAATTTCTCTTCGGTCTCTCCTGCTTTTTTTTTCTTTCCCCCCCCCCTCAAATAATCTGAAGGCCAGGCGTATAATTTTTTAAGAGTTTAATTAGAGATGATATAATTGTTTTGTTATTAAGAAAATTTAGTAATATGATATGAAGAAATCGCCGTCCTCTAGTGATTTAGAGATATGTACAGAAATGTCGAATTTTAATCATCTTGAAAGATTAAGAAGTGCCAAAATGTTTACGAAAGGACAAGAATAAAGGGCACAGGGCTTCCCCAGGCTTCCCCTACCCTTTCAGGTCCATTTCTTCTTCTTCTTCTTCTTCTTCTTCTTCTTCTTCTTCTTATTATTATTATTAATGTGTATTTTAGTGAAATCTTCATTATAAATTAACTGGGCCTTAGTCAAATTAAATGAAGTTGTGCACGAATGTAATGAACATGTCGCTAAACCACATTTAAAACAGCGATGTGTTGTTCTGGATGTCGCATCAGTCGTGCGTGAAGCAACGTCGCGAGAGAGTTGACGTGCTCGGGCAGGCGTGGGAAACGGCGGAGGGGGGGGGGGGGTTCGAATGGGAGCCGCGCGGCGCGCAGGGCGCGCAGGTGGCGCGGCGAGACGCAACGGCGTGTGACCTAACGCGCGTGCCATCGCAACAGCGACAGCGACCGCGCGCACTCCGGCCACGCAACCGCGCGTCTGTCAGTTGTTCCGCGCGCGGCATTTATACGCCGGCGACAGCACCTGGGCGCCGCGGCGCGGCGCGGCCGGGAATAAACTCGGCTTCCTGGAAACGCGCGCCTCGCAACGCGTCACCTGCCCGCGAGCGGACTGGCGCTGGATCGTTTCAAAATCACGAGAAATTCTCGGAATCGGTTCGCGTTAATTTCCGGTGTCGACCGGTTCAGGTGCGTCGAGGTATCAGCTGTTCCTATTGCAGCGTCTATGAATGGTTTTCTAGGGTTACGATAGACATTTTCGTCACTAGTTATGCAACTAGATCGAACTGAGCAGCTGTCTGGAGGAATTCTAGTCGCCGGCTGCTCTGATCGGTTTTGACCTTAGTGCCTCGGATTAATACCAGGCGAACGCACAAGCAGAACCTTAGAAAATGGGTCACAGACCGTGCGCGTTCTTTCTTTCCACATTTCCCCCTCATACATACACATGCGCGTGCACTGTGTTACCACACATTTCGTGCGACCATTTGCGAGTTTAGAGATTGCCCCAGCTGGGTCTGTTCCCGTTGGCGGAGATAACGGAAGGGGAAAACCTGCAAGCCGACGTGAAAGTCGGCGTCGGAACTCGTGTTGTAGTGAAAGAGGAACACCAACATCTTCGGAGATGTCACATACGCCACACTTGTGGGCCTAATGACCATAGCACTTCTCATGCCTGGAAACGCAAAATACTCGATCAATCCAGTGTCCTAAGACGACCCGTTCTCCTAATCCCTGATTAGTTCACTTAGTAATAGTAATATTATTATTAGTAGTAATTATTATTATTATTGTTATTATTATTAGTAATAATAATAATAATAATAATAATAATAATAATAATAATAATTATTATTATTATTATTATTATTATTATTATAAGTCGGCCCCGTGGCGCAGACGGTTGTGCCAGCCGTCGTCACGCCCAGGAGGCTGCAGCTTCGAGCCCTGCGTAGACATGGTCGTATTTGTGATTGTCCCTTCACCCCTCATCATCATCCTATCATCTCATAATTCACACTTCAAGGCGTAACACCCTTGTCGTAGTGAGGGATACAGCTGAAAAGCTGATGCTGGAAGAATTACACACGTTAATCGTGTAGTGTGGTCAGTAATAACATATACTGCTATAATGATGATGATAATAATAATACTAATAATAATAATAATAATAATAATAATAATAATAATAATAATAATAATAATAATAATAATAATATTTGGACAATATGCGTACTGGTATGTGCTCAGGTGAATTGATAGATTAATACTCTGGACGCAAGCAGAGCTGGTTAATCAAGATTGGCAAATAAGCAAAAATAATGGCAGCTCATTAACCCTGCAGTGATGTTGACAGATCATTCCCGCAGATCTGGAGGCCGTAAACTTGAGCAATCAAAAGAAACGGTTGAAGCACAGAAGCAAGCACTGCGGAGTACAACGGAGATTCTAGGAGATGTAACACAGTGAGGTACGAAAGGAGAATATCCTCAAACTGGGCAGCACGTTATGTTTCCTGGCACAATATCTCTTTAGCTTATTATGTACTTGCCAAAATACCTAGATAGAAATGTGTGAATGGTTCGGAAATCTTTGTCCTTTTAATATTTAAGGCACCAATATTTGACATAAACATTTAGTGGACCCTCAACTTTAACAAGAATTGTATCACTTTTTAAGGCATCGTAAAGTTAAAAAGCTCTCTAAGGCTTATAGCGAAAACAATTCTTTCTTCTCTTATCTGTTGGAAACAATCGCTTTTATACGTCAAGTCCTTGAAAAGTTACTCTCGAGTGTGAAAGAGAAAATGTTCTACTTTCCTTGGAATGAATTCTCGAACGAGTGGATATGTACTCGCAGAAATCTCTTAACGCAAACTGTAACGTTTGGCTTATCACAGGCAATGGGGTCCAAATCTGGCGTCTCAACAGGACATTTATAAGAATATGGCGATTAATTTAAGCTTTTGGAAACAAAATAACCAAATGGAAGTAACTATGTGAGCATAATAGAATGGAAATATCGAGTGACGTACTTAAACTGGGATTGCAACAATAGCTTTGTAGACCGGGAGGTCGTCCGATCGAATCCACATGGCGATTGAATTTAACAGAAGCCAAGTTCTTGGGTGGTAAATGCTAGAGCGTCTGTGAAAATTCTGGAGACTGGTTGCTCTGATCCCTCGTTTCTGTGGATTTCTCTCATAAATTCCAGGCGGATGCCGAAGTTGTATCTGAAATTGACAGGGGACGCGCGCGATCCGACGCTGTCCATCTGTATCCCAATCCCTTCTCTAATCCTGGGCCCTGTGGGTTGATCCACTATCCACAATGATCTCGAAATATTCCGCGAGATATGAGAATATTGAAATAGCCGTAGCTCGAGTGAGCAACTGTGAGAGGTGGCTGAGGGCATTCTCGGATGTCACTGCAGTGCCTCTGACCGAGAGGTCTTAGGTTCGAGTCCCAAAGGTGGCAGGATTTTCGACAGTAGCTTCATATAAAGGTCGAATTCAGCCGCTGTCGAGAGGGGAACTCTAGCGGCCGGCTGCTCTTATCGGTAGTTTTCCGTGGTTTCTTCGATCAGTATCAAAGGAATGTCGGAGCACTACGGTAACAAAAGGGCCACGGATCGCGCGCGATCTTTCCTTCCTCTGCCTTCTATCTTCGCCCTTTACGGACACTTTAACATGCATTACACTACCACACATGCCGGCAGACCAGTCGGGAACTTGGAGCTTGTCCCGGCTAGGGCAGTACCCCGTTGGTAGGAGAGACGTGAGGTTGAGGACAACCCCACTAGCCGACGGTAGGTCGGCCCCGTATCTCGCCATCCAGCCAGGGAAGATCACCGCCACCGCCCGAGGAAAAATATCACACTTCACTTACGGGACCAACAACGCGGAATCAGTTACAACCAGTTAATCAATCGAGCTATATCACGAAAGAGAGAAGGAGAAGACGGAGTAAAGGAATGTTCGGGTCGTGGAACCCGGTAGTGGGTGCGATCAGGTGGAGCGCTTTCTTGGGCCAGCACAGCGCAGATGGCACGTCGCCTCGCGTAGGCTTGAGCCGAAACGGAGTGACAGCAGAGCACAGAGGGAGCGCAGACAAGCAGCTCCTGAGACAGATGGGGAGACTTTCACCATCATCTTAAGGCGAATGTCAGAGCAGTACTTCAACAAATGGACCATCGTCGGAAGTTTCCTTCCCCTTCCTTGTCCTATTCTCACTCCCTACTTACACACACTTACATGCACTACACTACCACACGTGTCGGCGACGGAGACAGGTCGGGAGCGTGGAGGTGGTCCCGGCTGGTGGGAGGCCCAGCTGGTGTGAGATACCTCGTTGGGAAAAAACCTGCTTCCCAACTGTTAGGTCGGTGCCGAATCTCACCATCGAGAGGTGTAAATATACCGCCACCTCCCCAGAAAAAAATACACTGCACTTACGGGAATAATGACATTAGCAGGTGACGTGCACTGAATCAATCAATCTCTCATCATCGCTGTACCTGTTACCGCACAGCTCCATGGAGGCACAATGTTCTCCTAAGCCTAAAACGCTAATCGCAGTTGACAAACAATTCTGGATATGATAATTTTAGTAAATGAGAGAACATGTAAGATATGAGACACGTTTTATTTATTTATTAAGTTATTTTTTTCTATTTCTAAGTAGAATGCAGCCTTCTTGCTTCGTAATAATTCCCGGCAGTTCACAAGCATTACGAGAAAGCAATAGAGAATCCCCTCGTTCAACAAAGAAATTGTGCATACTCCTTTCAGGCTTTATTTCCGCAGTATAGCCATGAGCAATATTGCAATTTGGTTCAAGAAATAAAAAAATAAAAGATGTAGATTGGTACCATTCGGAGAAGAATTTCTCATTAGGGTGCTGCTCATCAAGCAAAATGCGCTCTTCATCATGTCATCCTGGCTGTAGGTGATGCAGGGCATTAATTGATCTCACTGTATTGCCTCTGACCAGAAGGCGGCGGCGATGGTGTAACGGTTAGCGTTTCGGACTGTTGTACTCAAGTTGGCGGTTTCAAACCCGATCGAAGCCGTGGATTTTTAAGGGCGAAGAAATCCTTCGTACGCCTTCCTTCGGAGGGGAAGTAAAGCCGGCTGTCCCATGTTAGTAGATTTACTTGCATGTAAAAGATCCTCAAGCCTAAATGACGCCTCTGAGCTAAATTCAAATCCCCTGTTTCTCGCCCAAGAAATACCTCCTTTCTCTGCTAGTTGATGAAAGGAGCGTAGAGAAATTTGCGTGGTCAGACGGAAGAGCAGGCCTAATGGCCTGAGTCTCGCCACGTAAAATAAGGCATTAATTCAATTCAATTCAAGGTCGAAAGGTAGACAGCTAGATCGAATTCAGCCGCTGCCTGGAGGAGAAGCCTAGTGGGCCCGCTGCTCAGATCGGGAGTTGTCCGTGGTTTCTCCGATCATTTCCAGGCGAATACCGTATCAATACCCGAACAAACAGGCCACCGACCGTGCGTGATCTCTTCTATTTCTTTCATGTCCTATCCTCACCCCCTTAGTTTTAGACAAACACACTATTATATGCAGATCCCTACCAGACATGGCAGGAGGCCGGGCGGTGTCACGCTGGTGGGAGATACCTTGTAAGGGAAAATCCCCGCAAGTCGACGTAGGTCAGTGCCGCATCTCGCCATCCAGTGTGGGAAGATCACTGCCACCTCCTGAGATTAAAAACAAGCACTATACTTACGGACTAATTATCTTAGCAGTTGACTCGCATGGAATCATTAATCAATCAAATCCATTATGTCACGACACCTCCCTCTCTCATGTACACTTTCGTATTCACGCCTTACAACACCTCTCTACCATACGTATGATGGATCCTCTCTCTTACTATGATCGGCACTGTTCCGCGCAGCTTCCTAGTGTGACGCATGGTCTAAACAGCCACCTCTCGTCAGACATTCCATCTGCGCCGAGGGTGACAGCTCCTGGAAGCGTCGGCGGCTGCAGCGTTGCCAGATCGGCAGTAAACGACTATAATCGCGTTTTTGCTAACTTTATGAATTTTTCAGTGACTGCAATAAGTTTCTTTCTGCGTCGGTAATTTTGATTAGTACCATTGGCTCTTCGAATCAGACTTACTCAGGTTGGGAATTCTAGCTTAGAAGGAGGTGATGGATGACGGTAATGATATCGGTGTGGAGAAAAGCAGAACAGGGTGTTCATAAAAGTATCTTAATATTTTGCTCTCGCAAATGTCTCCGATGAAGTTATTTACACTTTGCGAAGGTATGTAAGCGCATGTTGGGTGACAAAAACAGGTGCCTGCCTCTCTCTTCCAATTAGTCCAATTAGAGGATGATGGTCTTAACTGGGGGTGTTGGACGACGGTGGCGGTGGTCATGTGGAGGTCAGTGTGCGTTGTAATTGAGTGGTGGGGAAACAATGCGCACAATGATCATAAAATCATGCTTGTTAACGATTAGCACACAGGAATGCCTCCATCGAACTTTTTTTTCACACTCGCTTTGACTATCCACAGGTGTTATCTGGTACAAGCCGATGTCTAACTCATATAATTGGAGATCAGTGGGTTGGGTATGGTATCCTTTACTGGGGGGGGGGTGATAGAGGATGACATTGTTGAAGTATGTGGGAATTATGATTGAATTGTGGAGGAATAATTGGTAGGGCGTTTGTTAAAATATATTTCTTTACTTTTTGCTCTCAGAAGCATCTTAATTTTTCTTCACTCCAACTTTCCTTAGCCCTTTCTGGATCTTCAGATCAGATCAGAGCTTGATGTTGGGGTGATAGATGATGGATCATGCAGGTCAGCGATCGCAAGAAAATATCTTCAATCGTCTGTCACTGCCTGTCCCTAGGTTGAGAATGGTTTCTTTAGTACGGGATGCTTGTCGATTATGGTGGTCATGAAGGAGAAAATTGCGATGCATCTGTAGAGGAATGAGTCGAGAAAATGAACTAACTTCGTGCTCATACTGTGCATCAAGACTTGCATGCGGAGAAAGTTCCATATTATCCGATCCCCCGCCTCCTTCTCCCCCACCAACACTACATTCAACCATTGTGATCCGATAATGATATTCGCAGTGAAACACTTCTTCTAGTTATCTTGTTGATTCAATCAAGAAAGGTTTCTCTCTTTATTACAGTTTCATTAATTTCTTTTCCAGAAGGAGGATTCTCTACTGCTTAGTTAACAGTTTTTTTTCTTAGTGGCCTTTTGCCATTTATTAGAAATTATTTGCTATCCAGTGGCATTAATGAAGTTGTCAAAATAATTGATCGTCGGTACGTAGGGGATGTTAAGTCGAATTAGTTTGCCATCAGTGCGGAATATAACCACCCCGCTGTTAGCGTCGTTTTTGCTCGGCGCGCTTTTAAAGCATCTACGATTTAATTTAATTTTGACGTGCCCCTTCCGCCAACTTAATTTACGTTAATTGCCCGTGTCTCGATGAGCTTCAAACTGGTTGAGTCCTTGAATGAGGTTCTTGACTTGTCTTCTGTTCCTTCGCGTCACTCCTTGTCGCGACTTGTCGCCGGTATCGAAGGAATATGTAGACTGCCGTCTTTCTCGTCTGTTGCGGATGTTGTTTTCGGAGGAAGTACAGTACTGTGTAGTTACTATACCTTTATTACGTTCAGATGAAGATTTGTAAAGGAGGACGGATTCTTGTTCGTTAGTAAACACGTAATCTGAAGGGCAGTAGTAGACGATGCTCTTCTTCATTACAATGTTAGTTACAAATAATTAGTTCAATTAGTTACAATTAATTACGATGAGTCTTCTTAATTACAAAATGTGATCTAAATGTTCGATTGATTGACTACTAGTGATAATGAGCGCATCAAACGTTAAGTTTATTAGTTCCGTAAGTGTAGTGTATTTTTTTGCTCCGGAGGTGCCGGTGATGGCCAGACTCGGCGCCGACCTACCGTCCGCTAGCGGAGGTTTTCCCAACCAAGTATCTCCGACCAGCGGGGCACCGCCTCGGCCGGACAATCTCTTAAGCTCCCGATCAATATCCCGGCATGTATGGTAGTGTAGTGCATGTAAGTGGTGAGGAAAAGGGAAGGAAAGATCGCGCGCGGCCCATGACCCTTTTGGTAGAGTACTGCTCCAGCATTCGCCTGGTATTGATCGGAGAAACCAAGGGAACTACCGATCAGAGCAGTCTGCCGCGAGAGTTCTCCTCCAGACAGCGGCTGAACTCGACCTAACTGACAAGATAGTGTCGAAAATCCTGCTACCGTCGGGCCTCGAACCCCAGGACCTCCTGGTCAGAGGCACTGGAGTGACATCATTTGATGCTGTGAGTCACCTCTCCCGACCTAAAGTTCGATTGTTGTGGAATGCCTCGATACTAGAATAGAATTTACAATTTTGAACCTAACGATTTTGCAATTGGTTCCCAAGTTCTGTCAAATATGTTTTCTTCAAATGTTTCTCGTTCGTTCTCAAGTTCACTGCTCGTCAAAGAGGCATATATAAACAATTGCATTTTTTAGTTCTCATTCACTTTCATTTTTGCCGTGCCGATTTCATGCTTTCCGCTACAATTTTTGTATATTGTACACTCATTGTCACTTAGGTTTAATAACCAAAGAATATCTTTGATGTAAGGACTTTAATCTTAATTTATTTTCTTAAATATCTGAAGTCCCTTGTTCTTGCTCAGATAATATCGTACAATGATAACAGTTGCCCTGTTTTGTAGCACTTTTTTGTGTTTTTTTTCTTATTTAAATACCGTTGTGAACCGATTTATGCTTATATACTGCATAATTTCTGTAAACTTGATTTAAATATCTACTTTCAGTGACAAAGCGTTTGAAAGTGCTGCATGTAAATTAGTTTTAAATGAATCTCGTCATTATGAACTAAGGATGATAGATCTAATAAGCAGAAGATATAAGATAATTTTAAAAATTTTAAAGGTAATTATCAGTCTTATTTATGATATTAATGCTACTTAATTAATACTTAAAGACCTAAACACTTTAATATCCTACAACAAGAGAGACATACGACAGGTTTTAACTCGAGATCAATGTCAGACCGAACGCCAACAACATTATAGCGCACAGCATACTTATACTATTGCACTGTTTATTACGATATATTCACATATGCAATATTGTCCAGAGCCAATCGGACGTTATTATTGTTTATTTTGAAAATCTCTGATGCAAGTGGCTTTCAAGCGGCAGCTGGACTGGGCACTTCCCCTTCTCTGCCCTCCATTTCAACATCGCTATTGTGAGGAACCTTCATCAGAGGGTTAGCAATTCTTTAAATTAAGGTTACGATATGTTGAACCAATCGGACTGGGTAATTAATGAATAATTCTCCGTGTATTATTATCTTTTTAATTTAACAAGCATAGAAAAAAAGGTCCATTAAAGTTACGTCTGGCCGACGTGTTATTTCTCCCAGGCTTGTTGAAGGAGACAATAAGAATCCGACCAACTGCGCGCGAGACGGGAGTGGCCGGGAGTCGGTTCGTCTCATCCCCAGTGATTGGGCCGTCTGTGTTCTCCTCTCGCCCCCTCCGCCTCCGTCTCTCGCTCCCCCGTTCATTCATCCATCCGACGCGCGTTGCCGAGCCTCCATTCATCCGAACGCCGCCGCGCGCCGGTCCGCCCACGTCCCTGGTTTGGGCGGATCCCGCTTCTCGGCGCCTCGCGGCAGGAACGCCCGGCTGCGGGTTTAGAGGCGCCTGACTGTTGCGTAGTGGGGGATGCAAGGCAAGTTGAATATCGATCTAGCGTTCACTTGTTTGTGGTGGAGTAATAATAGTAGAAACGATTTGTTTTGAAAAGATTAGCAGATTCCAAAGGGATGACTCCTGCTAATGTTTTACATTAAATTGTTAGACGAGACATATCGCATCTCCAATAGAAAAGGGACACAAGTGTGAAATCGTCATTTTTCAGCTAAAAGCTGATAAGAGGTTACCAAGAGGTACTGCTACTATTCTGAAGTTGATTTTGAATTAGTTCAATTACTGTCCGCTAGAAGGTGAATATTTGGTACAGTCTATAACGAGTATTACAGAACTACGAAACTTAAAATTGCAATTTCTGAGAAGTGAGAAATTCGCACTTGTGTCACTTTTCTATTGGAGGTGCGATATTACTGTTCCTGAAACAACTCGAAAGAGTTAGGGATATCATTTTACAAGTTTTCCTTCACTCCTGATTGTTATCTTATAGGTGATGAGTAAGATTCAGGTTTTACTGTGAAGTCTCCTTTTAAAAAAGTAGTAATACATTTTGTAAGTTAATTAGGATGTGATGTTTTGTCGAAGGACAAAATTATATAGTGAATAACGGGCAATAAATTCCGATATTTTTAGAATTTCGACGTATGTTGCAAATTTTTTCACATGTTGATCACAATCTGATTTATTTTTGTAAAGATAAAACAATTTCTCGGGCTGAGAACGCAACATTCTTTTACCGAAAATCTGTTCCAAATGTGTTTTTATTTAACCCATCCATACATCGACGACCCTTGACCCTCTTGGTTTATAAATTTACAATTACGAATTTCATCCCTTTTCTTCATCAACAAGTCATCTATTCACAAATGTTTGCTTTGGAATTTTTGCAATATCTTCAGAGATGTTTGGCAACCGAAAGCCGCTTTTGTAAAGCTGAGTAAATCTGAGAGAGTAATATTTTGCATTAATTAAATGTATTTCTGGTATGACACAAAAATGTTGATTCGGCCATTAATATTAAGTATTCGATACATTTCTCCTGGTTTTTATCCGTTTGCACTTACCCCTCTTGTGTTTATTTGAAAACCTCCATTCGAGTGAAGAAAATCTACTCGTACCGTGTTCCCATTTCTGTTGTCAGATTTCATGAATAAGTACGTTCTTCACCTGTTGCGCTGACAACAATTTAGTGTTTACGATACAAAATATGGTATGTTTATGCAAGAATGCCTCGCCCTTTTGGTTGTGTAGAACCATCTATCTCAATTTATCAAAATTCTCAGCTCTCCTTAAAAGGAACATAACCACACATTTCTGGTATGTCCCAGCGGGCTTCTCCAACATTGAACTTCATGTTTTTACATATGAAAGTCTTACATACAAAGAACGTACTTCACTGTACATCTCTGTATGCACGTTTCCACGAAGGGGAAAGTGTCCTACAGAGAATCCGTCTCGCAGCCTTTGTCTACGTGGAGTGGCGCTGCGCCCTTCCTGCGACGAGACGTCCCTCTCGAGTTGTGAGGATGTGTGGGCGAGGAGAGCTCACTACAGTCTCGAGCACCGGCTGCGTCGCTTTCTAGGCCCCTGGGCGCGCATTATGCCCCTCGCATAATTGGCCCTCCCATTGTCCGATTCGGTAGCACGGCGCTCCATTGTGGAACGGCGTTGGACCTTGGGGTACACCTTCTTTTCAGGTGCAGACGTAATTGATAACTGCCCACGATGATTCAGCCTTGAGCTAGTTGTTACGACATATCGGCAGTAGATGGAATGAGGGGAGCGAATTAATGTGTGGCTCTTTGCGTGGAAGATATCTATATTTTCATGACTTTTTAAGAAAAACGGTTGTGCTACGTATGTTATATTTACATTTATTTATGTGCACAATGCTTGATTTAATTTAACCATAATTGCATCTAATTGGAAGAAGTGAATATTTGGAACGATATAAAATATGTGTTAGCTACTAAAGGAGATTACAAATAAATGTGAATTTGCATTATTTCCATATGATTCATTTTCCATTTAAAATCTAAACAACTCCTATTTCAATTAAAATGTGCTGGTCAAAAATCTTTAGACGTGTGTGGGTTGCGATTTAAACCTCGGTTTAAAACCCTTACCGCTCGCATGCTGACTGTTTCACCTTCGATTTCTTTATTCTAAACGTAGCATTAAACTGACTTTCAAGGTTCAACAGCTAAATTTGCACTAAGAGCTCTAAATAGCACAAGTTCTATAGCTTATTAAAATTTGTAAAAGTACCGAGTATTTATTTCGGGGTTTGCAAAGCCATTGACCTGTGCCCAGTTGCAGAGAGGTGATTAGGTACACACCTGCGATATTTGATTCCCCCCCCCTTTGCCATTTTACTTGCTTAGTCGTATTTTGCTCTGGAAATAGTAATTTGGCTAGGAATTGAAAACAGGAATTTTGTCAGTTTCGAAGTCCCCTATTTTTTTGACATATAGCATTTTTTTCTAAACTTGAACCCTTCATATTGATGGCGAGAAATAAGGTGCTGTTTCTCTCTTACAAAATAATTCTCAATCATTTTTCTGGCTACGAATCATAAACAGTGTTTGCCTTCTTTCATCAGTGTCAGACGGCTTGCCAAAGTCCCATCCCTGAACCAACCGAACGTTGTCTTCGGCGATGGTGAACTGACACATCCAACGAGGCAGGATCGTAGGGAGGGGACCCTCTTACCACTCCGCATGGTTCAGTGGTCTGTGGTTGTCGAAAGTCGGATTCGCTCATCTTCCTCTGAATGTTTGTTTGTTACGATGTTTTACTTTCTATTAGATGTTTTACCTAACGCGGATTTACTTCGGCAGGCTTTTGTTCGTCTCCCTAAACCGCTGCTATCTAATCGCAATTAAGGGTCTCTTTCGAAGCACCCTGCTGCTCCCACTGTACATCTCGGAACCTCACACTGGGTGCACCTCGGCTCGCCGAGGACAACCGTGGGCCCATCTCGACCTTTCTGCATATATTGTTCACAGTTGCCCGTTGACCCATCACGATACTCTAGGGGCATAGGGAAACAGGTTCTCTACTAGCGCCTTCCTACAATAGTCCTTGGGAGATTTTGGGAAATGCACTACCAGGGTTAGAGCCCTGGAATTGGAGGGGGATCAGAATACAGATGTGTTATATAAGGCGCTGTGAGAGCCACCATTCTGAAAAACCAACCTAAAACATCCATGACTTCTGAGAGAATCAGACCCATTCCATGGTGTCTGCAACCTGGAGCAAACTAATTTCAAGTACCTACGTTACCCAGTCGCCGGTGTTTGAAGTCTTCTCGATGCGTTATCACGCTCTAGACAGCTGTGACGACGCGACCTTAAGTCCAACTCTCCCATCTTCGTATTTTCGACGTTGTAAGGAACCGTCGTCCACTAGTCGTCCCTTTAAGATTCCATCGTCCACAAATCAGTAACTTCAACCATCCGTCCTCCACAAGTCGTCCTCTCGTGCGACGGCGCTTTAACCATCCGTCCTCCACAACTCCGTCCTTTTCCGGCATTTTAACCGCCGCCCGCTGGCCAGCGCTCTCCAGGGCCGCAGCGGTTGGGCTGTGGCGGCGGCCGCGTGGGCTGACGGAGTGGGCGAGCCCGTTCGGCCGTGGGCCGTGGGCGGGTTGGGCAGCTAGCAGGGGCGGAGGGGGGCAGCAGCGGCCGCCGGGCGCTCGTCAAATGTTTGCGCGCGGGTGCCTTTGTGCGCCTGCGCCGCCCACGGCGCCCCCGCGCGCGCTAGCACTCGCGCAAACAGAAGACGGGCGACCCGCGCACGCTTGCCCCAGCCCGCCCCGCCCCACCCCACCCCGCCCCGTATCGTTTCGCCTCATCCCACCCCGCCCCGCCCCGTACCGCCCCGCCTCAACCCACCACGCCCCCTACCGCCCCGCCACGCCCTGCCCCGCCTCGCACCGCCCCGCCCCGTCCCTCCTCACTCCGCCCAGCCCCGCCTCGTCTCACCCCGCCCCGCCCCGCCCTGCCCCGCCCCGCCCTGCCCCGCCTCGCCTCGCCCCGCCTTGCTCCGTCACGCCCCGCCGGCAGTTCCGTGGTCGCGTGAAGGCGCACATCGCAGGCGAGGTCCAGAGTCCGGAGACGTTTCCTATGAGCGGTAGACTAGAAACTAGAATTCAAGAAGGGGGAGATGCGCGGTTGCTCAATATGTCATATCTACCTCCCGTATCTCTACATGTCCCTGCATGTACATGTGTGCAAGCGCGTGTGAGAGAGGGAGAAGGAAAGGCTGAATGGATGTTTACTGTGTGTTCTCTGAAAATGTTCTTCAGATCAGTTCCACCGAGTGAAATGAACGTAATGAAATTCCTACTCTACTTTACCACCCTCAAACCTGATCAGCCGTGAGTGACCGAGCAATTCTCTGTATGTTCTCTGGAATCTGAACAGAGAGAAATGATTGTGACGAATTCCCTCTCTTCACAGCCTCGCTCAGATCCCACTTGAGGGGAGAGATTCCATTGGGGCCCCTCGACGAAGCGTTCTCCAGCGATGATCCTGTGTGCCCTCTATAATTTCTCTTCCAGGACCGTTTAACCGATTGAAATAAAGGTTGAACATTCAAGCTCTACCCCGCAACCCTCAAATCAAATCCGTGTTGACCGCGTGCCTTTATGCAGGCATCCCAACGTGTGCATTCCTCCGCGTCGTAACGCCGTTGCAGCAGCAGCAGCAGCAGCAGCGCGTCGAGCGTTGCCCAAGCTCGAGGTCGCGCGGCGAAGGTCTTCCGGAGCGCCGCTCCTCCCACGCACGCGCCGCCCCGCCGCTCCGCCAACATTTGGGCTGCAGCAAATCCATGAAGTACCTTAGATAGATAGATAGATAGATAGATTTATTGAAGTTCGCTTTGAGCTAATGCTCGGTGGCAAACATGATAACAATTAAAACTAGAATTACTAAACATTTTCAACATTTACAATTGGTTTTACTATTAGAATTAGGGGTCGATATAATAGTTCCAATTTATTTCTAGCTAACTCTAAATTCACTTCTAGTTTACATAATACTTCACTACACTACACTACACTGCACTCCCCTTCACTACACTACACTCCCTTCCCCCCACCACTACACTACACTTCACATCACTTCACTGTATAAGGGCCATGACGATAATAATTATGACAATAATAATAATAACAGTAATAGTAATATTAATAATAATAAAAGCAATAATAGTATTAACAATAACAATAATAATAAAAGTAATAATAATATTAATAATAATAATAGTAATAATAATATAAATAATAAATATAAATGTCTCAGTCAGTATTATTCGAGATGATCTAGATGGAATGAAGAATATTTTTAAATTTGGCTACATTAGAAGGAAGAGCCTCTAGTGCTTCTGCAGGTAGTTTATTCCAATCTACTAGTTTATTCCAATCTACTGACGGGAATGGAATGACGGGACTACCTGACGGGAATAGCCAAAAATGAATTTAAATTTCTATGGATTTGAATGTAACGAAAGGAATAGTGAAGTGAGGATGTTGGACGGTCGAGTGCGTGATGCTTTCGCTAGTCCTAGGGTCTTCCTTTCTTCACCGTCTCTTCACTCGAAGCACGAGCGAGCGCGTGCCTCGAGTCCTTCCGACTTCTCTCCCTACACGCCCTGCATTGCTCGGCGCCTCCTCTCCTGCTCCCCACCCCGCTCCAACCACCGCCCCTGCCTCCGCCCCTGCTTCCGCCCCTGCCTCCGCTCCCACCACTGTTCCCGCCCGTGCTCCCGCCTCCGCCCCCGCTCCCGCACCCCCTCCTCACCAACACCTCGCCCTGCCCCGCTCCCGCTCCGTCACGGATCTGCCCCCGCTCCCACACAGCCGCTCCACCCCCGCTCCGCCCCGATCTGCCCCCGCTCCGTCCCCACTCCACTTCCGCTCTCGCAACACCTCTCCACTGCACGCGCTGGCTCTTGCTGCGGCGTTTCCCTGCCGCTCTCGTCCGCCGCCCCCCTCAGCCCCACACCTATTGACTTAGCTGAGAGCCAGCACGACCGTCTTCCTGGCAGAGACTTCCATCGCGAGGACTTCACTTCCACCGTGAGGATTCCAGTCACAACAGTGGCAGATTTTTCACACTAGCTAATTAGCTATGTCGAATGTGTGGAAGAGAATTCTAGCGGTCGGTTGGGTTATGCGTTGTTTGTGCGGTTCCCTGTCGTCTACTGTTGTGTGCTGCCATTGCAATTTATTTCTTGCTACCGACGCATGAACGGTCACGTGTCTGCCACAGAAGTAAGTGGCAACATCTCTCCACCCCACCCCCGAGCTGTCAAGTAGACAGAGGGGACTCAGGGCATCAACTGATGTCACTGCTGCGCTTCTGTCCGGAGGATCCCCGAATAGAAGAATAGATAACTACGCTAAAAATATTGAAAACGAAAGTATCGATACTATAAACATCGAAAGTTTCGCCAAAGACCTGGGGGCGCAGGGCGTGTTTTTGACAAATAGCTAAATGAAACTGATAAATGTAACATCTGTGCAATGCGAGAGTTCGTTGATCAGAAATACTCTAGTAGTAGTTATGCGAGGGATGTGAGTAAAAATAAACGTATCTTATATTTTGTTCGACGCATTGCAAATTTTGTGTTGACGGGGCTCAATGTTGTTTTAAATTAAACGCAGAGACCCAAGGCCGGAGTCTCGCCCTCGTCTTGGAAACGCGCGAATGAAGCGAGACAAGTGTTCTGCGTTAAATAGGCGTTTTGTACTCGACCGATTGGACTTCAGGCTGATGCAATCTCGATCGAAGTTCGATCCGAGACCAGTCTGGATACAGTTCTAGTACAGCTGCAGTGCCGCCTGAGCTCGGGACGGCACTAGTTCGCAGCCGAATTCCGACCTATAAGATGACGAATACTTTCATTTTTCGTACCGACATATCCTACTGTTTAGATGATCGTGGCAACATATTTAGTATACGTAAACTGAAGTAGTACGTTAAAATTATTTAAGGAGAATATAAACGAGTTAGCTCGTTTGGATAATTGTTTTCATAGAGAAAAAGTCAAAACATTCCATTTAAAGAGAGCAGCAAATGAATCTGAAAGAATGACCGATTAATCAAAAATTTGTCCAAGGAGGCAATCAGTACAAATAAACTACGTTTTTTATCTTAATAGAAAGATGTACTTTATTGAATGGTTTTCGTTTATTAAATAGAATAGTTTTCGACTCTGGAATGCCTGATATAAATCTTTGCGTCGACGTGCTCTCTCTTTTTCTTTTTCTGGTTGTTGGGAATTTTTCGAGGGTCTTCTTTCAGAGGGGTATAATGCTTCGAAGCTGCGATGTTGATATACGACTTATAATGACAACCATCTTGCAAAATTGAACGAACATTTCCTTCGCCCCCAGCGGATTTTAAATATAGTGATTAAGCCAAAAGACAGGTTCGTGGCCTCGGTGTGCCACTTAAAACGAAGTTAATCCCAGTTCTAATTCCCTTCTTATCGACCCCTCGGCCTCTACGTAGACCACTATCCTTCATATTCACGTTCGCCTCCGACTCCTCCGCCACATTCGTCTCCTTCACTTTTGTTTTCATTTGAATCTTGACATTCATCTCATATTCTTTATCGTTCGCTTTCATAAACAAGTCACACTGCCTTCTTACCGTTTCTTTCACTTTCGTTTACGTTTTTGTATTTCATTCTTTACGTACTTTCACCTTCCTTTTTCTTTCATATGTTCAGTTTTCTCCATTTTTCATTTTGTTTTTCCTTTGCTTCCACCTGTTCTGTCAGGACAAGATTCGTCCTCCATCGCTGTGGCCGCCGGTATCCGTTACCTGCACGTCATAGACCAACATTTTTATCTCTTGTCGGATTGTTCTGTTGCCACCGTCATTTTTGTGCTCGCCAGCTCGAAAGCCCTTTGTGTAACACACAAGAATAAAAAAGTACACAATTCGACTGCTTTTTTTTATTTCTCGGTTAATTTTTCTTTCTGAACAAATATATTAATTGTAAAATTTGTAAAAAATAAACAACTTACATGTTTGTAGAGTGTTTGTATGCTTTACAATGCAAATTTTTTGCCTAGAAAGCATTTTTTCGAAACAAGTGTTGAGTACTTATTGCGGTTGAACCATTCGGAATATCCAAATAGACAAAATCCAGACACACAATCCAGACATATCCAATTGGACAAAATGTGCTTAAAATTGTCTTAAGAGCTTATTTCCGAAGTTTCGACGTTACCTCCCGGGAAAACCGGTGTGAGCTTCGCATTCCTCGCCGCTTCCATTCGAATCCAGAGCGTCCCCACCTGTGTTCCACCTCCCCCGCTGCGGCCGTTGCCGCCGCCGCCGCCGTCGCCGTCGCCGTCGCCGCCTCGGCGCCGCCCGCGTGCCCTCGTCGCTCTCTCGGGCGTCCCCGGCTGCGGCAGCGGCGGCGGCGGCGGCGGCGGAGGCGGAGCGGCGTCTTTCTCCCGCGCGGCGCCCGCGGCGAGACGGCGGCGGCGGCGGCGGAGCGGGTCGACCGCCTCCACCGCCGCCGCCTCCACCGCCTCCGCCGCCGCCGCCTCCACCGCCTCCGCCGCCGCCGCCTCCACCGCCTCCGCCGCGTTGACCGCCATCGCCGCCGCTCAGTCGCCGCGCCGCCGCCGCCGTCGCGTCGTGTCGTTCGTTCCCCCGAAGCGGCCGACTCGCCGGGTCGTCTCGCCGAGTTTCGCTCCGCTCCGTTCTGCTCTGCTCTGCTCTGCGCCGCTTGGCTCAGCTGGCGTGGCTTCTCGTTGCCTGAGGTGGGCGGTCCGGCGGGGCCCAGCGCCGCCATGGTGCTGCTGCTATGCGGTACGTACACGAGGGGAAAGGGCTGGATGGGTGCAGTTTGATGGGATCGGGGTGACGAAGGCTGCGTTTTGCTTGTTAGGACGTGGAGGACGGTTGTGATTGTTCGGATGTGGGTAATACTGACCGATGTGGTATTTTGTTGTACGATGATAATTTTTGCCGCTTGTATGTCTATGGATGTGGATGATGTCGGCCGGTTGGGTATTTAGTTGTATGAGGATGATATTTGCCAACGGTATTTTTTACGATGTGGATCATATCTGCTGATTGTGTTACTTTGGATGTAGTTGATATCGGTCGGTTGGGTATTTTGGTAAAATAGGATGATATCCGCCAGTGTTATTTGTTAGAACGAGGGTGATAATGCCAAATTGTATTTGTTCGGATGCGGATATCGACGTTTTTTTTTTTTTTTTTTTTTTTTTTTTTTTTTTTTTTTTTTTTTTTTTTTTTTAATAAGGATGATATCGCAAAATCGTTTGTGTTAGCTTGTTGATATCACCCGGTGGTATTTGGTAGGATGTAAATTTACTGTCGGTAGCATTTAATAGAAATCAGATGATACGTTATTAACGTTCTTCACATTACAAATGTATAACCTCTCTCAATACACGCCAAGAAATACACATCAAGAACTACATTATAGTTGGTTATAGAAGTGCATGAAATCATATTTACATCTGACTCAAATGATTGTGTTATTATCTTTCTTGTTGTTATTGCCGTTATTATTTTGATCTGCTATTCATTATTATTATTATTATTATTATTATTATTATTATTATTATTTTACACTAACGGTTTGTCTATTACAGCATTACCCTGCGTTTAATCACTTTTCTGCCATGAGCTTTAGAATGTAGTTGGTTGTTACTGGTAGCAAACATTCTTTGAATTTGACAAAAGTTGCACCTTGCAGAGAAACATTCAATGTGACTTTTGGTATTAGTATGTCGTCGTTGATGATGAACTACCTCTTATATGACGGATTTGGCGATTTCTAACATTTTGGAGTCAATGATACAAAATTTGCTTGTTCTTTAGTTTGATAAGAAAATGTTCAAAGAAAACAAGAAATTGTAGTCCTAAAGTAGAAAAAAACCTCCTATGTGAAATTTCAGTTAATTCATGATAGAAAATATCGTGTGTGGTAAGAGGCATAAGGGAGGTGCGGTGCTTTCAGAAACATATTACAATAAATAAATATTTAATACTGTTGTATAGAAAATGTAGATTGTAGATTGTAGCCAACTGTACATTATTGACGTCAAAAAGTGTTTTCAGTCCTTCTGTAAAATTGTGTTGTTGTTGTTTTTCATATAGGAAGTTGTCTATCATCGACGATGCTAAAATACTTCGTAAGCGCTCCAGATGTATTTTTAACCGTAACGCACAGTGTATGCATTTGAAGGAATATTTGAACTCGACCGGTTTCCGGAAAGTCGCGCTTTAAAAGGTTCGCGCATGCAAGTCGGGCGTTTCGTCTGCTCCACGTGTATGTTATTCGTGGCCCCGGTCGCCTTGGCGACGCGAGAGGCGCCGCGGAGGGGGGCGGGGGCGGGAGGCAGCTGTTTTGGAAGGCGGGTCCGCACTCCCGATGCTCAGTTGGCACGTTGGAGCGGTCTATTTCTTGTTGAGCGCTGCTCCTTCTGTGTCCGCCGCTCCAGGCGTCGCTGTTACTTTACAGCCCTTTGTTTCGCTCGTCGCTTGACTTACGTCGCGTTTTAATATCGCGGTACTGATTGCAGATACGGCCCGAGGGTGTTTTGCGGCGTTTGATTCATCGTGCCGTAAGCTCTTTTTCGTTCATCTTCTTCTCTCGTTCATGCTTGCTTTCCCCATGACGTCATCAGCTTGCTGCTGGCTTTTACTTCTTCTGTATCATGCTTTTGTCGATTTGGTGTTTCGGTTGTTTTGAAGGCGAGGACGCGTGTAAAATAATTGCTAGGTAATAAATTGTATTAAGGTCATCTTCACATTATTTTAATATGAGAATGTGTGATAAATCCATTCTACTCATCGTAATCGGCGTTCATTTATCTTACTGTTTGCAGATATTTCAACATGGATGGGAATGTTTATGGTGTTTGTTTCATCCTTCTATAAACTGGTTTTCGTGTCATCTCTTCAGCCTTCCTTCTTGTCCGTACTTCCTTTCCCTATTACGTCATAAGCATATTACTGTTAGACGTTCTCTCTTCCTATTGTTTTGTATCGTATTTCTTCATAGTCGATCTCCCATGCAAGTGATATATTTAATGTACGTATTTTTCTTTTTGCAGGTGAGTACCTTCAGCAATAAACCGAAGATCGCTCTGTGATTAAGTGCTGATGTGGTGAGTGCTGGATTCATCTCAAAACGCGTGTAATATTTCGTTTTTTATAATTAAAAGAACTTTATTTTCCACCATCGACAAAATGATTAAGTACTTAAGTGTTGGAGATGTTAATTGGACTGATTTTTGTGTTAGCGTTTTTCAAAATTACTTTTTAAGAATTTTCGACTCACGCTTCCTATTTACTTCCCTTCAATTCAGAGTAGTTCTTGCTAAACGGAGCCGTGATGACGTTCTCCAACAGTGAAACTGGCTTTTGCCATATTCGTCGAGATAATCGACGGTTGAATGAGATATCCTTTCTCGCTTCGATGTTTTCCAGAAACGTTGCTGCAGACGATCGTAAACATTCGCATTACAAATGCACTTCATTTCGTTTCCTTTCGATTCAAATGTTTCAGACCTTGTAGCATGCGAGTCGGAACATTCCCGTAAATGAATTGAGTAGTACTTGATATTCCCTTGCTTGCTTCCTCGTTAAATCATCGCCTGTGATTTGTTACGTCTAGTTTATATTTAGCTAATGGCTGTGTGGTCATTGAAGTAAACAAGAAATGTCGTGTTTGATATGAATGTTTATATTCGGTTTTGAATTGAAACGTCACTTATCTGTAAACTGTTCGTGTTGCACATGAAATTATCACAATGTATTTTGTAAAAAGTAAGATTTATCTAAAAAAAAACTTTGTTTTTACTTCAAAATAACTATTTTATCTACGTATACCTTTCTCTCGAGCAATATTTAAGGTCACGCATTGAAGTTAATGCAGTTTACGTTGTCCATTACCAATGCACATAACTTGTGATGTACAGAACATATGCATTCCTTGTAAAATTAACTTCCTTCAAAGACTTACAATATGCCAAAGGGGTTTTCTCCGAGTTTGTTTACGCACACCGCCTCTAGAACTAACACAGGGGCAAGGACCTTTACCAAACTGTCGTGGGGCTCCCTCTGTCCTAACGTGTGCCTAACGGTGCGGCTTTTGAGGATTGTAAATTTCCTGCCTCCTCCTCTTGAGTCGCTAAATATTTTGAACGCCCATTCACCTGGCGAAGCTGAGGATTCTAGCAGGCATTACGAGGCGCTGTTCGCAGATGATTCCAGATGAAATGAAGTGCAAATACAATCCCGATATATGAGCTTCAGGCCGTCGTTGTCATTCGCTAAGTGCTGTGGTCCAGCTCGTAGCACTCTCGTTGACAAAGTGACAAAGCCGTATTACAAATATCATGTTACATAACGTTTATTTGGTAAAATGTGATTCGTTGGTATGGAATGAAAGAAGTTTGATTCTATGTAGTATTTCTAATTCTAACATTTCGGATTAATAATTGCAAAATTAACTCTGAAATTTCTCATATTATTCACAAGAGAAAGGATAGTGTGGTGGTGGTGGTCAAGTGCTCATGCTCCGGCTTTCGTTCTCAGAATTGAAGGAAGAGTGCTACTCGCGTGCTTAATGCAAGTGGGAAAAGCAAGCAAGTAGGAAAGCTTGCTAGTCGCCGTCTTGCAATGAGGTATCTTGGAAAATGAACTTTAAGAGAACCGATCAGTCTGAAAACACACCTACTGAAAAAACGAAGAAATAAAAGGAAATAAAAAGGAGAAAAAAGTGAAATAGTTACACACAATATAATAAATACTATTGAGAATGTACTCAAAGCAATAAATTCAGGTAGAAGAAAATTCAATTAAAACGTTGCCAATGATTCCAAACATCTGGAAGACAGTTAGCAACCCACTAAGTTGCGAACGAGAACGAGGGATAGGAACGAAATTCATCCAAGGAACGAGGATCAGATGACTGAAATGCACAGAGAAACCGATTTCAAGAAACAACCAACAACCGGAACTTTTGCAAGTCCTGGGGCAGCAACGCAGAGGCGGGCGAAAGAGGAAGGGAAGTAGGTACGTAGCAGTGAAAAGTTCTCCAGGCAACTTCGTGAGAGCTGGAGAGCCCGGAACCTAACGAGACGTCCGAAGCGGCTCTGTTCCACTGCCGCCGCCTCCGCTGCCGCTCTCGCCTTCGCCATTGGTCCCGCAACCGCCGCCGCTTCTATCTCCACCACGGCCGCCGCCGCCGCCGCCGCCGCCGCCGCCGCCGCCACCGCCACCACCACCACCACCACCACCACCACCACCACCACCACCGCCACCACCACCACCACTACCACCTCCACCACCACCACTACCACCTCCACCACCACCACCACCACCACCACCACCACTACCACCTCCACCACCACCACTACCACCTCCACCACCACCACCACCACCACCACCACCACCACCACCACCACCACCCTTGCCTCCGCCCCGCCACCGACCACACTTCCGCTACCACTACCGCCCCTTCACTACCACCGCAAAAGCCTCATCCCCGCCGCCACCACCCGCGCCCCCGCCCTAGCCATCACTCCTGCCTTCTCACCGCAGCCACGCCTCCTCAGCCACCTCTACCATAGCAGTCACCACCAGCAATACCATTCCCATAAACGTCTCATCTTCTACCAGTACCAAAGCCAGCGTCATCATAGTCGCCATCACTTTAACGACTATAGCTATCCCCTCCTCCATTAGCGTCTTTACCACCATTTCCTCCAATAGCGTCACCATCACCTCCGTCATCTCTGCCACCTGCACCACCACCGTCATCACTTCCACCTTCATCGTCTCCACTCCTTCCCGTCGCCTCTCTGGCCACCGCCGACCGCCTCCGCCAACTTCTCCTCCTCCTCCGCCATCGCCGCTATCACCGCCTCCTCAGTACCTTCTCCTCCTCCTCCTCCGCCCTCACCGCCGCGCCGCCTCGCCAATGGGTCACTGGGTTGTATCGCCGCCACTCGGCGCGTGGGGCGGCGGCGTCGGCGGCGGCGGCGGCGGCGGGGCCGGAAGAGGCGGCGCGAGGCGGTGTGGCGCAACGCGGCCGGCGCCAACGTCCTTGGCACTTCCCCCTCCCCGACACCGCCCCGCGCCTATTAGGCTCATTAGCCATCAGGTGCCGCCCGCGGCCCGGCCGGCGCTCGCGCCTCGCCGCTCGACCAGCAGGCCTCGCGTTTGGCGACGGCGCACGCCCGCTGCGGCGGTTGGTGGTGTCGGTTTCGTTGGAGTTGATTGGGATGTTGTTACTGCTGCTGTTGGCGTTCCAAACGTCGATGTTTTTGATGTTGTTGTTTTTGAAGATGATGTTGTTTTTGCTGCTGCTGCTGATGATGATGATAATGATGATGCTCCTATTTCTGTACTAGATCTGGATGTAGATTTTATGTCATCCATATCAACAAATGATACATGGTAAATTTCAACCGTAACATTCAGTTCTAAGTTCAAGTTGTTACTATATCATTACAATAACAATTTACAATACAAATTGGACCCTAACTCTATATCTACCATCAATCTTAACATATATACAAGACGGTAGTTTTGCAATACATTTACATAATTTTATAACACACGTGTGACATTCTTATCTTCAATACATCAACATCCATTTGGTGGATATTGGTGTTGTTTTGTTGTCGCTGATGGTATTCGTAATGCTGCTATTGGCGTCATTTGGGGAAGGGGAAATTGGTAATAAGTAGTCACTGCGCGTGTTTTCTACAAGATCTTTGTTTCTCAGGAATTTGAATAGTAATGTCCTGCTCAAAGTAATGCCTTAGCTCGTTGCTGGGTGGCATTGTTTTCCTGCATGCTGAATAGCGTGTGGTATTACAAAACAAGCGTAATGTTCGCTGCCTAAAGGTTATGTCCGAATTAATTGTTTTGGGGAAAACATTTTAAAAATATCATTATTATTACTTTTTTGTTTTAAAATTTGTTTTTATATTCTATCTAATTTTTTAATTCAATTATATTTCTTTTACAATTATAATAAAATCACCTAAAATTGACATGAGAATATTTTCTAAATAGTTTAAATTTCCGCAAATGTAGAACACTTGTTTTATTTTGCAGTCCTATCGTATTTTTTTTATTTTCTTCATCGAAGTTTTTTGTCGTTTTTTCATATTTGGTCTCATGCCTTTGTCTCCCTTCTCATATTTCTTTATTGTAGAAGAAAATAATTGTAAATTACATTTGTGTATATGCATATGTTTCACTTGTTACAATAATTCTTAACAATCACGTTGGCTATAGATTTATATTCATACTTATTTTGAATACTTATGTTTAATATTTCAAGATTATTAGGGAGTCTTTTTTTTAACCTGCTTGTGACCCCTGAAAATATTAATCCGGGTATTGGATACCGAGAACACGGACAACGTGTTTTCGACAAAGGCTCCGTGATGCATGAAGAGTGAGGTCAAATGAAACACGACAACCAAAAGTTCGGGAGGGACTAATCCAAAACAGCCATTAATTTCCCCCACCGCCGCCTCCGAAATCTCATGTTTGGGCGGAAGTCAAGCCGGTCGACGCGGTCGGAATCTCGATCGCAGACCTTCCCAGATCCAAGAGCGCGGACCCCCCAGGAGGGGCGGGGGGCGCGGGGCATTTATGCATTTGGGGCCCCGGCGACCCGCGGCGCTGGGCAGGGCACGCCCCCTTCGCCGCTCGACTTCGCGCTACCGTCGCCGCCGCCGCCGCCGTCGCCGCTGCCGGGAGCCGTTGCTTTCACGGCAAAAAGCTCTGGCGTCGGCGCCGGCGCCGGCGCCGGCCCGTTACGCGACGCGACGACCGCGCTGACGAAGCTCGCGCTCTGGGGAACATAGTGCGACATCGCCGTCAAAACATCGATGTATGGAAACATAGATGCTATAAATTGAAACATCGATGCGAATAAACATCAATCCAAAACCAGATACCTGGATGTGATGGAGCGGGTCGAGACCTGACCGAACGGGAAGTGATGGAACGGGACGAGACCAGACCGAACGGGAAGTGATGGAGCGGGTCGAGACCTGACCGAACGGGAAGTGATGGAACGGGACGAGACCAGACCGAACGGGAAGTGATGGAATGGGTCGAGACCAGACCGAACGGAATGTGATGGAACGGGACGAGACCAGACCGAACGGGAAGTGATGGAATGGGTCGAGACCTGACCGAACGGGAAGTGATGGAACGGGTCGAGACCTGACCGAACGGGAAGTGCTGGAACGGGACGAGACCAGACCGAACGGGAAGTGATGGAACGGGACGAGACCAGACCGAACGGGAAGTGATGGAATGGGTCGAGACCAGACCGAACGGGCAGTGATGGAACGGGACGAGACCAGACCGAACGGGCAGTGATGGAACGGGACGAGACCAGACCGAACGGGAAGTGATGGAACGGGACGAGACCAGACCGAACGGGAAGTGATGGAATGGGTCGAGACCTGACCGAACGGGAAGTGATGGAACGGGACGAGACCAGACCGAACGGGAAGTGATGGAACGGGTCGAGACCTGACCGAACGGGAAGTGATGGAACGGGACGAGACCAGACCGAACGGAAAGTGCTGGAACGGGACGAGACCAGACCGAACGGGAAGTGATGAAACGGGACGAGACCAGACCGAACGGGAAGTGATGGAATGGGTCGAGACCAGACCGAACGGGAAGTGATGGAACGGGACGAGACCAGACCGAACGGGAAGTGATGGAGCGGGACGAGGCCAGACCGAACGGGAAGTGATGGAGCGGGTCGAGACCTGACCGAACGGGAAGTGATGGAACGGGACGAGACCAGACCGAACGGGATGTGATGGAACGGGACGAGACCAGACCGAACGGGCAGTGATGGAACGGGACGAGACCAGACCGAACGGGCAGTGATGGAACGGGACGAAGCCAGACCGAACGGCAAGTGATGGAACGGGACGAGACCAGACCGAACGGGCAGTGATGGAACGGGACGAGACCAGACCGAACGGGCAGTGATGGAACGGGACGAAGCCAGACCGAACGGCAAGTGATGGAACGGGACGAGACCAGACCGAACGGGAAGTGATGGAACTGAACGAGACTGACCGACCCGGCTCAGCGCCCGAGACTGGTTGTGCGTCATTGGCAACAAAATGGCGATGTGTTTTGTTCGTACATGGTCTCACTTCGAATTTCTCTATTAAAAAATTTCCTTTTAGTATTTTCTAAAGCTTTTCGTCATGGTTTGAATATATTCTTACATTTTTTTCTGATTTGGACTATATCAGATCAAACAAAATCACTAGTGAAAACTATCCCAAACTTCTAATTTCACTTACTGAACTGGTACTTCCGCCGCCCATGTTAAGTGTGACTCCGCGTATGTTAAGCCAAAACTCATGGAGAGTTCCAGAGCCCGAGAAAGCCGATTTGAAGTTATGCGCGCGTTTTATTAGTACATTAGATAAACCGCTTTGGCTCCACCGACTTCCTTATCGGCGTGGCTTTTTTCGCTGCTGCCGTCATCGTCTGCAGCGTGGACCCCGGCGTCGGCTACTCGTCCCCAGGCGCCACATTACTCATTCAAATATCTCGCTCTGTCTCCTTGCATAAGAGCCTCGGCGTAAATAAACATCCATCAAGTATCGGCTCCGGTCCTTGTTAGTGTCTGTCGTATCACCGTTTTCTGCAACGTCATAAATTATGAGGATTGTGACGGTGATAGCTTTACAAGTACCCATCCCAGTTATCTAGGGTGTCTAAGGCAAAATCAAACTGTTGTAATATAATATTTAACTGTTACATTGAATGTTCAGTGTTGTTGTTGGAACTGTTTTGAAAGTGTTGTTGAATTATTTGACAAAAAATTATGTTGGATGGTATGTGCGAGCGGTTTTTAAATGGTATTAAGAACTTCTTCTAAGAACTTCTAAAGGCTTATTCGGCAAGATAGTGTAATAGACGGTGAAGGTTTACATAAAAATACATTAACTTCCGATTTTCATGATTCTTCTAAAATTTGTGTAGCTATGATTTGCATGGTCATTTTAGTGCGGTAAGTGGACTCTATATGAACATTAAATTGCATCCAATTCAATTGTTTGTACAATATTACGTACAATTACCGTTATGTTAGAAGCTCGATTCCAGACCGTGGATCGTAGTGTTAAATATTCGCGTTAGACGTCAAACGAAGGATACAGATGTTTTTGTTGTTGTTGTACTCATGTGAGCTGGGAAGGTATATTCTTCATTTTTATTGTAGTTTTGGATTTGTGTTCTGATAGGAAATTGATTTTACGATTACATTGCAGCGGTAATAATATTACAACTGTTGCCATGGGTCTAGATTTTGCAAATGTAATAAGGCAGAGAATATTTTGCACTGGAAGTTGTTGCTGTGACAGTAATTTTGTCCAAGAGATAATACATGCACTAGCAATCGCTGTTATTCACGCCATTGTCCCTGCACATTTGCTTCTACCTCTGAGGATTCGAAGAACCTCGTGAAGCCACCGCCATCGATCTCGCTCGTGTAATCTCCCGGTGCGCCGTGGCTTGGGCAACGGTTCTTTGGTCGCTCTCGCGGGCGCGACCCGTCTTCTGTTTGCGCCTCGGGGGCTGGGTCGGGTGGCGGCCGCCCGGCTAGGGCTTCTCAGTTACGGTGTCAGTAGTGCTCGTTTTTTTAGGAGCACTCTCCGCCAATGTTGATGCTTTCAATACCGTTTGGTATAAATTCACGAAGTGACATCCCAAGACTTTTCGTGTTGTTGTAAGCGAATTGTGACAATGTGCTTTTAGTTTCTCTGGGCATCATCTCATATTTTATTTGTAATAGAAACAAGATAACTCGGAGTTACGTAGATAAACCGGGAGAAATCCAGAGGGAAGAACAGAGAGACTCAAAGAGACATGCAGAAAGAACACGAAGACCCAGAGAAAGTGTCAGACAGAAAGACTCAGAGACAGACACAAAAAGACTTGCAGAAAGGCACAGAGAGAAAGTCACAGACAGAAAAACTCGGACAGTAAGACAGATACCAACCGACAGACCCAAACAGACGAAGGCAGGCAGATACTGACAAAGGCGCACATGCAGACAGACAGAAGGAGATGAGGTCAAGTTTCACCATCCATCAAAACTTGCAATCAAAGATTCATACAATTACCGTTAACTTTTTGACTATTTCTGACAGCATTGAAATTCAATTGTCTTAGAGAAATAGATCTATAAATTCCTTTATATCCGAACTTTTAAGCAACCACCGGTTTAGGTGGCTCAGGGCATCAGTTGATGTCCCCGCAGTGCCTTTGACCTGACAGATTGTTGGCAGGATTAGCCGCTCTCTGTATGAGAATTCTAGCGGCCGGCTGCTCTTGGCAGTTTTCCATGATTTGACGAATGCAGGAGCAGCACCGTAGCAAACAGGCCATGGACCGCGCACGATCTTTCTTTCCCTTTCTTGTTCTACCCTCACCCCTGACACTCCACCACACTACCACCCATGCCGGGAGACCGGTTGGGAGCTTAGACAGTGTCTCGTTGATGGTGATATCTGGTTGGGGAAAACCGTAATCCAGATCGTAGCTCAGCGCTGGTTCTCGGCATTGAGTAAAGAAAGCTCACCGCCACATTCCGTGATAAAACAATATGCACTACTCTTACGCACTAATCACCGTATCAGTTGATGTGCCCGAAAACACTGATCAACTAATCAATCTACCTTCAGCACTGGTTTATTTAGATTTTTTTAGTCAAAAAGCAGTTAAAACTGTACGTGACGCTTAGGGGAGAAGATCATCTGCGAACTTTTCTTGAATTCCAGAATCTCTTCCCATCATTTTAGCTAGAAATAGTTGAAAGATGAGTAAAAGTTAAAGATAAATAAATACAAATAAAATTTAAACCAGCGCGAGATTAGCAACATTTGAAAAACTAGACATATTCGTTCCCAAGCAATAGAAAACGTATTTGCAGCGGTTTGGCCGTTCCTGCGCGCTCTTCCTTGCTTCTGCGCTTCGCTGCGCGCCGTCCCGCTGCGCGCCCCCGGGCGCCGTGTCGGGTTGCGGCTGCGCGGCGCAGCGGGGCGCTCCCGGTTAGGGTGTCAGCGGTGCTCAGCGGTCAGCAGGAATGCTGATCCCTGCGCCAGCCGCTCATTATTTCGCTGACCGCTTCTTTCTTGTTCGGGGAGCCTCTTCTCGTGCTTTGCTGCGACGCTGTCTGGGATCGCGGGCTGGTGCGCTGGTCAGATTTACCTACAAACAGTTACTTGGGGGGTTTTATGTGGATCCCCGCACTTTGGAAAAATATGCATAATAATATGCAATATACTTGCGAAATTTTTTGTTCTGTAAATTTTTGTAGCAGCAAACATCAAATATAATATGTTTTCCTGCGCATAGGCCAACTCTGCTGAGACGTAATAAACATCGTCACTGAGGAAATTATTTCAGTCAATTATTTCAAATTATTCCAGTCAATTGTTTCATCCATATTAAGTTTGAAAACCGTGAAAATCGATCTAGCTGAAACATCGTGAATCGGGTGATAGTCTTCCAGAACAGAAGAAAATAAGGGCAATGGCGAAGAAATAGAAATGAAAAAAGTACTCCAACAATGCCAGAGACATTGGCAAGCGTTATGCTTGAATACGTCAATGCAAAACAAATCTGTGCTGAGAACAATGGACCTGAAGGTAGACAGACGTCCCTTGAAAGTGTTAGTCCTATGTCATTTACCATGTCATGAACGTGAGAGTTAACTCTTGAAACGCTTGCGGAAACTGATTTGAACCTGGGTGGCGTAAACCCTAGGTAACGTGAAACCCAGCACATATTCCTTTATTCCTTTACTATCAAGTTACTCTTTCCCAAGAAGCAATAAGCTCCATCCCAGCCTGGAAACTAAATAGCAGACTTGTCAACACTCAGAGCTATGCCATCCCAGGGCAGACGGTGACACGTGCGTAAATCTTTTTATTCATGAACCGTCAGCTTACTCGGCTAACGGGACGCGAAACAAAACAACTCCCCACGCCCATTACATCTGCGGCGTCGACGTGCACGCGAGACAAAATGTTGCGGTAATCGAAAGCGCAGACACCGCGTGTGCTAATACGCAGCCAGGAAACGGCCGACTCGGCGGTGCGAGGGAAGCCGCCCTGTTACGCACGGCCTCGCGGGGGCTTCTGGAGAGGGCTCCTGGGCAGAATGACAAACGCAGGCGGCTGCCTGCGTAGCGCGCTCGTGGCCCTGACTGACGGAAGCCGCGCGACATTCTCGATCGGGAGACCTCGCGTGACAGAGATTTCTGTGCGTGTCCCCGCCCCCGCCCCCGCCTCCGCCCGCGCCGCCGCAGTAGCTCCTTTGTTGTCGTCTCCGCAAAGTTGAAATCTTGACGCCCTTCCCGAATTCCTGTAGTTCCAGGGCGGGACGACTCGTAGTGAAACAGCTAAGAAAGTAGGTTCGAAGATTCGGATTACGTGATAAACGTTTTCGAATGTTTCTCTTCAATTTTGGGTCAGCCCTACTATTGACCGGGAATCGTCGCATGACAGATTTCTGCGTGTGGTCCCGCCCGCGCCGCCGCGTAGCTCCTTTGTTGTCGTCTCCGCAAAGTTGAAATCTTGACGCCCTTCCCGAATTCCAGTAGTTCCAGGGCGGGACGACTCGTAGTGATGCGGCTAAGAAAGTTGGCTCGAAGATTCGGATTACGTGATAAACGTTTTCGAATGTTTCTCTTCAATTTTGGGTCAGCCCTACTATTGGCCGGGAATCGTCGCATGACAGATTTCTGCGTGTGGTCCCGCCCGCGCCGCCGCGTAGCTCCTTTGTTGTCGTCTCCGCCAGGTTGAAATCTTGACGCTCTTCCCGAATTCCAGTGGTTCCAGGGCGGGACGACTCGTAGTGATGCGGCTAAGAAAGTTGGCTCGAAGATTCGGATTACGTGATAAACGTTTTCGAATATTTCTCTTCAATTTTGGGTCAGCCCTACTATTGGCCGGGAATCGTCGCATGACAGATTTCTGCGTGTGGTCCCGCTCGCGCCGCCGCAGTAGCTCCTTTGTTGTCGTCTCCGCAAAGTTGAAATCTTGACGCTCTTCCCGAATTCCAGTAGTTCCCGGGCGGGACGACTCGTAGTGATGCGGCTAAGAAAGTTGGTTCGAAGATTCGGATTACGTGATAAACGTTTTCGAATATTTCTCTTCAATTTTGGGTCAGCCCTACTATTGGCCGGGAATCGTCGCATGACAGATTTCTGCGTGTGGTCCCGCTCGCGCCGCCGCAGTAGCTCCTTTGTTGTCGTCTCCGCAAAGTTGAAATCTTGACGCTCTTCCCGAATTCCAGTAGTTCCCGGGCGGGACGACTCGTAGTGATGCGGCTAAGAAAGTTGGTTCGAAGATTCGGATTACGTGATAAACGTTTTCGAATATTTCTCTTCAATTTTGGGTCAGCCCTACTATTGGCCGGGAATCGTCGCATGACAGATTTCTGCGTGTGGTCCCGCTCGCGCCGCCGCAGTAGCTCCTTTGTTGTCGTCTCCGCAAAGTTGAAATCTTGACGCTCTTCCCGAATTCCAGTAGTTCCCGGGCGGGACGACTCGTAGTGATGCGGCTAAGAAAGTTGGTTCGAAGATTCGGATTACGTGATAAACGTTTTCGAATATTTCTCTTCAATTTTGGGTCAGCCCTACTATTGGCCGGGAATCGTCGCATGACAGATTTCTGCGTGTGGTCCCGCTCGCGCCGCCGCAGTAGCTCCTTTGTTGTCGTCTCCGCAAAGTTGAAATCTTGACGCTCTTCCCGAATTCCAGTAGTTCCCGGGCGGGACGACTCGTAGTGATGCGGCTAAGAAAGTTGGTTCGAAGATTCGGATTACGTGATAAACGTTTTCGAATATTTCTCTTCAATTTTGGGTCAGCCCTACTATTGGCCGGGAGTCGTCGCATGACAGATTTCTGCGTGTGGTCCCGCCCGCGCCGCCGCGTAGCTCCTTTGTTGTCGTCTCCGCAAAGTTGAAATCTTGACGCCCTTCCGAATTCCAGTACTTCCAGGGCGGGACGACCCGTAGTGAAACAGCTAAGAAAGTAGGTTCAAAGTTTGGGATTACGTGATAAACTTTTCGATTTTTTTCTTCAATTTTGTGACACCCTACTACCCGTATTGGCCGGGAGTCCTCGCGCGACAGAGGTTCCTCCGGGTGCCTTCGCTGCCGCTGTAGCTCCTTTGTTGTCGTCTCCGCAAACTTGAAATCTTGACGCCTTTCCCGAATTCCTGTAGTTCCAGGACGGGACGAGCTATAGTGTAGCGGCTAAGAAAGTGGACTCGAAGTTTCGGATTACGTGATAAACTTTTTCGAATATTTTTTCTTCAATTTTGTGTCAAGTATTGGCCGGGATTCCTCGCAGAGGTTTTTCCGGGTGCCCCCGCGCCTGCTGGATTTCTTTTGTGTCGACTCCGCGGATTTGAAATGTTGTCCAACAGTTGACACCTTTCACGAATTTCAGAAGTGCTAGGATGGGGCTACCCACAGTGTAGTTTTAACGTACAGAAATGCCTAGAAATTTACATCCTACATAGTGGTCCTTTGGACCATTCCTCAGGTTGTCACTTTTGCATATTTTTTAATCTCTCTGGGGGGTTGGGTTCTTGGTTTCGTCGTGTAGTTTGCGATGCTAATGGGTATTGAGGAGAGACTTTGTCAAACCGACGCAGTGAGTAGCTTTCAACAACGCCGGTACCTACCCAGAAAGCTAGCGAACCTCGATATGGCAAGGCGGTGTCACCCAGGTTATTATGAGACGTGCCCACAACGTTCCAGCTTTACGGTATACTTGCACTCCGCGGGGATGATGATAAGTGTGTTGGCTTACGTGCCCGCCTTGGCAGTGGGAAATCCGCTCCAGTAACGTTAAAGTGGTCTGGGATAGTTGTCCATGCCTTCGTGTGGTCACACACTCCACAATTCATTCGCTTTGAATTTAATTTGAAACACTTCGGACGCCATCCGTCGCCAGAACGCAGGTTCGATTCCCGCCCAAACTGTGTGCAATTTGTCAGGGAATAAAGGAGTTCTCAGTAGGTTTTGCTCGGGATTTTCGAGTTTCTCTGCCTTCGGTTCCATCAAGCAGCCATCCCGTCACCCAGCTGCGACATCAACAAAACAACATTATTAAGGATTCTGCAACATCATTCGCCTCATCGTACTTGTCGCGTACATCTGATCGTTAGATTAGTCTCACTCATGAACCTAGAAGATCTTCGATGTGGAAGGACGCCTAACACCCAATCAATAAAAAATAAATAAACAAATATATAACAGCTAGACAAAAACTACTACGAAGTGACTTCCAGACGTACCCTGGCCGGGTGAATCAGCGCCACGCGCGTGCAAAGACAGTTCGCGTTTCTGCGAGTAACTTCAATGAGCGACGTAGTGAGAATCCGAGAAGGCCTACAGATGTCCGCTCGGGAGGTGACTGCGAGGAGCCCGCGGCGGCGGCGGCGGCGGAGGCGGAGGCGGCCGGTGCAGTCGAACGCGGGAGCGGCGCATTCCTGCGGCGAGACGGGCGCCGCGGCGGCGCGCGGCGGCGGCGGCGGCGGCGGCGGCGACGACGGCGCCCGACGGGAAAGCCGAGACCTCGATCCGGCGGAGATTTCTCGCGCAGCCTCCGCCGCCGCCGCCGCCGCCTGGGGACGCCCGCGCCGCGTTCCTGCGTTCCTGCCCCGGCGGCGCCGGCCCGAGACAGCGCCCGACAGCTGAGGTGCGGGCGACGGTGGCGATGGTGACGACGGAGCTGGTTGGGAGTGGGACGACAGCTGAAGCGGGAAGCAGTGGGGGCGATGGTGACGAGGGGTGAAGGGGCGGAGCGCGTTGCGAACGGGATGGCGAAGTCGGCGGCCGACAGCTGAGGTGTGGGCGGTGGTGATGGTGACCAGGGGGCGGGGACGGAGTGGGCTGAGAGTGGGACGCCACCGTGGCATTGTGCGGGTGACGTGTGATCTGACAGTGGTTGCAGTGGGCAGGTTGGGGGGAAGTGAGAATGGGAGCGATAAGGAAAATTATGTGGGTTTAGGTTGTACATGAAATGCAATACAATTCTATAAGTTAAATATAATAGTAATAATAATAATAATAATAATAATAATAATAATAAAACACCGTCCTTTCCCCCCTAATTGATATTCAAGGCTAACAACTTTGTCTTAACCAAGGGATGCAGCCAACTAGCTGATCCTCATAATTCCACACGTTGTTCTCTCCAGGATGGAATAGAATTGGGTCTCGGAGACAGTGTTGCGTGGTCAGAAGTGTCCCATACGCGCAAAATAATAATAATAACAATAACAATAGTAATAATAATAATAATAATAATAATAATAATAATGTTCTTGAAAATTCAAACTACAAGTTGAACTATGACAGAAAAATTATCACTGATAAAACAATTCATCACAACAAACGAAACATAACTTTCGTAGATAAGCAGCAAAATATTTACATCACAATTTCACAAACTGCAAATCTTCAAACAGCGTATGCATAAAAAGCAAAAAACAAAGGACATAGAACTGGCAGTAGAAGTTCAGGTATTATGACAGGCCACTTCATGCACGGGAATTATACAAAACAACGTTCATAGAAATTTGGAACTTATTCAAATGTTCATGCTTCTATTGTTGCAATCCTTCTGACCTTAGATTTATACTGTATCTAGGTTTTATGTGTTTCTTATCACAATTTTTTGTGCCTGTTCCTTGCTCCCCTTCTCCTTCCTAAATCTGGTCTAAAATTCTTATAATCCTTCGAAATTACCTAACTTACGAAGAGGGAAAGAATTGCATGCACTGGCAATGAAGGAATGTAGAAAAATTTGGTCCTTGTCTTTTCGTGGGTGTGTTGGTTTTACCCTTTGTCTGTGTCTCCATCCCTGCGTGTCACCATATCCAATGCGACTTGGCGACGCGCTAGGGACAATGGCGACGCCCCGCCAGGCCGGCGCCCAGCGGACGCAATGCGTTTTTGTCGCCTGTCTGTCGTCTGTCGCGCGCACGTCTTCGCCATTTTATTGCTGCGCGCCCAGAGGCCGATGCGTGTTCCGATTGCAAGCAGCATTCCCACGGCGCAAGCAGATCGCATTGTTTTGTTTCTTGGGACTCGGACGAATGGTTTACATGCGAAGAAGAAGAAGAAAAATAAAGATTTGTTATTAAAATAGAAGGAATCATTGTATTTTATTATATTTCACTGCGTGTTGTTCAGCTACAGTGCCTCTCAATATTTTGCATATCTGCCTGAATATGTTAAAAAATATTCAGCTGATGTTTCCTTTTTCAGAAGAATTCCTGTATTTTAAAAATGGTACTGTGCAGTTTTAAACAAATCCTTTAATTCTATAATTTAGAGTACTCAATAAAACATAATACTTTTTAGAAAATGAATTATTTAACTGTTTTCGAAAAAATGACAATTTAATGGATACTGTCTGTTGTTGAAAATACTAACACATCGCATGGGTTATCTACGTATTGTATTATTGGAATTAATCATGCCATACCACTGTCAAGCCATACACCGAAGTGATTGATGTGTCTACACTGTTTTACATTTTCAAAGAGTCTTGTCTTTTATTATAGATTTCAAATGTTAACAAAACAACTGTGTTTAGTATTAGGCCGACATAAAATTTCTGAATAAGTAGGTACGTGCATTCTCTTCTCAAATCTGCGTATTTTTTATCATCTGTCCCATGGGATGTGCCTCTTAAATATTTCTGGGAGTGTGGTAATAAAAACAATGTGGTGTAAGACATCATAGCCCAAGAGACTACCTTGACATCGCTTTCGAACGCACTAATTTCGCCGATCGCTGCCGTGGCGAGCGCACGAAAGCGCACCATTGGCCCAGCAGCGGCCGTGGCCTTTCGCGCCTCCCGCGCACCGGGCCAATTCCCCGCGCCCGCAGGCGCCAACCATCTGCGCGACACCACGGGATCATCATGGCGACGCCCAGCTCCTTGCGTTGCGTTGAAACGGAAGTGCAATGCCGCCACACTTCCCTGCCATGGAGCCATCCCTATCCTATCGGGCATCTGTAACATAGAAAATAAATAAGGTCGGGAATGACAATAGCCGTTCGGCGCGCTTTTGGTGTTGTTTACCGCTCTTTTCATGCAAGTATTGGTGTTACGCCTACTGCAGCATATCTCTCAGGCTCTTGTGCGTGGCCGTGGGATCCGACTCGTACAAAGTTACATTTCTAATAATGTCATTATTTGACGTGTTTATTTTTTGAAGGCGTCGGCCACAGCGCTACAGGAGTGATACGACGTCTACAACAAATAATCTTTGTTAAAAATACGTCTCCCAACAATCATCGATGTCTCAAAGCTAGTTTAGTAACATCAAACCTGAAATTCGCTCACAAAAAAAATTAACTTTGCTGTGCCAATGTGTATGAATTTATAATTAAAATTTCACTGAGAAGGTTATAAAACGCCTCTTCATGTACAAAATACGAGGAATGACTGAGGACATCCAGGACATGAGGATTATCTCGCGTGAGGGATAGTAGTCTACTCGACGAGGACGTACAAACCGCGTTCCTTTTGTTCGAACACGTAACGATAAAGTGGTACCGTCAGTTACTTCATATTTCAACTTTTACAAAAATGTGAGTATGGGAATTTTTCATCCACGAAGAAAATATGGAAAAAGTAAAAATTTCGAGTACAAAACCTCTGTTTCATTACATCGATATTTTAAAACATCGATTTTTTCGTAGAAATATAGATGTTTCATGGAAGCATCGATGTTTTGAAAGCGTCGAGTAAAAGCTCGAAAAAATTTCGAGTACAAAACATCTGTTTCATTACATCGATATTTTAAAACATCGATTTTTTCGTAGAAACGTAGATGTTTTCATGGAAGCATCGATGTTTTGAAAGCGTCGAGTAAAAGCTCGAAAAAATTTCGAGTACAAAACATGTTTCTTTACATCGATGTTTTGAAAGCGTCGACGTCCGATGTCGCCTCCCCATGCAGGAGGCGCGTCTGCAACTCGGATGCCAATCTGCCGCGGCGCGGTGCGGCCCCGACCAACGTGTGTGGGGTTCGAACCCCGCGCCGCACCGGCGCCACCGCCGCCTACGCCGCCGCCCGCACGCCGACAGGTGGTGCAGTGGCGGTTGCGTCACAGAGAAAGCCTTGCCGCCGCCGCGGTCTCGCAGCGCTGCTATTGGCCGTGTGGCAGACGCCGTAAACAGCGTCTGTGGTGTTGCTATCCTCTCTGTTCAGTGCGCAATTTTAATTAGTACTAGCTGAAGTACCTCGGCATTGCCCAGGGTGTTTACTTATCACATTCTGATATACAAAAAGTAAGAAATCTTCTTGTTATGTAAAATGGGAGTAATTTTATTTGCTTCCTCGCCGCGTTTCCATGCTTCGTACCACCATATGGCGCCCCGCCCCATCTCTACTCCAGTTTCCACGGAGTCGCCTCCCCGGTTCGTCCGGCCCCGTCCCGATCGTGCCTAGCCCGCACCGCGCTTCCGAAGTGCAAATGAGTATTTTTGGAGGACAAACACATTCACACACTTTTTTTATAAATTAAAAAGATTGATCAGGAAAGGGAAATTAAGGAAAATATTGCCGGTGTGGATGGCCAAGATGGTTAGAGCGCGCTCCGAATGAACACAACGGTGCGAAGCGTTGCGAGTTGGAATCCTGCTCCGAGATAGGATTTTGTCCATCTTCTTTGAGGATGAAGGTATAAATGCCTAGGAGCCAAATCCGGGGATTTATGCTTCCGGTAGCATGTAAACGAAGTATGGAGTAGTTGCCTACTCTGGGGTTGCGCTGTCTTCCGTGTGAGTTCTGTTGCGGCGCGCCTCTTGATTTGCTCCGGAGGGAACTGCGAATGTGTCCTGCACCAGGTACCGCGCCGAGTACAGAGAATAACTACTGCTTGCGACTGAAAAAAAAACGCACTAAAGGAAACTGAAGTTCCTTGGGTGCGTGTAGGGTCGTAGAGTGCACCGTCTGACCACCTTGCTCCAAATGATGGCGAGTTTGTACTCTGCTTTTGTTGTGTTCGACAATCATTGTCCTTTGCATTTTATGCATTTTGTGTAGTTGAAGATGACACATTCTGCTGGTCCTCATCTGAGTGTATTTGTAGGTAGGGTGTGGTTCATGAAGTGTTCCTTTGATGAGTTAGTGGTTATGAACGAAAAAATCTAAAAAAGAATGAATTTAATTGGCCTAGGGGGCTATAGGCTACTGGTCCTCATAGCCTATAGGGATTTAAGAACAACCTCAGATTATTGCATTTATTACTTAAATGTGTGTAACAAAATCATTAAATGTATAAAAGATAATAGTTTAATGTATTTTTCCTATCGTTATCACCTCAGCCAGTACTTCCGCTGCCACCATGTGCCCTTTCTCAGACGTACACTTATTCTCCATCAGCTGGCAATTCTGGTGTCGTTGTCATCACCTCTTCATGAACCCCGACCTCACCTCCACCGGCTGGCCACGTCTCTGTTCAAATGCCATCTCATCCATATGCCATTGGATGTCAGCTAGTAGACATATTGCCAACATCACAAATAACTCCTTCCGCCTTTGCGCTCCTCCAGCTGGTAGCCTCGGTCAAACCCCCATGGCATTCGCCATTGCTCAGTAGCTAGGAGTATTGTGTCTGCATTCTATGTGACCGCCACCTCACTTCTGCCAGTTAGAATCGTCAATACTGCAGCCAATTCATCCAGATCCCAGCTAGATGCCCTATTGCCAACGCCGTCACCACTGACTCATCCGCTTCCACCCTACTTCATCAGTTAGTAACATCTGCTCAACAGACTTCTCTTCGATAACCATAACCATCTCCTGTTCAACAGACTTCTCTTTTATAACCATAACCATCTGGCAGTAGGCTTATTTACATCACCACTGCCCCTTTCAATTCCGCACCCACCATCGCTACAACCTGATAACATTTGTTTATTGATTGGTTAGTGATTCCGGGCGCGTCTACAGCTAAAGTCATAAGTCCCGCAAGTGTAGTGCATGTTTCCCGCTCGGGACGTTGCGGTGATCTTACGATCGATGGTGAGATCCGGCGCCGACGTCGGATAGCTGGTTTTTCCCCCAACCAGGGGGCAAACTTTCCTAGGGGTCTAGCCGAAAACCTTGCCACGGTCAGGACTGAAATACCAGGGCCTCCCGGTCAGAGAAAATGCAGTGACATCTGTTGATGCCCTGAGCCGCATCTCCCGTTCGAAGCCTTTATCCCATTCCCGTTTCATCCGGAGCACAGTGAGTTGTCCTACAGCCATCGCCATCCCCACTGCCCTCTTCCGTCCCGGCCCTTCCACCTCAGCCAGCTGGAAGCCGTGGCCCAACAGCACTTTCGTCTGCCATTGCCCGGCAGACAAGTGGCTACTTGTCTGAATGCCATCGTCGCCGGTTGGCAGCCCTGTCGCAACGGCGTGCGTGAGCCGAGGAGTGGCGCCAGCTCTCTCGCCTTGGGTGTTTCGCGCTTGTTGCGTCGGCTTCTGCCGTGCGGTCACCTCCGGCCAACCTATCGTTAGCGTTTGATCGATTGCTCTAATAGACCGACCGTGACTGGTGGTCTTGTGTGCCTCTCTCGACCAACTGACGCACGATTAAGCTGTCAGCCGACTAACGAGAGCCGACGAAATCAGGGGAAAAAACCTAATCAGAAGTTCCGGACTTTGCGAATGAAGTGCGAACTGCACTTTGATATAACAGTGTGGTAGTTTATTTCTACTTCCTGGGATTCTAATCTGCCTGTGTTTCGATCTTCTGTACGTAATACTTGGTATAATGGGTTAAGCAACAGATGTCGTCAAAAACATATTCGACGGCATGTGACATATTCGTACATGTATAGATATATTTTTCATACCGTTACTAGGAAGATGCTCTCAACAATTCCAAATAATTTCTCAGATGATGTTACAATGCCATAAATAATATAACGCAGTAAACAAACCCGTATCGTACTACAAGGACATGACCTCCTTCAAGTTCCATAAATCCTTCACCTTTAATTTTAACCACATATTTCGAGTACTCCAGCAGAGTTCTTCTTCAATATCACACCTTATTTCTTGTTCAGAATACTTGAAAAATGGAAAAGGTTGCCATGGCTCTCGGTATATACATACAGTTTACCATTTGGTATGTAATTTATGTCTGCTTTTCGAGTGAGGCGCGAAGAAAGACAGCTGAATTGGAGATGGTCGTAACCATCATCTGGCAGTGTTTTTTGGAACCGAAGATCATCAACTGCATCGTGCTTTTCTGGTTTCACTTAGATACAAAATAGTTTTTTTAGAAGGGTAAAAATGAGATCAGAAAATATTCAATCTTGTTTACAGATTAAAAAAATTGTAAAGATATTTTAAGAAGCAGGCCAGTATAAAGAGTAAAAGGAATTGAATGGGCATTATAGAAATGGCTCAGATGAGGTTAAAACAGTGCTGCTGCAAATGAAACTAATAAATAAATTTAAAAAATAAATGGAGCGACGTGCATTTCGATTGATTATCTCATGCTGGTCTGCCCTCCGGACCGTCACGCGAGCTGCCCTTGGGCCGCCGTCGGCCGCGCCCTACGAGAGAGGCCCTTTGAGCGTAGGACTCCCCTCGGCCGGCCCTCGCCCTCGCCCGCGGCGACCGGAAGTGGTTAACGCGGAGGTGACGAGCGCCGCCCTCCCTCGCGCGTCCGCCCGCGCCGGCGGCGCCCGCTGGGTGAACTACGTCCGAGACCGGCCATCCCTCGTGTTGTCGCACCAGCAGAGGTGGTTCAGGGCGTCAATGGATGTCACTGCAGGGCCTCTGACCGGGAAGTTCTAGGGTGCCGCTCCCAACAACGGCAGGATTTTCGCTGTCTGGTCGCTGGTTCGAATTCAGTCGCTGTCTGGACGAGAATTCTAGCGGCCGGCTGCTCTGATCGGTTCTGTTCCGTGGCTTCTCCGATCAACACCAGGCGAGTGCCGGAGCAGTACCCTAACAAACGGGCCACGGGCCGCGCGTGATCTTTCCTACCTCCCACTTGTCCTATCCTCACTCTTTACTTACACACATACTAACATGCACTACACTACTACACATGCTGGGAGACCGGTCGGGAGCTTCTCCCGGGCAGTGCCCCGTGGTGGGAGATACCTGGTTGGGGAAAACCCCGCTAGCCTATGGGAAGTCGGCGCCGGATCTTACCATTTAGCGGGGGATGATCACCGCCACCTCCCGAAGAGAAAACGTACACTACAACTAACGAAATGTATGCCGCCAGTCAATGAATGCCTCAGAAGTATCGGGTTAAGCAGAGAAATTACTATAACAATGATATTAAGTTCAATATATTTTTATCATACAAATTTATAATATCGCATTTTATTTCCTTTACTTTGGCTTACTTAAATACTAACTAATTATTAAATCTAATTACAAACATTTAATAAATCGTTTAGAAGTATTGAACACCCGTATTGCCATTTAAACTTTTGACGTGCGTGTGTATTTATGACATCAAATTTTAAAATTTAAAATATTTTTAGACAGTTGTTTTAGTGTGGTTTCCGAAGAAAATTCACATGTGATACAATTTGCCTAATTAAATAATTTAATCTTCCGAAAACTATTATTATTACCAAACATACTATTTAAATAAAAATCCGATTTGTTTAATATCTTGGAGAAATGAATTGTGATTTCAGATAAGTGCTTAACAATATTCTGACTAGAAAATGGTCAGTGTATGATCTTATGCTGTAAGAATTGTAGGCTTTCACGTGTCACACTGTTCTTATGCGTGTTTTGCATCAGTTTCGTTTGTTGTGATAGCGCAGATGAACAGTGAATGAACGGCACACAATTCCGATGTTATTTTTTTCATACGCATTCCGTCTTTATGGTCGTGACTCCAAAACAGTTTCAACCAAAATATTGCGCTTTTAAGGACATCGACAAAATACTTTTCTTTAATTCGTATCTGCATCATCAGAGATACTGGCGAAAGGTAGTTTAGAAAGAACAGAATCACAGACTCTGAACGAAAGTAAAAGTGAATCGATATGTGACCTCCATTCAGCCGTATGGAGTATAAATAGGCCATATTGGGAGACAGATGAAAATAAAAACAGAAAGAAATCACCTGGTTTTATGTAGTAGAAATAAGAATTTATAACAGTCTCGGCACGAATCTGGCTAGGCTAAAGGGAATCCACATCATAAATAGGAAGATAGAATGCGGAATGACTGGAGGAATAAAAAGAATCTCAGGCAAGCGGATCGAGACAAAGAGAATTTGGAGAGGCGTCGACTCTCGTAAAAAAGTCGAACCGATGGGCGCGGGACGATGGCAGCGATTGGATGGCCCAACTTCACTCAAGGAGAAGGGAGCAAACCGAATCTATGCAGATGATCTCGGTGTTGCCAGATGCATGCAGAGAGATTTCTCAATATGTTGCATGGAATTTCTCCCAAAACGTTGTGGGTGAAAACGTGTGAAATTTTCGAAGGAAATTTTTTCTTTATGTCAACTTATTTCTTTGTTAGTTAACGAATTTAACGTTACGAATTTAAATAAACAAAAACATCGAAAAATTTAGTCAAATAAAACCTCTTGTTTTGAATCAACGCACTCTGTTGCGAAATTGTGCCTAACCTATGTGAAATTCGAAAGCTAATTTTTGGTAGTTCAACTTCGTATTATTTTGCAAACAAATCGATTAAACTTTCTGTTTGTTTTCTTCCTGAGGCTTTTTCCAGCTTCAAGAGATACTCATTTCGTTTATCCGTTCCGGGTATCCACTGTGTCCCGCATGGGGACACATATTAACCTTTTTCACCAGACACATTTGCGGATTCATCGCTCGAAGGCTCACAAAGCCTTCCGCAGCAACACACAACCATGTCCACGGCGGGACTCGAACCCGCTACCCTTCAGATCGAGGCGCTGATTCGACATGTGGTCTAGCCACCTCGACCATCCAGGAGAACCGATTAAACGTTCTGTAAACGACACAAATAGCGTAATAAATTATTTTTGTTGTACTTGAATGCGTTCTATTGCGAATTGGAACCTAACAAAATAATATGAAATTATACCGCCATGTGTGCTTGTTTATGTCATGCCGTATTATTCACGTATGACATTGCTTCGTTTAAGAAAATAAATTAGAACTTTTCTGCAATTTCTTCGTACAAGCAGTGTGTTGCCAGGGACCAGTGCATGTGGGGGGGGGAGGATATTGTCCCAAAGCGGCAACGCCGCAGGTGTCGCAACTTCGCCCAGACGGGAGGTAATAGGTGGAATCTATGCAGATGATCTGGAAGTCGCGTCTGCGCCCTCCGCGGCAGCCGTGCAGGCATTGATGAGGTGATGGCGATCCCATTCAGACCCTCCACCCCGGGACACCACGCTCCGTTAGCTGCCGAAAGTTTTTTTTTTATTTTTTTTTTGTTTTTTTTTATTTTTTTTAAAATATTTTTTATAGCGGTTTTCTAATACCAGAGCACGATCTGTTTACAGCGATAAACATGAGATTTCATATTTTTTGTCGAATTCTCGAACGGTTCTTTATCAGTTCTGGAGAACGTGCTGGTTGTCTTTTCCTGTGATCATGAAGTATACAGCGCTAAAGTGTCGACAGAATAATGATTCGAAGTAATGTGAGAAATGAAATAATTGACTACAATCAAAGTTACTATATACATTTTTTTAATTAAAATTATTATAACTTTGATTGTGGACGATTATTTCCTTTCTAACGATATGAATTACTGCAAGGTGTCTGCTACCACCTCGGACTTGATTTGAAGTATGCGTGGCTTCTTTTATCAGTAAACACGTTGCAATTGTTCAATTTTAACTACCCTGATCGGGAATCGAACACGATTATTCTGGTTTACTTCCTGTCGCTTTTACCATCGTTTTAGACTTCATTGACAAAGGGTTTTCTGATGTCCATTTTTCTGTTAAATTTCGTGCGTATGTCGTCTTTTATGTAATGTCGGTTTTTTTGCGTTGGTATTGGAGGCCGCTAAGGCCAAAACGTTCCATCTCGATTCCGAGGAACGACGTCGTCAGCCTACGCTGCTTACCTTCGAAAATTCGCTCCCCTTAAAGATTCCAATCTAGGATCTCCCAGTCTTCGAAATTTTCGTAACGAAACTACGTATGCTAAGGCAGTTGGGACGTGACGCAGATTTGATGTAAGGACAAGAGCCCCTGAGAATGTCTAGGACCTCTCGTTCTACGGAGCTTCAGTTTGAGACTTGCAGTTACATTAGCTAAATCAGGTAACACGCCAGGTAGTGTTCATCGAGGTGTGACACAGGGTCACCATTTGACGCAGATCTCTGGAATAGAACCCTAGGGTGTGCCTAGGACTTCTCGATCTACGAAGCTTCAGTTGCAGACCATGCAACTGAACGTAGCAACTACGTAAGCTAAAACAGTTAACATGCGAGGCCGTGTTCATCGAGATGTGCCTTAGGGTCAGCGTTTGAAGCTGGTTTCTGGAATAGAACCTAGAAGTGTACCTAGGACCTCCTGGTCTTTGAAGCTTTTTTGAATTGAATTGAATTTGCCTTATTTTACGTGGCGAGACTCGGGCCTTCAGGCCCGCTCTTCCGTCTGACCACGCAAATTTCGCTACGCTCCTTTCATCTGGCAGAGAAAGGAGGTATTTCTTGGGCGAGAAACAGGCGATTTTGAATTTAGCTCAGAGGCGTCATTTAGGCTTGAGGATCTTTTACATGCAAGTAAATCTACTAACATGGGACAGCCGGCTTTACTTCCCCTCCGAAGGAAGGCGTACGAAGGATTTTGTCGCCCTAAGAATCCACGGCTTCGATTGGGTTTGAACCCGCGAGCTTGGGTATAACAGTCCGGTACGCTAACCGTTACACCATCGCCGCCGCTAGAGCTTCAGTTGCGGTCTCGAAACTACTGAACGTACGTTCAGGCAGCCGGTTTCATTCGTATTGTATCATCGTGATCTCTTAAGAAAACGATCAGTTGATTATGAGGACGTTAACAAATGCAGCGTCGTTTGTCAGCTCTGGACCCGGGAAGCTGTTCACAGGTAAGGGGAATGCGTATAATCCATGCGCACTGTCTCCGCGCCGTCGCTTCCAGCTACCGTTTCTCCCGGGGTGGCCAGTTTGACCTTCTGCGTCCTCTTAATATTTCGTAACGCCGATTTATTTCGATGTGTTAACCTTAGGAGCGAGGTTTATTGGTCTAACTTTCTGTGATTAATGCTTCGAGATGTTCAGTTGCAGCAACTGGTTTTGAATCTAACGGTATTTGTTGCCAATAATCATTGCCAAGAAAACGGTAACAGTTTATTGAACCGATTCTGCAATCTAAAAATAAAAATTAACTGGAGATTACTTGATATTTGGAAGAAATGACAGGGTGTTGAAAGTACACTCGTAACTGGGAGGTAAACTGACATTAAGAAAGCTAGTCATCTTGTAGTTAAGAGGATAAAATGCTGGTAAATCCACTCTGTGAGGCCTGAGATTATTAAGAGCTATTACGTATTGATAGTGATATATGTGAACATATGAAGAGGGTATATAACGTAGAAACAAGCGTGAACAGCTAGGAATATAAATATTCTCTTTGTAGGAATGTGTTGCCTAAATCAGCACATTGGCCAGTCGATTTGGATAAAACTGAACGTTTGAGTGATTGATGAATGTTTCGGATATCATGCGGCCAATTGGCGAATTAGCCACGGGGCTAAAGAGGGCAAAAGTAAGGTGATCATCTGACTATAAGGCTTCTCGTGTGTTGGCGAGATATATTTTGATATAAAAAAATTGTGTCGGAAATTCTGCTTTGCCCAGACACAATATTGTTTTATGTAAATCGTGAAGGCCGATGGCCGGAGACTCGTCACCCGAACTTGAGAATGTGTAGCAAAGCGTGAATTGATGTATATGGTGATATTAGATTAGGTGTATTGTATAAATAGAAATTCAGGTCTGACACAGAAGAACTCGAAACGTCTTGTACCTCAATTTGCCCTAGAAATTTCCAACCAGCAGTCTCATTCCTGTTTATCACATAATGACTACTTCAATCTTGGCCTTCAATTTGTGATAGACAGATTTATGAATGTAAGCATATTTATACATTAGATTATTAAAAAAAACTGTTATTTATTGACAAGATTACCATAATCCTGTCTGTCAAAAATTGAAGGCCGAGTAGAAATGAAGTATTGTAATAGAATTGAATGACGTAGATAAATAAATGTTATTTTAAAATAATCTGCTATTCCTCATCACCGTAACGTACTTCATCTACCCTAGCCACTTCGGCTCGGTTAATTTGCACTTTATCAGACTAGAGAGAGAAATATTCTTCGAAACTGTTCGGCCTTCATTCCGTTCCATTTCGGATAATGTGAACATCTGTCGGTTAATTCGCGAATTAGATTCGGACATTAGCCGTTCCGTACAGAAGGGACTGGACGCCCGACAGAAGGGATAGAAGATTTTTTTCATGCGAATGTTTTACGGCGTTGCCGTTTCCGTATCCAAGTCGTCACTTTGTTCTGACCGTCACCCTTTTCTTCTACCAGTTGTCTGGATGGCATCGCTTGGCGTACTGCATCTCACCAAGTTTTCCTCTATCTCCGATTATTTATTCTTTCTGGTGTTATCCACCGGACATCGCGCCTCTTCCATTCTTCTTAGGTGGTCATACATACAACAGTCTGATCTTGAGTTGTATTGTGATTGAATTGTATAGATTTAAACTCTGCCGGTATTCATTTTGTGTTATACATCTTCATTCGTGATAGGTTCTAATTTGGAGATCCTGCAACTTCTCCGAAGGGCGCCCAACTCTTAAAGCTTGTAATTTTTTGCATAATCTTTTATTTACTTTCCACATCTCGATACCATATGTGGCAATTCCTTCAACGATTGTTTTATAAATCTTTTTTTTTTAATTTCTTATTCCATTCGTTCACCATATTCCACTTAGTTTATTGACAGCCCTGCGTTCTTCGTACAACATACCCTCGTGTATGGAGTCTGGATTTTTTTGCCCTTCGATGTTTGATTCTCAAAATTGTGATCTTCGCGAATCACGACAATCCTAACACAATATTCGAATTTTTCGTTACATATTTTTACATATTTTGATTAAGTTTTACATATTTTGCAAAACGTATTGTTACTGCACCAATATGATTGCATTTTATTTTGCAAAAAAAATAATAAAGTCTCAAAATTGTTTTTATTTTTAATAAAGGCATATTGTATTTTTGCACATATTCAGAATTGCATGCTGAAAAACTCGGTCACGCCTGCACTGCATAACATGTTGTGACAAGTGAATCTTATCTGTAGGTATAAAATGCATCAGTAAGGCGGGGACGTTGATCTTTAATCCCGATTTTCGACAGATATTAGTTGTCGCAGACATGCAGCACCATGAAGACAATGCTACAGCGAGTGTTTGTACGATGGCTATCATTGCTCTCAAGAATAAAACTGTAGTACCCTTAAAAAATATTCGAGTAGGGCAACTATTTCTTATTTTTGAAATTGGTTAAATAAATATTTAGTTATCGCAATTTCAAATTGTGTAATTGAAATTTAGTTTGTAAATATCCTATAAATTAGAGTGTTATTTTATATTAGATATTAAATGGCTTTTTACATATTAAGTACATAGTTTGAAATGAATTGAATTGATACCTTATTTTACCTGGCGAGACTCGGGTCATCAGGCCGGCTCTTCCGTCTGACCACGCAAATTTCGCTACGCTCCTTTCACCAACTAGCGGAGAAAGGAGGTATTTCTTGGGCGACGAACAGGCGATTTGAATTTAGCTCAGAGGCGTCATTTAGGCTTGACGATCTTTTACCTTCAAGTAAATCTACTAACATGGGACAGCCGGCTTTACTTCCCCTCCGAAGGGAGGCGTAAAGGACGGCGACGACATCGTTCGGTTTTTAACCCGTCAACTTGGGTATAACAGCCCTATACGCTAACCACCATCGCCGCCGATAGGTTGCTGTTGCATACTAGTACATATTTTTCCGGACTCGACTGAGGTAATTCCCTTGTACGTGATTAATCGCGTGGTATCCATGTGGCCCCGTCTCACGCGCCACGGAAGCCGTTCCCCGCCGCCGGCCGGAGCCGAGCTTCGCTCTGCGTGGCTTAAGTGGCCGCCGCCGCCGCCGCCTCCTCCTCCTCCGCCGCCGCCGCTGCCGCTGCCACCGCCGCCTCCACCGCCTCCGCCGCCGCCTCCGCGTCCGCCTCCGCCACCGCCTCCGCCACCGTCTCCGCCACCGTCTCCGCCACCATCTCCGCCACCGTCTCCGCCACCGTCTCCGCCACCGTCTCCGCCACCGTCTCCGCCACCGTCTTCGCCACCGTCTCCGCCACCGTCTCCGCCACCGTCTCCGCCACCGTCTCCGCCACCGTCTCCGCCACCGTCTCCGCCACCGTCTCCGCCACCGTCTCCGCCACCGTCTCCGCCACCGTCTCCGCCACCGTCTCCGCCACCGTCTCCGCCACCGTCTCCGCCACCGTCTCCGGCACCGTCTCCGCCACCGCCTCCACAGCCACCACAACCGCCGCCGCCACCGCCTGCTGAGCTGTGACGCCAGCGCGTCGACGACGTAGGCGGCTGCGGCGGCGGCTGCGAGGGAAACCAGCTGGAACAGAGGTCGCGCGCCGCGCGTGTCGCAAGCCCGTGGCCGCCGCGGGCGACGCTCCGCACCTGTTCGCTCGCGGCCCTCCCCACGCGCGCCACCGGAAGCTGCGGCCGCGGCGCGCCGGAAGACGCGTCGGTGGCGGCGGGACGGCGCCCCATGCCGCGTTTCACGCCCGTCCGACTCTTCCTTGGGCGGTTTTCTTTATGACGGGTCGTCTGTGCGGTGATTCCGTGCGGTTGGGTTCCGAAACACGCTTGGATACGAAGCTTGAGAATTCTGAATCTGTGGGGAAACGATACACGTTCGAACGCTTTTTCCTTTTTGTGTCAGTTTGATTAATTTATTACTTGTATTTCGTTACTTCGGATATTGATATTGTTCTACTTTTATAATGTAAGATATAAATATACTTAAAATACTATTTAAAAGTATGATATCGAAGACTTTTACTTGCAACGAGCCGAACGAGGCGTTGGTGGCGGCGGGACGGCGCCCCATGCCTCGTTTGCATCCCGTCCGATTGTTCATTGGACGGTTTTTTTATGATGGGTCGTCTGTGCGTTGGTTTCATGCCGCTGTGTTCCGGAACACGCTTGGATTCGAAACTTGGGAATTCTGAAACTGTAGGGAAGCGATACACGCCCGTACGATTATTAATTTTCGTTTCGTGTCAGTTTGATTAATTTATTTATTGTATTTCGTTGCTTCGGATATAAGTGTTGTTCTACTTTCAAATGTAACTTAAAAATACTATTGACAGGCACGATATCAAAGTCTTTTACTTGCGACGAGGTGAAAGGCGCATTGGTGACAGCAGTACGTCACCTTCATACGTTTCTTGTTGCTGGCGTTGGCTTTGTTTATTGTGGGCTGGCTGTGCAGTGGCTCCACGTGGGATTACAGTTTTCGAACATGCGGCTACAGTGCCTGGAGGTCAGAAACTAGAAAAAGCAGATAATTTTTGTGAAACGAGTTCTCTTCCTTGCTGGATATTAATTTCGTTTCTCGGACAAGTTGATGTAGGGCCGTCTTCGTATTCGTTTGAAGTGTATAACGCTCCATCTGGCGTTGCCCATCTCTCCGTTTGGTCATTCTTTTTCTACTGCGTATTTCTGAGCGCTCATCTCAAGTTGCTGCTTTTCAACGCTGCTGGATTCCAAGCTGTTGCGCTGGGCTACGAAACTTGAAGAACAGAAACTTCGGAATTCTAAACCGTTGTTGTGGCGCACCTGGCGGTAAATATGAGAGTCGTAATATACTGGCAACGCTAGGAGCCCATAGGGTGCCAAATAAAAACAAATCCTACCAGTTCATACGTATTGAGGGTGAGCCCATGGATCAATCTCTGAGTGCCCGTAGCCCGTTCCTCATTGATCCAATTGTTTGTTGGCCTTCTTTCTTTCTTGTGCGGTAACGCCACGCTATTTATATTTTTCGAACATTTGGTTACATACAATGAGGTTGCGCTGTAGTATTGAGAAGACCAACGAGAAAGAAAACATAGAGTAAACACTCGCGAGAAAGTAAAAATACTCATGCCAAAAAGTTGCTTTTAATACCAGGAACTAATGCCTGATAAGCGACGAGGAGGTGAGAAGAAATACAATGATAAGGCAAAAGCCAAACTTTTCAAGGGAGAATTTCAACAGTTTGTCTCATGTAATATGAACCCTTAAACTTTACTTGTCAAAAATAAGGAAGAATGAGATAGTCTGTTTAAAATCGTTGTTGACAGGTATTGATTTTTAGGTTTTTCACCCTTCATCTCAAAGTTAACGGTCTCTCATCTAGGTTTATTCGAAATCAAAGAGATGTTGAGTTCTTCGGTCAAATTTAATTCATGGCAACGTGCCAATTTCAAAATAGTTGATCGTGAAGATCTGGTAGATTATTTACCCTACCGTCTATCCGGGCGTTTGTATTAAACACGGGTCTTATTTGTTGATCTCTAGAAGGTTAGGTGATTTGGTTGTCTTATTTCCTTTCTAACTAATCTACGGTTCATTCATTCAACACAGACCTTTTATCTCAAGTCCGTGTATTGTTGCTGCTGTAATGATGAGGAAATGATTGTCCATTGCACCGTTACGTGTTGGATTACTGCACGTGTTATTGTGAGGAGGTCGGTGTGGACAGTGTGTGCATGACCCAACCTGGATTGCACTACTCTTGACCAAGGACATGAATCACAGATGTGTTGGTTCCTAAATAGGGAAGTGTAATTTTACGTAAATTGCAGGCTTCAGTGTTATACTGACCTTCGACTGTTCAATCTCACTTTCATGATTGCGCTAACAGAGAGTAGGCGTTTTTATGACCCCTTACAATAACGCTTTGTAGCAATTCTGCTGTCCGAGGAAACTCTATATTCTGGTTTTCGGACATATGATACTTGACAAGGGGCAGTATTCCAGATGTGGCATTACAAGTTCATTTATCGCATTTCTTCATGAACAGATAATTAAAGAAGGTATAAAAGCAATGATCAAGTGGATATAAGTCGAAAACACTTAGCATTCAGTTAGATTAATTTATTTTTATTTTTTCTGCAAAGGTTTCATAACAAAACTTTTACACTACACATGGAATCACACATTTGTTTAAAATAACAGTACAAATAATGATGGTTGAACAAAAGGTTTTTAAAAAAATTGCACAATGAGAACAGATCATGTAAGAGTAGTTCGAAATCGTGGAGACTGAAAAAATGCAGTTAGAAAATCACATACTTGATCAGAATCGGCGAAGGCGAAATAAATTCCACTTCTCTCTGGATCTCAAGAGAATATAATGGATAACACAATGTATCATGAAAGCTGCTTTGAGAAAATGTTATCAAAGAAATTGTTTTTATTAATTTGTTGGAGGAAAAGCATATCAAACTAATAATTATAAATGAAACCATGTGGGAAGCCATATGAATTATCAACACAGAATGAAACGTTAGGACGTAATTACAATATTATTGTGAAAGCTTAAAACAATTGTTGCTGAAAATACAGTTCAAATGGCTTACTTCATGACAACGGTTTAATTAATTAATGATGTTGTTTGGTGTGTCACAATTGTCAGTAAAATTAAAGCCAAACCTATTTCACATTTGGCCCAATGACAAAATTTAATTGTGGATCTTAGTTGTTGTTTTTTTCTTTCGAAATCTAAATTAATAGAAGTTTTAGCAATCTACGTACATTTTTCGTGCACCATCCTGCAGCAAAATGGAACTCACATTTCACCCGCGTACATTTTTGTCATTTTTGTGGAATTCGTGAACCTGTCACTCTGTCGACTGCCCGTTCTTCAAAGATCAGCGAAAGGGGACTAATTAAAGTCCTTTCGCCTAGCGTAGATGTGGGAGCGTTATGTCAATAAGCTTCTGGTTCACTTTATCCTTCTCACTTTCCTGCGGTCGTGGTCTGTGCACGGTGAGCCAGCGTTCGCATTGAAAGTGTGCTAACAGTTTCGCGTCATTACTTCCGCATGATTCATCTGGCACTGAGTCGGAATATTTGGTTTTCAGTGTAACACGTGATACATTTTGCAACTATTTACTCATGAATACACTTCGCCGAAAGCGTGATGGAGGAATGGAAAATCGTATCACGTTGACTTATTGAAGACAATTTTTAATTTCTATAATTTTTCACGTGATGTATGTTTATGGATTATGATGTTCATGATTGGACGATGTCGGATCTAAGAATAAACTAAAAATATATCAAGAAACTAACGCAGTACATTCCTGACTCCACTCCCCCTTCTCTACTCCACCAACTCTCCTAGAGTTTAATTTTCCTGTGATCTCTTTTTAATTTTGCTCTCTTTTAAATTTAAATAATCATACTAAATACATTGATTTTTAATTTGATGGTACATTTTTTTGTGTTATTTAGTTCGTGTTATGGTAGGCTTCTGTTAAGCGATGTAGGCTAAATAAATCTTTTTTCCTGCGCTGATTCTTTGACATCAAAGCCCTTGTGATCATTCTGTTAACGTGGTTCCCCCCGCAGTTAATAGAATCAGCTTTGCGGAAGTGGAATGAGATTACATCATCTCGGCTTCATTGAGACAAATGCGCTGGCGGAGTTGGGAAGAATGTGCTACCTAAATTCATTGGAGTACGTACCGCCATTTAAGGAATTTACATAATGCCCTTTACGAGAGTACGTGACGTGTTACACTGATGATAACAGTAATTTTGCGTGTGTGTACTTAACGTCTTTTATAACAACGTGAATTGCTGTCCGGAAACAATACGATGCACATTTGCACTAAATAAATTCACATGTTAGTTCTTCGACCGTAAACTTTTCCAGGATCCCTTCCTATTTTGGATCATAAAATTCTTTGTTAATAAGTTAATGAAACCAAAATGACTTCCATAAGCTATCATCAATACGCTAGCCTTGAATGTCGATGCATCCTCCCGAGGAATAAATCTTTGTAAACTAAAATTCTAAAGAATGCTGCCCATTGCGTCATCAACTTTACTCTTATCTAAGTATTGACTGCAAATGAAAACTTTCAAGAGATTCAATTTCCAATAATGTATGTATCTTTCGATATCGCTGGATCCTTCGGAGGAAAAAATATTTGTTAACTAAAATTCTATAGAATGTTGTCCATTGTATCGTCATCTTCACTCATATCTAACTAGGGCCCACAAATGAAAATGTTCAAAGGATCCCATTTTCAATGATGTAGGTAACATTTGCGGCGGCGATGGTGTAACGGTTAGCGTACTGGACTGTTGTACCCAAGTTGGCGGGTTCATACCCGATCGAAGCCGTGGATTTTTAAGGGCGAAAAAATCCTTCATACGCCTTCCTTCGGAGGGGAAGTAAAGCCGGCTGTCCCACGTTCGTAGATTTACTTGCATGTAAAAGATCCTCTAGCCTAAGTGACGCCTCTGAGCTAAATTCTAATCGCCTCTTTCTCGCCCAAGAAATAGCTCCTTTCTCTGGTAGTTGGTGAAAGAAGCGTAGCGAAATTTGCGTGTTCAGACGGAAGAGCGGGCCTGATGGCCCGAGTCTCGCCACGTAAAATAAGGCAAATTCAATTCAATTCAATTCAATGATGTAGGTATCATTCCAGTGCTTTAAAACGTAGTTGTCAGGGGGCGGTGTTCCGCAGGGACCATTCCGTGGCCCAGTTTTGACTCTGAGAGGCTCCTGTGAATGAATGGGTGTGTGCAGCGCACGTGTTGCTCGCGAGCACCTCTGAGGAGCCCGCCCGCCGCCCGAGGGCGCCTGGCGCGAGTGCAAAGACCTCATAAAACAGCGCCGGACGCCCCAGCTCCGACGGCCACGCTGATAAACACTCGCAGGCGCAGGTAGTTCCCGGCTCTGGCCACGCCCCCTCCCGCTTGCGACTTGTTATTTTTGTTTTGTTTTGTTTTGTTTTACACGCAGCTGTAGTACTTGAATCAATGGAACACCTGTGGAGGGCGCGAATTGAATTACGTGAAAAATATGTATTTAAGTAGAAGATACGCCGAGCGAAGTCGCTCAGGGCGCAGCGCGTTGACTTCGCATTCGGGAGTCCCCGGTTTAGTCCCCGCGCTTGCCATCCTGATTGGGGGTTTTCATGCTTTCCCTCGGTCATCCAGGCGAATGCTGCGATGGTACTCCCAAAAGGCTACAACCCCAAAAGCGGCGTCGCTAGCAACTTCCCTCGCAACTTTTCGTCTCCCTTTCCCGATCCCTCTTCTGCTTCCCTATCTTCTGTTCCCTTATTCTGTTGCTTTCCTTCTGTGCCAGTAGTCACTGCCCTGCTTTGCGCAGCTCTTGACCCCTTTCTCACCCTGTATCGCCGAATCGAAGGTTTTTTTGAACAACATTTCTGTTCGAAAAGGAAAATTATTCACACGACAATGAATACGAAAAAATTGAAGATATTTGAAGACTAGTAAATTTTTCTTCTCTTGCTGTGCAGTTACCGCGAATTCAAGTGTTTTACCTTACTCATATTTCTGTTAATTTGCTGTGGTAACAAGGGGAGCAAATACATGCATTCATTTGTAGCCTAATGTGAACTGTTAACAAATTATTACTCGAGTAAACTGTTTTATCGAAACAAATTAATCTTGTTTATATTTTATTTACATGAATATGAACAATAATGTTTGTTTTGAATTCAATTATTTGTTTAAATGAATAAATACCGTGAAATAATGTTTTCTGTTTTTACTGAATGTTTCGCATATTTATTGTGTGATTTTGGTTTTGCGCGAAGTGCTATCCGTGCTATATTGTCAAGAGAGTCTTATGACTCTTGGGGGTTATAAATTATAATGGCCAACAAGCATTTATAACCACAGCTTCATAAATGGAATAAAATAACCTCCCCAGAGCGTATCTTTTTAAATGAAAGTTATGATGCATGATCCAATCACCAATAATAAGTAATACGATATGCTTTTTCAACTCACATTGTAAGGTGACGCATTGACTTATATTTGATACTAAATTGTTGTTATCGCCGATGTGTAGTGTGGATAATGTATAGTTGCTTTAATTGGTTTTACAGTCCGATAGAATACGTGCGAATCAGACAATCTGAATGAAGAATAGCGCATGTTACGTCATTATGTACGGCCGAGGCTCTTGTATATGAGATTATGACAGGGGTATTGCAACACGATCGTTGAACATCAAGCTTTTAACGTTGTGAATAGTTTCTTTGTTGCGTGAGGCATCCTATTCAAGAAATGTGTTCCGCTTGAATACCATGCTATAAGTTATTTGCCTGAAGTGAGAGGGCAAATGTTTGATTAGAGCCAGTTAAAACTTTCACTTTCCTTCAAAGGTATTTATCAATGTTGATAATAGTACTTCTAAATTAAGTTTCATCACATTATTACTAGTAGTAACATTCAAATCCTTTTATGTGCGTGTGAATTGTTTTTTATTATAATTTCTCAGTAAATAGATGTTCTGAAGCAAGCAAATAGGAGTTCTTGTTCTATATATTCCGCTTGTTTATGGTTTGGCTTGTTATATTAGTGAAGCAATTTCCTTTGTCAATGAATTTAAACAGCTTCTGTAGTATCAAAATAAATCAGAACAGAACGTAACTAAAGTAACCAGGCTTATCGAATTAGATAATACGTAAATTTCTCTACATTGAAGCACTTTGTATATTTACTGGAAACTTAATAGAGATGAAATTAATTTTTTTTCTCTTTACAGGTGAGTATCCTACGATTTCTGGCATCCCTCAGTGTTCGAGATCAGTATACAGCAGTAAGGTAATAAGAAGAATATGCCTGGTAGTATTGTTGTAAGAAGCATAAGAGGTCAGTTTTGATTGACAAATTCCTTATTTATATTAACTAATAAATTGATTGAAACAATAATTATTAACATAAGTTAATGTTCCTTGATTTCGAAATAAAATACATTGAGTAGCTATACCTCATTAATGATAACATCTCCAAGTCTATCGTTGTTTTGATCCGCCTGTTTGACATTTGAAACGCTGTCATCCCCAGATTTCATTTAGCGATTCTTTCACCGTGCAATTAGAACACGAACGAATTCTATCCGTACTCACAAAACGTTTTGTGTTTGATTCACATTGATAAAAATATCTCCGCCTTATTCATTGTACTTGCTCGATGTAATCGGAATAATTGGGTCGGCTCCGGATAGCCCGGGCCAGCGGAGGGGAACACCGTCATCTCGCGGACAGAACATGAACTACACAGAGGGCCAACTGACCCAACCAATACTCACGCAATGCATTTCGCGAATTTCGAATCCACATTTGTCGGCTCCCCGCCAAGCCACTGTCGTCTCCGCCGCAAGTCGAGGTCACCGCAAGGGCGCTGTTGGTAACTCTCTGGTGGGACAGGCAGACGCATTTTCTAGTCCTGACCCATAACCGGCGTACCCGGGTCAGGAGGCTTTCCGCAGGGCTAGCGATAGGGGGAAAACCCTAAAAAGGGTTTATTGTTTTTCCACAAGTTAAAAGGGAAAAAAAAATCTTTGATGTCATTCGAAAAGCCGCGCTGGGCAGTCGTTCCGGCCTGTTTCGACCGTAGTTTCGACCGCTGAGTCGAAGCGCGTGGTTCGAAGCAGATGCGCCGCCGCGCGGGACCGATGGCAGAGAGGGAGAGCCTCCGAAGGGGAAAGTGATGGCCCCCGGGCACTTGACCCGTAGCGCAGGAACATGCAGCGTCACCCAACCGGCGGCGGCAGACGGAACGAGGGCACGAGGAGAGGGAGGGGGTACGGTGACGACTGGTTGAATCGTGATTTTCGAAATCAGATTATATTTTTTTTTTTCATCATTTAATGATTTTTACGATGAATGATGAATCATTTACTGATTAATGTTTTAAATTGGCCTTTTTTTTCAATTTCTTCTTTTGCGTCATGTCTATTAATAAAATGTGCAAATGAATTACTTATTAAAGCGCCAAATTGCAGTTTATAACAATTATTGGGCTTTTTCAAGGGAAGTGACTTTGGAGTGTCAAACGAGTTGCATAATAAGTACTTCTTCACATGCTATTCAAGAATGAATTTTTTTTACTAAACTTTTTTTACTAAATGACGCATTAATTACGATGCGTAAAATTTCAAGTATAGTCTAAACATATGTAGAATTCAGCGTTAATATTAACGTAGACAAAATTCTGTACAAACTAATATACTTAATTAAAAATTACGCTGACTACAGTTTTGACAAAATAACTAAAATATTGTATATTCTTTTGTTTTAATTTATTCCTTGTATGGAAACTAAACATTAAATCTTATGATAAATATTAAGAATAGTAATTTAGGGAATTTAACATCCATGTAAAGTCGTGAACATTTAATGAGTCTGTATTAAAGAGAGCATGTTGGAAATTAACAAAATAAGAATATTTAATAATACAGTTCTTTGATAGAAATGATTCTTGTCAATAGCATACACTTAGGTAAACGTAGGTATTTAATGAGAAAAATAAGGTTTCATCCCAAAAATTAAAATATGGATATAAATATTATTTAAATAAAAATCACATTTAAATCAACAAATTTTATTTCAATAAAAAAAGTGTTTTCGAATGCTTTCAAAATATAAATATTTGAGAGAGACAGAGGGGAGGGAGAGTTCTGCCATGGGCGCAGACTAGAGGCGGAAGCGTGACGTGCGGTCTCGACCTTGGCTGTGGAGGGGGGGGGGGCGGAGGGGCTGAGTGCGGGTGGAGGCGATTGCTATTATGGCAGCGTCGCCGGCGGCGGAGGCTGGAAGTGCGCCGGGTGTGAGATGACTGTCAGAGTCGACGGCGGGGAGGGTGGCGGAGGTGAGGATGATGAAACAATATGGGAAGAAGAGCAAATGGGATCGTGGGGGCAAGGACGAATACGTGTAGCCATGGGGGAAATGATACGCAAAAACTGATATTGCTAGGGTTGATCGTTTTTTAGATATTTTAATAAGACATTTTTGTAATTATTATTTAATGTTTTCGAGCTCATCAACTGCACTGGCCATTTGTTCCGTAAGTGTGCTGGAAGTTACGGTGTTCTGCCCTAGTTGGATGGTAACACCTACACGTTTTGCGGGGTTTTCCTCTCCTGTTATCTCCCACCAGAGGCGCACCACCCCAGCCAGGGCCATCTCTAAACTCCCAATATGTAGCAGTGTTCGATATTGAAGTGTGTGAGGGAAGGGGTGAGGATAGGACAAGAAAGAGGAAGGAAAGATCACGCCCGTTTGTTAGGTCAGCATTCGCCTGGTGTTGATCGAGAAAACCACGGAAAACTATCGATCAGAGCAGCCGGCTGCTAGAATTTTCTTCCAGTCAGCAGTTGTCTTCCCATAGCTATGTAGCTAAGTGTCGAAAATCCTGTCCTCTGCGGGACTCTTGACTCTTGGACATCCCGGTCAGAGGCACTACAGTGGCAGTGAATTGAATTGAAATAATGCCTTATTTTACGCGGCGAGACTCGGGCCATCAGGCCCGCTCTTCCGTCTGACCACGTAAATTTCGCTACGCTCCTTTCACCAACTAGCAGAGGAAGGAGGTATTTCTTGGGCGACGAAACAGGCGATTTGAATTTAGCGTCATTTAGTCTTAAGGCTTTTTCACATGCAAGTAAATCTACTAACATGGGACAGCCGGCTTTACTTCCCCTCCGAAGGAAGGCGTACGAAGGATCAGTTGATGCGGTGACCCACCGCAGCCGGTCTAGTTGTTCGAGTTCATCACCTTTTTCACTCCCTCCCCTTAGCTCACCACTGAACTGGCGTAAAACAACAAAATTTACGCGTGGGGTTCCAAGTGTTGTCGACCAGTGCTCTAGTACGTGTTTTGTTCGTCCGTGTTGGCAACGCGTCCGTGGCCGTGGGTGCGCTCCGTGCACTCCGCGTGTTGTGTGCGCGCCGTCGCTTTCGTCAGGTGGCGGAAGGCCTGGTCGTACGCGAGCCGTTCGATCGTATCGACGTAATGACAGCGAGAGCCCCATTAGCGTGGACGCTGTCCACGTTGCGTGCCTGCTGCACACGTCACAGCCCATTTGAATCGGTTCTGTTCATGGACAAGCCTCTAACGCAACGGTTTGTAATGAAATCGCGTTCATTGCCAATTGCGTTCGTGACGACTCGAATTTACGTTTCTATTCGTGACTAATGATTGAAATCAGAAATAAGTAGCTACAACCTGTGGAAAGAATGAATAACTTCTATTTCTCGACGTTTGCTTTTCAAATTAAGCCTAGATATAGGACGGTTGAAGGAATGTCCAGAAAGGAGTTCTGAGAGATACACGCATGCTACCTGTAAATAACCGAAATATTTCCAGCTCCTAAGTTTCTTCATCTAGGAATTAGTGTGTACAAGTTTCTCTGTAATCGATGTGTGTGACGATCAGTATTAACATTTATTGTACAAAGAAATCCGCGATAAAAGGTTTTCTCAATGAGAAAAAATGTGTCCCAATGACTTGTGTATATTTTGATTTATAATCAGTATTTATTTATTTTTAATCAGTGTTTTTTCGATTTTATTGCCCGCCCCTGTTCTCCATTTAATTTAACAGCTCAAAACGCACGTAATAAAACTTGATAACGTAATTTCTATTAAATAAATTATATCTCTGAGTAAAACTGAGATGAGGAAAAGTTTTTGATTCGTATATTTCAATCATTTGTGTTCATTAACAGGATTATCGATAAAGGGGTAAAATAAATATTTGCTCTAACAACTGCTAATACTTCTGGTTCTAAAGTTTATCAAGTATATGTACATTAGTATATTATTATTTTAGGGTTTTTTCACTATTAGATAATTTTATTAATTTGAGAAACAAGACACACTGAATACATCGGATCACTTCAAAACTATTGTTTTTTAAGAAGACGTTTTTTCTTAAGACTTTCTGTGTCTGCTATATGCGGATTGAGATTTTTTCTTTTGGCCTGTATTCACGATTAAGGAATAATAATATGGCTAAGACTTTGTTGTTAGAGTATATTTGGTACAGCACGATTTTCTACTTAACGTCACTTTCAATGCGATATTTTGTCGGTAGCCCAGCTCTTTCATCACGAAAGGGGCTTTCTGATTCGTTCTGCTCAACTTGCTCTGTCAAAAATGACAGTCGACTCGATCTCTCTCGCCTACAACCTGCTCTCCTCAGCTTGAAAGTGGCCGCTCGCATTCTCGCGAGTTCTGTCACATCTAAAGATACTGCACAAGCAGACGTGGGAACGCGATTCTTGGAAGCAATTTGTGCCAAAGAGCAGCGCTGCAGCTGACTTGAATTGAAGTGGTTGTGTTGCGGAATTCTGAATCGTTTACTCATTATCCGATAGGTTAGACTCACCCCACAGCACAGGCCACACAGACTTGGGGAGAGAAGGTATTGAGTAATTAATAATCGTCTTAAAAATTGGTATCTGAACTCTTGGAAGGCAATTTCTTCCTTTTTGTTTTCTTGTTGCATATCTTTTTCCAAGTTATCTCGTTTGTATATATTCTGGTATTTTTCCGTTCGTTTAAAAATAAAGGTTCACAGTATAAAATTTATTTTCCCATTATTTACGTTTCCTAAGGTATGACACTAAATTATTGATTTAAAAAATGTATATAATTCATATATCATCGTGCTACATTGTCACTCGTACATCATCTTGTGCTCGATTTCTATTTTATTTGTTCGCGGGCGATCTGTCCTTCCTTTCCCTTGTCCTATCCTCACCCCTTACCTACACACGCTTACACAAATATGCACTACTCGTCGACAGACGCGAGTTTCTCTCGGGAGTTCTTGTCCCGACTGTGGCGGTGCCCCGCTCTTGGTAGATATTTGATTGGGGAAACCCCTCAACATTATGTGTACGACGGTGCCGAAACTCGCCATCCAGCGGAGAAAAATTAGTGCCACCTTCCAAGAGAAAAACATACACTGTACTTAGAGGGTTAATGACCTTAGCAGTTGAAGCGCCTGAAAACTTTAATCAAACAATCAGTTTAATAAAAGACTAAAAAGACGGGAGTTCGTACTTTTACTTAGAACAATATTTGGATTTCCATTACTACCCTCGACCACTTACTATAGATAGCTTAGTGTAAAAATGGATCGCATTGACAGCTACTACTTGGCCACTGCTGGGGACATAACTGCAGGTTATTTCCATGCACTCATTTTGTCAGTGCATTCGTTTTCAGTTGGCTCCATTGTAATTGGTTTCATCACTACCTTTTCTTGCAATGACTTCGCTCCGCTTTACGTTCATTTGCTTCTCGACCTGGCAAAGCGGCCGCTTCTTAGAGCTCTACGCTAAGGAACAGCTGACGGGGTTGGGCGTGGGTTGTTGTGTGCGGGTGGGCGTCGCTTGCGCCTTCCGCCTCGCCCTTCGCCCTTCGCCCTCGGCGCCCACGTGCCCCGCCCGTGACCCAGCCGCGCGCTCCGGACACGCCAATTGCCCGCTGCCCCGCCCCCGCCCCCGCCCCCGACTCACGCAAATCGCCGGGCGGCGGCAGCGGCGGCGGCGGTGGCCTCTTAGATTCAGCGATGACGGGGCACTTGGGAGCCGCTCGCCTCCAGTTGTCTCGCCCCGGCTGCCGCGCTCGCTCCAGCCACCGACTCTCAGAGCAAGCACTGCGGCCGACTGAAGAAGGCTCCGTGCTCCTGATGATGCTGGACGAAGACGACATTCTGCTTGAAGCGACCAGAGGTTTGGCGGGACTCAACAACACACCGTGATGCAGGATTTTGGACATTGTAGTTACAACTGTGTCTCTTTTCTTCTGGTGGATTTCGGAGAGATGACGTGCTTAGTAGGCTAAACGAGCGAGCAGTGTGGTCTCTACTCATGATGCAATTGGACGGAAGCTACATTCTGATTGGAGCCTGTACTGGTTTGGCTGCTCTTAAGAACACGGTTTGATATTGATGTTGTGAGCATTTTTTATGTATCCTCTCTTCTCGTGGATTGGGAGAAAAAAATGATTGGTTTAGGACAATTTTGTGAACATTTTTGGTTTAATCTCCCCTTTTCTGATGAAGTTGGAAGAAAAGGCGTGCTTAACGGACTGAGTGAACGAGCACTGTGGCAAGTCATACATTCGGTGACCTTCGTAAAGATGGAAGTGTACGGCATTCTGGTTGGATCGGCTGGTGTGTTGCCTAAACTCATAAACGCATGGATATGTTACTGAAGTAGTCGTGGAATGAATGGTAATATTCTCAAAATGTTTATTAAATCTCTTTGTTTCTGTTACGATTGGAAGAAAAACTATGTTCCTTGCAAAGCAGATAGAGAGAGCAGTGTGACCTGTTGAAATGTCTGTTTCTGTTGAATCTGAAAGTAAACGACGTGTTGGTTGGAACTAATAGAAGCTCGCCTGTGTCAAGAACTAGGAGACTATGTGAGCACAGTGAATCGCCCTAGAGAGAATTTTTGATTTGTCCTTGATGTAATTGAAAACAAATGAGCTAAGTTCTAGTTCTTCGACTACCACAACCACCAACGCCCCCACCTCAGAGCATTCGGTAGTTTTCCTTTTTCCCGAGTGTGGAAATAATCTTCAGAATGGATCGAACATTCAGAAATGCATCTAATTCAAAGATACGAATATGCTTTGTGGCTTTCTTGAAGTTTTAAAACTGTCGTATTGAAATTTGTGAAGTGCGAAGTAATCTGCTCGTCGATTTGAAGGCGTGCCGTGAACAGTTGTTTCAAAACACATGTTCCGATGATGTCAGGCGGATGTTATTCTTCAAACTGCAGCTAGTGGCGACTGTGAAGGGAAAAGAAGTTAGGTTACTTCGTATGTGAAATCAACCGTGTCATATGTGCTCGCGTGAACAGCGGGCGTGTCAGAAGGAAACACTTCGTGCCACGGCTAGGTTGCGGAAGTGTTACCAATAGAACCATGCGGTCTAGAGATGAAACTATTATTTGTTTTCTCTTTGGAGGTGTTCAGTGTTTATGTTGATTAAAGAAACCAAATATAAGTTCTACGTGTTTTACTATTATCAGACGCAGCAGGACCACCTTTAGTGGGAGTTCGTGTGACCAAACTGCAAGGTGAAGGAACGATGAAAGAATAATATTTGCCAGCTTTTTAGTGAGAAATCACGTGTTCAAAAACAAAAAACAAAAATCACGAATATGTTCTTCAGTTCCCGGACTATTTGAATGTATACTGTGCTAAACCTTCAGCATTCTCATAATCCTGATGTGTGAGATACAAGCAAGAAGTAGTACGATATCTTGTGATCTTCAAGGCACAACGTCCCGACAAAATATTTGCCAGCTGATTTGAACCTTTACGCAGTGCCGTATGTGTGCTTCTGGCCACCGTTATCGAATTGTACAATGAACTCCGTGGCGTCTCCTAACTGCTGACAGGCCCGTCCGTTGCAGTGACAAAATGAAATTTGCTTTTGTGGTGCGACGTACGCCAGCAAGGACACTGCAATGTAATTTCGAGAGAAGAATGTAATGTGAATTTTGTGTTCGAATGTAATGTGAAAGTGTGGACGGCCATTTTGGATACTGTGTGTTTAGTGATTTTTGAAAGTTTTTTCGTGTCGTGGTATATTTTGCCATGAAAAGTCGGCCGTCGAGATTGTTCTGTAGCACGTTATGCTGAAGGTGAGTACCATTTGAGTCTCTTCTTGTGGCTCCTGACAGGTATTTGCAAACAAGGATATCTAAATGAAATTCCTTTGCAAAAAATATAATGCACGTTTCATTTCGTATTGTGTTAGGTGATCGCAAGATTTGCAAGTCTTATCTTCGTGTTGTAACTGAATAAGGACATATGAAGTGATACTACTTGTGGTATTTAAGTTCGTGTGCATTCAGAACAGTGGCATAGCGTACTGGGGGCGGCAGAGACGGCCCGCGCCGTGCAGCACTTAGGAGGTGGCAAAATTGCACAATAATATTATCTTGTAAACATTTTAGCCAATTCATTTCTTATTTTTGTCGCGCCTACAATTCGGATGAGAATTGAAATTGAAAGAGTTCGAAATGTTTCACTACTTCTTTTCAGGCAACTTCCTTAAATGAATGTATAATAATGACACATTGCTCATTGTAGCGGACCAATTGAAAGAGTTCGGACTGTTTCACTACTTCTTTTCAGGCAACTTCCTTAAATGAATGTATAATAATGACATATTGCTCATTGTAGCTACTGGCAACACCGTCTGTGCTGACTAGTAGGGATTGCCCGTGTTTTATTTTGTGCTTGGATTGTTTATGACAAACATTCAGCGAGAATGACTTCTATCATATAAAGAATAGTGTTCAATATTGTGTAATAATACCTGAAAATTAGATTACAGTGCAGATTATTCCCTTTAGGGAAGTCTATTCAGAGAAAGTTTCATTGATGGATAGTTAGTCGTGCAATTCACATTCGCATGTCTGATATTGTAAGAAAATGTATTTCCGCTAACTCCCAGCAACGATAGTCTGCATCATTATTCTCGGTGATTGACAGTTGGAATTTTGAATTCCCACTGATTGCCCTTTGTAACAGCCCAGCTGAACGCGTTCGTCATTTATCTGATTCTGACAATTTATTGTGCCCGTGACTAATACGTATTTTTGACTGACGTATCTTTCGTAATTCAGAATGCAGACCGTCGGAATCGTGTCTTGTTAAGTGTCGCAAGTTCAAGATTAACTCCATTGAAACACGTCCGTCAGCTGTATTCCCTGAACATGGTCCATGGCCCATGGTCCATGGTCCAGTTTCTCCAACACGTTTCGGTATGAGCTGTCATTAGTACGCTGTTGGAGACGCTGCTATCTTATTGTATGGTGTGAAATGTACCTGAAGTGAAAACCTTGGAATTTTAAGCTTGAAAAAGTGTTGTGTTGGACACAAATAAAATGTAAAATTATTAAATTAACCACTATTTTGTTAAATAATGCAGGAATTTGTGTTTAGCATAAATGACTATTTTATAAGCCTCACAAATTGTTTTCATAATTGTACAATACAGTACGAAGGGTTTCTCTGAATCTTCTAGAAAATCTACATTCTTTTGTCTATTTATACAATTTTAAAGACCGGAAATGAACCTGTGTCATTGCGATGTATTCGTACCGACTCCTATTTTAAAAGTCAATTAATATATAAAAATTCTCGATAGTCAGCTGTGAATGATTTCTCTTCTATTGATGACCCCAAGTTGCATGTAATCTTCACGCGTAACTTTCTTTTATTTAAATGTAAGATTTGTTTGTTTTTGAAAATACTAGTATTTGTTCTTGGCAAAACTTGATATTCAAATTCACGCTTTGTAGTAAATTTTACACACTCTTAATGCTTTCTGCTGCTTAATTATATGATTTCCAAATATCTGCATTTCGTTGAACACCTTCACAACAACAATAAGTAGACAGTTGATCCATTGGTGAAGTGTTTTTGTCATTTGAATACGAGGAAAAATAAAAGGTGTAATCTTTGCCAACATTTCTATTAACAAGGTAAGTGAGTTTCAAGAATAGTTGGACAGAGTAACCCGCAGTTGGCCAGAAAAATAGTTGGACTGAGAACCAAAAACGTAGTCAAATTTGCCTCGCAGATAGTAAATCTGAAGAAATGGCTTATCCGACGAAAGGTGCTTATCTTGACAATAAAAATGCTGGCATGAAAGGCATTTGCCTTCAAATATGAGGTTTATAAATAGGTTATTCTTGTAAAAGTAAGATCAATTTTGTCCCGAGGAATTTTTAACATTCTCTGTCTTAAGCTTATAAAGAAATGTACTCGTAAGTACGCATCTAACAACATAATTTTAACGACGGAGCTTTTGTTCAACACCCTCACTCCTTATTGATTTTATAAGTTGCGAAGAATGTTATATGTGATCTTGTTTCTCTGAGCAATAGTAGGACGGTATCTAATTTAAAGAGAAAAATGCATTTTTCGATACTCGCGTCTGTCGGATTCCAATTTGCATGTGTGTGCTTTTTTTGAACTTGAAAACATTGGATTTTTCGTTCAAGAACGAATACAATTTATAGATTCTTGGTTGTCTGGAAGACACTGTAGTGTAAGCACAGTTACCAACATTGACAACTACATCTTCCGGACAGCTACGAAACTATTGACTCCGATCGCAAACGCCTACGCTTTCGTGAGAGTTTTTTATTTTTATTTTACGGACTTAAATAATTATCTTATTTGTAAATACATCGCTGTGTTGTAAGGTATTAATCTTTTGTTTCCTTAAACCATAGATAGATTTAATGAACGGAGTATTGAACTTAATGACTATTATGATTAGTACTCGTAACATATAAAATACTCAATGCCAAACTACTTATTATTCCGCGTAATTGGCAACAGCATGGATGCAACGGTTATTTTCTACTTTCTGCTCGGAATACGCATCTGATAGAAGCGGGACTGTGTACCTTTCACGTTAACCTTTGAAACCAGACAGAATATATATGGCACTGTACTACCATATACGTTCGAATATTTGTAAGCGACAAAATGTACTGCATCTATTTCACCAAACGTGTTTCCCAAGCATTTCTGCGAAATCTCGATTAGTCAATGGCTCATGAAACCCTGCGTTTGTGGCCGCGCCCCTTGCATTACAGAATGTTGAGTCGAGGTTGCTAGTCACGGAAGGAATCTAACTTGGTCTATTTTTATCTCAGAACATTATTCTCCATTTGTAAGTAGCCGTAAGAGATATTATCATAAAGTACGTGACTGTCAATTAAAAACTGGTAGCGTTTACTAAATGTCGATATTTTTCATGCGTCATTTATATATTTCGTGACCTCCGAATTCGACATGTAGGTTTTCCTTGTGAGATTAGGGTTTTATTGGACATCACATGCAATGCTGTATCGTTTTGTGCGTTAAGATGGTTGTTACTTGAATCTCCGCGTGCCAGTTTTACGTCTAATTCTTCTTCTGCCTCTTGACCCCACCGAGTAGACTTACAGTCTTGTCAATCTTCACAGCGCTTTTATATTCTTTACCAGGTAATCCCTCTGTAATCCCTCTTCCCTTTTTGCCAGTATTTTGTGTTGATAATCCGAATTCAGTGATTCTGTTGATATTTTTTTTCTTGCTTTTCTTTTATTGTCCATCAAATGTTCACCTTTAATTCATTTCATGACTTCGTTTCTTGACTGGTTTTGAATTGTGCAGCCTTTAACTGCGACAAGAAATAGAATTTACTTAGCTTGCATTTATTTTTAATTATTCTCAGTTTGGTCCAGGATTCATCGCCATATTTTATGACCCATGTGGCCATTGCTTCGAAAACTTTCAGTATTTCTTTGTTGCGTGGCATTGAACGAATGATACTCTCTGGTATTCGCTGAGTTTAATGAAAGTGGCTTTTCTGAAGTCAAGTCATTCTTGTTAAGCGAAGGAAGTTAAACTGTGAAGGAAACGGATGCAATTTGATTATCGAAGGTTCGCTGCTGAATTCGTTCCTCAGAAGGAAAAAAGAAATCCTCGAGAAAACGCAATCTTTTTCTAATCTTCTCCACTACCTTGTTCGCGATAGAATTATGCATGAATGCTTCCGACAACGAAATCTCTTTCGGACATCTCCAGTTTAAATTATTTCTATGTATCCCGATGAAATTGTTTTCATGCCTTTTCCCTCTCCCAAATCATCGTTAATGTCATTTCAAAATTATGTTCGACTCTTTTGTTTCTTCCTCATTCTCTTCTTCTCTTCGTCAGTGTCTGCCGCCTCCCTCTTTGACGACGTCAGGTTTTTGCTTTCTCTGCGCTTGAGATGCTGCTCGGGGACAAAGAAGACCGTCGCGGCGTTATGTTTCGAGATATGACCCTCGCACGTGGAGGCATTTTGGGCCACTGTTGGCTCCCGAACGTTTCTCCCCGCAGTTTGAATTTAAGTTGGTGAAACTGTGTGGCCTGGCCACTCCACGAGTTTTGGGCGCTGGGGTAGAAAGTGGAAAATTGAAATTGTGAGTGTTTTCTCGTGAACCGGTCATTGTTTTCTGGGTCGGAAAATAAAAGTAACACGAAAAATGAAAGAACAAAAAACTCGACTTCTTTCGCATCTAAGACGTTTTATTAGCATACTAGTGATGATTTCATAAGTTCTGTTTTGTATGTAACTGTAAAGCCTGTTTCACTGCTTGTTGATTGTTTTGGTTCCTCGATTATCAAAAGCCGTTGCTTGATTCAAACTCTTGAGAAGGCACTTATTATGTTCGCGCAATCGTGTATTTTAAAATTATGAGCGTCAATAACACCATAAAACCTTGAGCTTCGCCATATCGTGAATGTAGGCACGAGGATAACGTTCCCACGCACCTTCAAGTCGGTCATTGCCACTTCTCGCACGCACTGACACCTTCACGTGGTGATCCCCCATCATATCTGCGATAGATGCAGAACAGTGTTTGGCGTGTGTTCTCGTGCTCTGGAGTGAAGGGAAGAGACAGCCGGCAAAGGCATCGCCATGTCGACTTTTTGAACCGACGAATGCACCGTCCGCAAACTTGTTTGCTTCTTACGTAAAAATGAGTTTCTACTTTAATATGACAAAAGAGGATTACGCTAATTAACAAGCTTTTTATTTATGAAGTTTTCATTCTGTGCACTTGGCAATGTGCGGACAGACCTCTCGTTTTACCACCAGTTAGATACGATGAAACATTGTTTTTACGCATTTTACTTCTAATGTTTAAAAGAACTATGACAGTAGATATTTGTCCTTGGACATGGGCACTATTGAACTTAAATGTTAAACTTTATTCATCATCTTCATCTTTTTTGCAAAGATAAAAAGAAGGTTGTGGATAATATGGATTTTTTAGAAAGTTTTCTTTAGAAAATTTTGGGGTTCAACTCTGTCTTTTGAAAAAAAAAGGTATTCTATCTCTTCTGTTATATATGTTCTGAATTCTGCTGATTTAATGAGGTCTATTGCTTGATTTTCCCGACAGAAGTTTAACAATCCTTGGATATACACATCTGGAGGACCGGAATGTATTACATTAGAAATCAGTGATAGTATTCAATTAGACAGGTAATACGGAATCTCAAAAACGATGCAATATACTTGTTATGCCCATAACCGAAGTATGTAGTACAAGTCTATGGCGCCATTAATCCAAACTACTTGTATATAGACGTGAGAATGAGTTAGTCGTGAATGAGTTAGGCTGATTTTATAAAATATTATAAATACACTACTTCATTCATTGAACTTTCTCTGTCCCCCTTACCTTCATTTATTCATATTTCATTTAATGCAGAAATGACATTAATGATTAAACCTATGTGTGGCATTACAATCCTCCAAGCTCCCAAATCCAGAACAAACATTGAACAAATTGTTCGCTAATTAATTAAACGTGTTATTGTGTCATTCCATTTCTGACTCTAGCTGTCCATTTGATTGCATGAGAGCTTATGACTAAACAGTGTGGAAGTGCTTTCATGGTTAGAACAACTGAAGAGTGACAAGCGTAACCAACACAATTGCGGAGTGTTTATGAGGGTCAATCGACGTAAAAGTACACAGATAACGAAGTCTGACAGTCGCACGGGAATTTATTGGCTTAGACAACATATTCATTCATTACATACTATAAATCACTTTATCAAATTCATAACCACGCAAACGTTTAATGAAACTGCAAAATAATGTAGTAAACATGTAAATATATGTGGATTGTGTTATGAATAAATGTTTGTAGGAATAGCAATTGTATTTGCTAGATAAAATTTGTTGAAATGAAATATTTTTCTTTATTTTTAATATTTGTTTTACTAAGCAAATAATCGAAAGTATTGAATCTCCCATGTTGTTAAAAAAGGTATATTTTACTTAAGAGTTTATTAAATGAAGTTCATTTTACCTGTTAAGAAAGAAATTATTTGTCAAACTAATTTGTCGGACTACGTGCAAAACAGATAAAATAGAGTAATAAAGGAAAAACAGAAAAATAATGCAAATTGAACGGAGATAAAAGTTTGTAGAAACATTTGTTAAAGAACTGTTAGCCGTAGAATTCAAACTTTTATCTTCGTTCTATGTGAACTATTTTTCCCCTTTTTACTGTATTTTATCTACTTTACTTCATTTCGTTGTTCGTTTTCACTTTTTGTGGGTTCTCTGCTTTAGTTGGCTTCTTCTAATTTTCCCCCTGACTTAAAATTCTTTCTAACTCTCCTTTGAATTTCCTCTTATAGTGTTCTTTTATAATTCATTTTCTCATTTTTTCTCACTCGCTCTCAGTCTCAGACTCGTACAAAGTCTTTCTTATTCTCATTCTCTCTCTCTCTCTCTCTCTCTCTCTCTCACGTTTGGTCTCATTCTCTCAATCTCTCTTTTTTCTTTCTCGTCACTCTCCTCTCCTCTCTATCATCTCTCTCTTTCTATCTCTTTCTCTTTCCATATATTTCTCTCTCTCTATCTCTCTCTATCTCTCTCCGCACAAATTTCCGTCCCTTTATTACGATTCTTGTTCTCACTATATCAACATTGTTTGCTCTTGTAAGAAATATCCCTCAATACCTGCAAGCATCGTGGCTTTTCTTGTAATTACATGAAGCACCGGATGGCACCCGTCAGAGTTGCGTTCTCTCTCCGGTAGAGCGCACCGGCTGACGCCAGCGCCTCGCGCTCCCTCTGGCGCCCACAGCAGCGGAGGCGGCGGTAGTGGTGATGGTAGCTGTGATACGAGTGCACTGAGTGCGGTGGGGGGGTGGATGAAGGGGCGTTAGCGGAGGTGGTGGAAGAGGTGACGTTGGTGGAGGCAGGGGTAGAGGAGGGGTTTGTAGGCGGAAGCGCGTTGAATGGAATTCCGAAGGGTGGCGGTGGCGGTGGTAGCAGCAGCAGCAGAGGCAGTGGTGGCGTTTATGCTTGCGTGTCGGTGTCAGGGGCAGCGACGGCGGTGGCGCTGGCGGTAGCAACGTGTGCAGTGGCTGCGGTAGGGGGTGGATGAAGGGCCGTTGGCGAAGGTGGTGGTGTTGGTGCAAGTGACGGAGGCGGAGGCGGTGGTAAAATTGGAGCGATGACGATAGCGAAGGCGTTGGCGGAGGGGGTGGGACACAGGCGGTGGGGGAAGTGTTGGGCGGAAGCGGGATGAAGGGAATCCCAAGGGTGGAAGCACAAACATAAGCGGTGGGAGCGGTAGCAACGGCAGAGGCGGTGGTGTCAGGGACAGGGCAGCGGCGACCACGACGGCGGCGAGGGCGGGGGCGGCGGCGGCGGCGGAGAGAGCGGTCGAGTGACCCTAGCCTAATCAGGCGCCCCGTCCGATTGCGAGTGATTTATGGCATTATTTTGACGGGCGACTAATTCCAGTTCAAGGGGGCGGGAGGGGGCGGCCGGCGGCGCCGTCCTATGAAGCCGTCACTGCCTGCGTCTCCCCCCCTCCCCGCTCCCCGCCTCCTCAAGCCTCGATTTGTCTCTATCGCTTCGGCGGGTTCTTTGTGCTGCGGTGTAATTTAAATGCGGTTCTGCGTGGTTGGAAGTCGTGTGTGGGTTTTTGTTTCGGAGTGCTGCACCCGATCGCTTTACTAATTGATTTGTGTGGAACTGCGCCTAAACCAGCGTTTCTTAACCTCATAACACTTGTACACCTCTTTGAAAATATGTTTTTATTGTTTGTCCCATACTTGATGTAGTGTTTATCTCTTTAAGGAAGCTGTAGAAGCGCAAAAAGTCAATTGGAGATGCTTTCTGACAAAATAATTGTTTTTGGAGAGGAGAGGTATATCAATTCATGAACCAGGTGCTCTGGGTGGAGGGTTAGTGATTTGACAGAGGAGATCGTAGTTAAGCCCTCATCAATCATCAGACCGCCGTCACATGCTCGAGTTAGTTCTGGTCAATTGAGATTGAAAGATAACCTTGTTCATCACATTGTCGTTTGTCAGTATTTATTTCCACCAAATGCATGCCCCGTTTTCATTATTAACTGAAAACTTCGAGTTGTGTTAATACAAATGTTACGTGCACGATCTCCATCAACTATCTTCACTACCAGCGTCACTCGTATTATCGTCACACTAAAAATCGGCTCTATCACGCTATCATTGTCAGTCATATTGGATTATCACTGTTGCTCACACTACTACTCTCTATCATTTCACTGCTCTGTATCTTTGTCACTGGAGATATCACTATCACAGGCACATACTCTTTCGTCGTCACAGTATCGTGAGCTCTCTTTCTATCGTCATTCACACCGCGAGCGTAGGCCGGAGTCAGTAACTACTGTCCGGAAGACGCCGCGTGTCACGTGACGACGCATGTCAGTGACGTCACGCTGGTGACGTTCAAGATCCCGATTGAATGAAACCGTCAACAGCTGGTACCTGCCTGTGACGGAATTGGATAAATCGCGGTATAGTGCCCTGTTTCTCCCGAACAGTGTAGTTGATACTGTCATTCTCGCTGTAAACTTCATTCACAATATCATTATTGATAGTCAATATTACGCAAGCTATGGTCACAATGATCATCGCCACCATCAGTGTATTGCTGTCCCCACACGAAACTTGCGCCAGGCCCAGCGTCGGTGTTTCGCGCCTCGGGTGTTAGCGCGGCGCGGGCGATACGCAAGCGCTGAAGGCGGTCAGGGCTCTTCGCCCGGTGACACGAAACGGCTGCGCGTGCTACCCACACGCACGCACCATACACACCTCGCACACGACGAACACACACACACACACACCACACACACCACACACACTACACACACTACACACCACACACACACACACTACACACCACACACACACACACCACACACTACACACCCAACACACACACACCGTCACCACACGACACACTGCTCTCCGGGTATTTTGTTTTTGGGCGGAGTGTCGGCGATTAATTGATAGATATCCACCCCTGATCATTCATGTAGGGAAGTAGTCTTGGCAAAAACACTATAGTTCTAACACTATAGTAGGTTCCTACATCCCATTACCTTTGTACGAAGTACCTTTGTACCTACCACGTTTAACTTTTGTACGAAGTGTTATGCTCAGATTAAAGCAGCTTTGCGAAGCTGATTACGAACTCATGACCGCGAAAAACAATATTGAAAATTCGTAGCAATATTTGTCACATTTCAAAATATTTTGTAGTGAATTTTTCGGTCCTTCATATGGCTACACTTCCTTCCCGAGGGATGATTTTAATCTCACGTAGAATCCCACCACGAGTTGGTGCCAACAAATACAATACTTTTACCTCAAGGCCTCTGCCGAGTACAATCTCGTTCATTATCACCCCCTTTGTGTGTCGCGTTCTCTGCCCCTCCGCCGCCGCCGCCGCGCCATCTCGTCTGGCCGCCCCCGCCGCGTGCCTCTCGCCCGGGGCGAGGTCACTCGCTCCATTATGTGGCTTCCCTCTTGTCTTCAAACGCCGCGCCGCGTTGTGCTGCTGGGCGTATCTCCCCCACGCGCTATCAGCCGCGGCACGCCGCCCCCCGACGCCACTGACACCTCGTGTGCCGCCCTTTGAATCTCCCTGCCCTCCGCTGCCGACCAATCTGCCGACTTGGCCCTGCAGCTGCTGATGTTGATGGGCGTTGCTGCTGATGTTGATGGGTGTTGTCCGCCCTCTGAAAAGACTTCAGTAGTGGAAGAAAATTAGAACAGCTGAAAGTCTTGATTGATTAGTGATATCGTCCCGTTAGCGTAGTGCGTTTTTCTTTTATCGCTGGTGGTGGCGGTGTTCTTCATCCTCTGAATGGCGAGAAATCCGGCGCCGACATGCCCTGTGACTTGCGGAGTTTTCCGAACGAGGTATCTCCCAAGAGCAGGGCCCGGTCCCAGCCGGGAGAAGCTCTAAAATCCCGATATCTGTGGAAGTGTGTGTCCGCGTATGTGTGCGTGTGTGTGTGTGTGTGTAAGGGAGGCGTAGTAATAGGACCGGGAAGAGGAAGAAAAGATCGCGAGGTCCGTGACCCGTTTTTTAGGGTACTGCTCCGTCATTCGCCTGGCGTTGATCGGAGAAATCGCGGAAAACTACCGATCAGAGCAGCTGGCTGCCAGAATCCTTCTCCGCGCAACAGCTTAATTCGATCTACCATTATAGCTGGTGTCGAAAATCGTGCCACCGTGGGGACTGGAATCCTACGATCTCCCGGCCAGAGGCACTGCAATGGCATCAGTTGACCCTCTAAGCCACCTAAGCCGGTGCGGGAGATGTGGGAAGGATGATAACTTCTGAATTCGACCTAGCTCTGTCGTTTCTGTCTAATGTCCTGACACCATGGGGACTCGAACCCTAGAACCTCCTGGTCTCAGGCATTGCAGTGACGTCAATTGATACCCTGAACCTCCTAGGCTGGTGCGTCCTCAATTGAGGTCTGTGGGCGTTAATGGTTTAAATTTCTATGTTTGTGACAATTGCGAGCTATTTAGGATTTATCTGCGTAATGAGGAATGTAACGAAAGAGCAGTGCGGTAGAATTTTACAAGGTGCTCGAAAACTCAACAACAAAGGAAATGAGTGGAGTTGATCAGAAACGTCCTCAAATGAGGTCTCGAGGCGTTTATGTTTGTAACTATTGCAGGCTATTTATGATTTACCTACGTAAAGGAGAAGGAAGGTAGTAAAAGGGGAATTAGGTAACATTTGACCAGGTGCTCGAAAACTCGACAACAAAGAAAATCAGTGCAGTTGATCTGAAATGTGAGTCCTCAAATGAAGTCTTTGGTTTGAAATGATGGCGGATGAAATGAAGGAATGAAATGATCAGAAATCAAATCAAGCCTCTGGCTGTTAATGTTCGCAACTATTGCGTGCTATTTGTGACTCACGTGCGCAACGGGGAGCCCCAGATTCGCCCCCCACAGCCGCCCTCTAACAGCCGTCGCTCGCCTCGCACCTCCTCGCCAAGCGCCGCGTCACGCCGCCCCCGCCGAGGCGTCGCCCGACGCCGCGACGCCAGTGGCGACGCGATGTGCGGCGGCGACGCGGGCGAGCGCTTCGCCGTGGGGTGCTTCGGCGGCGGCGGCGGCGGCGGCGGCGGTGGCGGCGGTGATGGCGGTCAGGGGTTGCAGAGGCGCCGGCAGCGGGGGAGGAGTATACGCCCCGCGATTTACCTGGCCTCGCGACGACTCAGAGGTAGTTCGCGGATACTCGGCTCGGGTAAGCTGGTTGCTGGCGTAGTTGGTGCGGCACGGGTGACCCTAACGGCGGAATTGAAATTGTCTTCATTCTGAGTGGAGAGGTTCAGGCTTGACTGGTAGCGATCGCGTTATTTTCGATGCGCCGTTTGCGCTGTGCGTTGTGCCGAACGCACGGTTAGGGTGTTGGGTTTTTACCTGAGCAGTACACACGTACTGAAAAATCTATGGTTGTGACGTCTGGTTTTACTTCCCCTCCAAAACCCTGATTGGGTTTTTGTGGCCAGGAAATACTTCTTCGTTCTTAGACCAAGTGAGAAATTGACCAGTTGGTAGATTGGGTTCTAATTCAGTACCTATGGATCTTCGAAATTCCTCGGTTCTAAACTGATGAATTATTTGGATGTCCTGCAATACTCTGCGAGACTCTTGAGGTTCATTCGTAGGTGGAGTGTTGCCGGAGAGCTATGGAAGAATCTGAACTGCTGGTGACTTGTTTCGACTGGGTGGCTTTCAGTAAATGCTTACGTAAGTACACAAACTTCTACGTTCATGAGAAAAGAATAATTAATTATAGTAGAATTAGATGTTAATCTTTATGTATGTTTCAGCAGCATTTTTATTACATTTTTGTTTCTATAAATACTTGTTTTTACTATCTAACTCGTGTATACTTATCTATAATATTTTTCTATTAGGTTTCCTATCCATTTCCATTTTTTAAAATAACTCATCTTCGTAAGTTCACCTTCGTAAGGAAACCATGATTATATTCTCGTTCCCTGCGTTAAACACGTACGACGATATCCTTTATTGGAGTGAGTCATAGAATCTAATTGAAACGAGCTTCAATAGTAAGTGAGAATTGTGAACCAAACCTGCACAACACGCGATTGTGTTCAGACAATCTGGAGCGACATATTCTCAGTTCTGGAGTGACATATATATTTCTCGTATTTTCACTATCCTTCTTAGGGTTTTGGTCAAACCTTCAGAAGAATTGGAGCGTATCTACACTAATCTCCTTGAACTTATTGTATTATTGTCAAACGGCTGGTGGCGTGCTTGCGTTCACACGCTAGTGTGTGTTTTCATAGTTGAGGCACACCTACTTATGCCTCTCTACCTCTCTTTCCCTCTCTCTCGCTCGCTCGCTCGCTAGCTCTCTCTTTCTCTCTTTCCTACTCGCTCACTTGCTTCAGAAAAGGACATATCATTCGCATATTATTACGTCCGCCGTTCCTTGATGCGCGAGAGCAGTTGGAGACCTTCGGCCCTCGCGTCATTTTCGTCGTCCCAAATGGGGCGTTGTGCCCCGAGGAAAGACCAGAACGCGCTTCCGAGGAGGGGAATTCGCGTTGGGCCATTCACGGCCTCCTCACACAAAACCCCGCGCGGGCGCCGGAGCTGAGAGAGCCGGAGGGAGGAAATGGCGTGGAAAGGGCTGATAAGGGCCGCCCTGCCCTTTTGTGAACGACTCAGGGATGTGATTACTGAAAAGCAGGCGGCGGCCGTTCAGAATTGTAGCCTGGGGGTCTCGACGTGAACGAATTCGCGGTCATTCAAATTCGTTTCTTTTTCCTTGGTTTCTCGTCCTTTTTTTTTTCTTTCTTTCGCGAATACTACTCGTAGTATGTAATATTACGCTAGTGTAGTGTAGTGTTACTACTCGTAGATGTAAAGATGCCGGAAAAAGCCGATTTTTTTTTAAAGAAAATTCAACTTTCTTTTTGTTGGGCCGCGGGCGTTTGTGTACGTAAGAACGGTGGACGAGTAGGACGATAGCTCCCGAAGCTGATACGCCTAAGATCGAATCCCAGCCCGGGCAAGTATTTTATAGGAAACACTTTTGCGGGTCCAATTAAAAGTATAATGGCTTGGTGGCATCGGAGATATCGTTGTAATCCATAATGATTATTAATTTAAAATCGAGGAGGTATCAACCACTAAGTATATTACAATATAAATTTAATATTAGGAATGAACAGCCATTCACGTGTTTCGAGAGTAGTTTATTCCGTCTTTAATGGCTCTACAAAGATGAAAATGAGTGAACAAATATAATTATATGCATTAACTATAATTTATATAAATTTTACAGTGATCATTTGTATTCCTGTGTTTATTTACATCAGTTGATATGATAATTATATTTGTTCACTCGTTTTCATCTTTGTGGAGCATATTCTAATATATTGTGATAGTTATGTCCGTCTTAGATTATATTACGACTCGTTTTCTTTTCCGAAGATTCTGGGTTAAAAAAACGTCCTGATGCTGCCCTGCTTTTTTGTTTGACTCCGCGTCTGCCGATGAGGGTCCACCCCGGAAAGGCTATTGTGAGAGTAACACATCCCCTCGCGCTGTGCTGTGCTCCAGAGTTCATTGTTACTCCCTTCCGACATTTATCTGACTTCTTTGTTTCCTCATCAGATAAAGAATCACTTCGATCTTTGTGGTGATATTACAGCTATTTGTAAAAGCGCTGCTTTTCCAATGTTCGGCTTCATTCAGAAATTGCAGTTTGTAAAAGACGATAAAACGGATGAATTACAGCGAGACCACAATTGGAAAGTCGTTATTGACATTTTGATAAGTTATAGCGTGTCTTGTGAAGTTTCGAAATCTCATTGTCCCCGACATTCATTTATATAAGCCGTACAGTAAGTTTATTGGTTAATGGTTGTGGCTCAAATATGAGATCAATTCCTTTCCCTCTGGCACAGGTCCAGCTGGCTGAAATCCAAACGCCTCTTCGATTGTTTTGGATACCCCAAAACACAAGAGATGTTCAAACACTAAAGAGAAGATATTTGAAACTTTTTGTTTTCATCTGCATTATTATTAGTTATAATAATAATAATAATAATAATAATAATAATAATAATAATTTTGTTATCAAAATTAAGTTTTTAGATTCATAATTACCTATAAATGAGCGAATGTTCTGTTTTTATATATTGTATTCAGGGGAATTCTAGCGGCCCACTGCTCTGATCGGTAGTTTTCTGCGATCAACACCAGGCGAATGCCTGAGCAGTACCACGGACACCGCGCGGTATTTCCTACCTCTTCCTTGTTCTATCCTTACCCCTTACTTACAAACACTAAGACTGCCATGCACTATGCTGCCACACTTGTCGGGAGACCAGTCGGGGGCAGCTTGACCAGGCTGGGGCGGTGTCCCGTTGGCGAGAGATACCTGGTTGGAGAAAACTCCGCAAAGCTACGTTTAGTTTGAATGTCGCCATCCAGCGGAGGGAGCTCACCGCCAACCACCCGCGACAAAAAAACGTGCACTGCACTCGTGGGACTAAGCACCTTAGCAGCTGGCGTGCTCGGAAGCACTAATCCAGCAATTAATCAACCCCAATTAGCACAGGTGCACGGTAGATCTCTCTGGCATGCAGGTTGCACATGTGTTCAGCGAGGTGTGTCACAGAGTTAGCACCTTCTCCTGGTGTCGGTAATGAAACCTAGAAGTAAACTTCCCACTCCCTGATTAACGAAGTTTTGTGTTGGGGTGCTCACATACAACAGCAGACTCTTGCTCTCGATGACTCTGTAATCATCGATATATTTATTCATAAAATATCCTGAATTTAACCTAACTTTTAGGAAAAACTGGACACCAGTTTGAAAACAACTTGGTGTAACCCTACCCTCCGTGTAAGCCCAGGGAGACCCTGGTTGATAGATTGATTTATCAGTATTTCCGGGCGAATCAACTAGTATAGTCCAACTAGTAAGTCAACTAGTAAAGTAAAGTCAACTAGTAAAGTTATTTCCGTAAGTGTGGTGTATGTTTCTCTCTCGTGAGATGGCGGTGATCTCGTTCCGCTTAATGGATAGTTCCGGCCGTCGGCTAGCGGGTTTTCCCCAACCAGGTATCTCCCTCTGCCCCAGCCGTAACAAGCTCTAAGCTCCGCTCTAAGTTAACGGTCGGAGAGACCCTGAGAACACCGGCGTTGTGGCGCAGTCGCTGCCCGGGTGTTGGCGCAAGGGAATTACGCCGAAACAGAGCTGCGCCTGTGCGCAGGGCGCCACCTGCTGCGCGTTGCCGCCGCGCTGCGCTCCCACGGCTGCGCCCCGCCCCGCCCCGCGTGGCGTCGCGTCGCGGGTCGTTCCAAGAGCTCCCTATCTGCGCGCGCAGCGTCAGCTGCAGAAGATCCGCGGAGGCATCCCAGAAGCGCAGAGTGCCCTGTGAATTGCGACCTGCTTGTGCCGCTCTCCCTCTCACTCTCTTCCACAAGGTCAAGCTCCTCGCCATCAGTCTTTTCGAGGATCTCGTATCTTCCGTTCTTGATGATCTTATGTGAGAAAAACAGTTTTTTTCAGGAGGAAGGAAACACTTTTTGATGTTAATAAAGTTGTCTATGTTTAGGTATTCTACTTAGGCTTTTTACATCATAGCATTAAATATTTATTTATTGTAATATTTTACTGAAAACACCTTACGGAAACCTCCCATGTGGCTCTTACCACATACGAGATATTCTTATTAACCAATAAATTGTAAGATCACAAGGTTTTTTGTATTTCAAGACTACAATTTGTAGTTTTGTTTGGAAATTGTCTTACCAAACTAAAGAACAAGCAAATTCTGAGTCATTGACACCAAAATGTTAAAATAGCCGTATCCCTCACGTAGGAGTTTGTCCATCATCAACGACGATCTGACATTTATCTCTGTGGGTGCTTCAGTTAAAGGAAACGGAATTGAAACAATATTTTTGTAATTCACAAGACTAGTGTAATTGAAGCTACTCTTCTGCAAAAGCTTCGTATCTAAATCTCACACGGATTGTGCAATTATGCAGGATATGTTGTTCATGTAGCTGACAATTTTATCTTGGAATAAACAGAAAAACATTCGCGAATATTTTAGAGAAAAGTATGACGTTGCAGCTGGTGAAAAAAAAACTCTATGGATCTAGAAATCACGTACAAACAGAATTTGTTGTGGTGACTAGAAGAGACAGTTAAATCACGACGATTTCTTTCGTAAGTTGTGTTTCTGCGATATGAAATATCCAGCATTTGTCCGAAATTAAGAATTTTCCTGCAGCTTAAGATCCATCAAAGAATGAGTTATTTCGGGTTACAGATGTAATCCAATATCGTATCTGATCACCTTACTAACTTCTTTCACACTTTCATTGTCTGTCGGATTTATTGCCTTTTTTGTATCTACTAGTCATTTGTGTGTGCTCAGCTACCTTTGCAAGTAACACGTTTCCTGTAAGCTGCAAAGTCTTCCGTTAACTTACTCATTCAGCCAACTAGAGTTCAACCTAATTAGCGAGAAGAGAAAAAGAAAAATTCCAATTGAAATCACACATTTTAAGCGCTATTACCAATACAATAAAAAACTCAAATTGGTTAAAAATTTCTCAAGATGTAGGAAGAATGTTACACCCTATTTTAGATGGATATAATGTTCTGTAATTCGATAGATTTCCGGAATGTTAATGATAGATAGAACAGCTTTTAAAAGTAATACACAAAAGTGCTTTAATAAGAACATTTTTTAAAGAATTAGATAACATTAAGAGGCAGAATGAACAAATAAACAAAAATAGTTTTTATTTAAATTGTTTCTCTTCTGTGAACGGTGGGCAATCTCTTCATGCTAGAAATATCGCTGTGTCGTGTGTACATGTGAAGTGCTAAACTAACAAGTTGAACTTACGTAACCCCTAATTATGAAGCATTGAGCAACAGTTGCCTACATCTTCTCAATTAGTAGTGCTAAATATCACACGCGTATGTTATATATTCAAGAACAAAACACTAATTCTCGTAGTTTTGTATAATTCGATAACTTTCTAATTTTTTCATTAATGATGCTTTCGTATTTCAGGAAACTTCAAAGTTAATTCAACCACCAACTAAATAGCCTCTTTTAATGGTGTGAGATAATCGAGTTGAGAATTCACAATATTTTAATTTTGAAGGTTTATTTTCAATATCTACTCAGTGACCCAGCTGAGTAGCGTTTTTCTCACTTTGGGAACATCATAGGAACTTTGTCGGGCATCGTGGGTGCAAAATGGTCTTCCTCTCTCTAAGGAAATGTTGAATTGATTAAAACGTTCGCGACGTACACATATGAACCTATTTGAAAATATACTGCGAATGTCCCTGATGTTAATATTCACGACACAGTACTACGATGCTATCACCTCTCCTCCTCGTGATATTACATTGCCGTACAAGAGAAGGACAGGGTGGCCACTTTCTGGGGAATCTTGAAAATATGGGAAAATCAGAGGATTTCCTTGCTCTGGGCAAGTCAGGAAAAAACAGGGAATTCATGGAGGAATTGTTAGAAGTCAAGGAGAATTTTGAGATGGTTATAAAACTATATATTATTCCTAAAAAATAGTTCAGCGTTACTTTTTGCTCAATTTCTATTTGTTGTGTTTCTTAAAATTAGGACTTTATCACAGCGAAATCATTGAGCTGACAAATTAGTTTCAGGCTTGCTTTGATTTTTCATCAAATAGTTTGAAATACTCTACAAATTGTATTTGTGAAAAATTTAAATAACGCTCTGGAACACCAGAAAAAAAAGGGAATTTTTTTTTCAGGAAATGAGTAGCCACCCTGAAGTGCATCTCCCGGTTATTTGTCAATCTTTCAGGAATCATTTTCCCTTCGCCCGAAGTTGGAAAATGTTCACTCAGCGTGCGGCAACTCCTTAATTTTAATGCTACGATCGTGTTAAAGGCGTTTATTGAATTAAGGAACAATATATCAATTCAGTTTAACGAGTACTACATGACGTCGGGCGGGCAAGAGTTTCGAGAGAAAACGGTGAGGGAGATTGTGTGGGAGGGTTAATGAGTAGTCTGTCGGTAGCAGGTTTCTCCCGTGTTCTGCTAAAGGGACAGCGGATTCTTTGAAGACGATCCTACACGCATTTCATCAAAGAGGTTCGCTGCGGGAAGTTCGTTGAAGTCAGTTGATTTCCTTCCTGGCAATTCCCTTACGCTTTAGACTTCAACGGTTCCAAACCCTGTATCTGCCAGTACTTCGTCTGCTTGACACGAATACGGTGGTAAAAGTTGTTCTGCTCTTACAGAAGTTGTGAAGATAGCGGCGAGGAATGTATGGTCAGAAGTTTGTTTCCGGGTCTGCTGCATCTCATAACTATGGTCAGTTGTCTGTTTTGTGTCTGTTTATGCCTGTTGTAAGTAAAAAGTATTGAAAACAGAAGGAGAGCGACAAAGTAACATCAGTCAAATCGTGGAATTATGTTGTATTCGGTTTCGTATATTATTTGAAGATGCATTATTGAAATATTTTTCAATATATAAAAACTTTAGTTAAGAAAATTTAATATAAACAGCACTCAATTCATATAATAAATATATTACAACATATCTAGTGGTGTTATTGGCAACCATATGTAGCATCATATATAACGTTCTTATAATATTTTCTGAAAGTTGTTAAATATTCTGCGGAGACAGCGTACAGTATTTTAATACAAATTGAAAACGAATTACTTTTAGTAAATGTATTTGAGGCCATCATTACTACATATAACGATGCGTAAGCAGTTACATTTTGATGTGTTTTGTGCTTTCACGCACCAAACGAAGTTACGTATTCTTGAAAGTTATCGTTAATTTGTTCTTCTTTAACCCAAGTCAGCCCTGTCCTCACTTAATGTGCAATTGGGAATCGGGCAAGTAGGTAATCGAGTTCTGTATTACTTAAAATAGATTATTACCAGAATCTGCCGTGATAATCATTATACAATGTGCTGTATAACTTTCTTTGTCTCAATATGTTTTTTTCTCGTATTACCAAACTGTGTGTGTTTCAATAAATTATAATTATAGATACTTTATTTTAGTGGTATTCGTGTACTTAATTGTATTTACTTACTCTCATTGTCCATATAAATTTTATATGCTAAGTGAAGCCGTTAAATTACCTCTGTGAGCTGTTTTTCATATTTTCTTTTCTTTACAGGCCCTTTATAAAGCACTGCTTAGCAATAATGTTCCTTTGTATACGGAGAAGTTTTTGCTTGCTCTTATGTATGTTGTGTGTGTGTGTGTGTGTGTGCGCGCGCGCGCGCGAATCTAATAGGTATAGTTATGGTTGTTGCCTTTTTCTCCTACGTGTGATGTTCAGTCAGATGCTTACATTTTGTGCGTTGGAATTTTCACCCTAGATACTTCATTGTATTACCATACGTGTACTTAATTTTATTTACATACTTTCATTGCCCACGTAACTTTTACATGCGAAGTTGCTCCGCGAAACATTCTGAATGCGCTGTTTTTCCTTTTTCTTCACAGGCACAGTCTTAAAGTATTGGTTAGAATTCAGTTTCTTTTGTGAACGAAGGAGTGTTTGTTTCTCTTGTGTTAAATGTGTGTGTGTGTGTGAGCAAATTTAATAAATGTGTGATTCCAAGAGAGATGTGTACATTTTCTATGTTTCTTTAAATTATAATTTTGGATACTTTATGGTTTTGGCACACTTGTTCTCAATTTTATTTACATACGTTCAATGCCCCAGTAACTTTTACGGGCGAAATTATGCTGTAAAATTACCTGTGTAAGCTCTTCGCCCTCAGGGGCACAATCATAAGTTTAGAATGATATGTTATAAGTTTAGAATAATGCTTAGAATTGATGTTTTTGTCAACGAAGGAGTGTTTATTTCTCTTGTGCATGATGTGTGTGTGTGTGTGTGTGTGAGAGAGAGAGAGAGAGAGAGAGAGAGAGAGAGAGAGAGAGAGAGAATCCAAGAGAGGTATGATGTTGTGTAATGCAGTTGAGCTAACGCGCAGCCTCGTGTGCTTGCAGGCACGTCGACGGACTTGATGCCGACGCTGCTGGGGATGTACGACTCGCTGATCGGGCGGCCGGGCGCGGCGGCCGCGGCGGCGGCGGCGGCCGCGGCGGCGGCGGCGCCGGGGGCGGGGGCGGGCGCGAGCGCCGCGGGGGTGGCGGCGGCGGCGGCGCCGGGCAGCCCGCGCACGCGGGGGCGGGCGCCGCCGCCGCCCCCGCCGCAGCGCGCGCCGCCCCCGCCGCCGCACGGCTCCTCCTCGGCCGCCGCCGCCCACGCCCACGCCGCCCACCACCGCCTCTACCCGCCGCTGCAGCCGTCCTCCCCGCGCCCGCTCTCCATCAGCTCCATCGCCTCCTCGTCCTCCTCCACCTCGTCCTCCGGTGAGTACAGCTATCTTTTACACTCATTTCGTCCCATTTCATTTTCTTCTGGCTCGATCAGTCGATCAATTAATCATTCATTCAGTATTCAGTCATTCACAATTATTCATTCATGCACACTTATTTATTTACACTTATTCATTCATTCACACTTTTTCATTCACACTTATTCGTTTAATCACACTTTTTCATTTTTCATTTACTCTTATTTATTCATTCGCACTCATTCATTCATTCATTAGTTTAATCATGCATTCGCTCATTCATTTTTTCGCATATTCTATTTCATTAACTGCATGTAATTCTCTTTGTTTCTTATGTTAGTTTTATTTCATTATTCGTCATTTCAATAATTTCCTTTCATTAGTTTCAAATCTCATTCCATTCTGACAATCGGAGTTTCGTTCATTCATTCATTCACTGACTAATTTATCACTCAAAAATAAGTAGAGAAATGCGATCCCTACTAATTCAAGTAGAAAAGTGTGGAACTTCTAAGTACTGTTTACAAGAAATGTAATAAACTACTGTGCAGATATTTTGGGGCAAATAAAAGAGTAACACTATGAATAAAATGAGAAAATTAAGTTATTTGTTTGTGAAAGTTGCGATATGCTATCTGGATGTATTGTTATTTTCGCTTGTAATGGCATTTTGTCAGAATTTCAGTAATGAGCTTTTAGGGATATTTTTTTCAATATTTAAGGCAAGATTTCTTTTGCTAGAAGTGAATGAGGTACACTTGGAACACGCGTGTAAAAAAAACCTGATCAACCCTGAAAAACCTAATTGAACAGGAGAACAGTTCGAAGATGTTTTTGTCTTCAGTATGAAAATGAACATTCTATTTAAAGTGTTTCTAATTCAGGACATAAACAGCTCCCGAAACCTCCAGGATGGGCGAAGGATATTTTAAACCTTTGAAATAAGGAAGTCACCGAATCCCATGTTGGCAAATCATAGATCCTGCTGGGTTATTTTTTTTAAACTATTAGAATAAGATAGACATCGAATCTCATGTCGGGAAACCATACATCTAGTGTCTTTTGCCTGCGAGGTGATTTTTTTAGAAACTGTTGGAATAAGGTAGTCACCGCATCTGATGGCTACAAATCATATATCCTGAGCCCTTTTCCTGCTATGTGGTTTTTTTAAACTGTTAATATAATGTAGTCATCGAATTCCATGTTGTCAAACCACAGATCCAGTTCCCTTTGATCGAGACGAATTTTTTAAAGTCTGTTAAAATGAGGTAGTCACCGAATCCCACGTCAGCAAGACGCCGATGCAGTGCCTCGGAGGTGCAGCACGCGCCTCGAACGAGTGTTCTTGTCCCCCCCAGGCGCCAGCAGCTGCAGCGGCGCGGGGCGCGCGGGCGGCGCCGGGGGCGGCGCGGGCGGGGCGGGCGGCGCGGGCGGCGCGGGCGCGCGCGGCCGCCTCTTGGGCGCCGGGGCGGGCGGCGCCGAGTCGGCGGCGTCGTGCGCCTACCTGGCGTCCATCGAGAGCCTGGACGACGCCAGCGACGACGACGAGGACGCCGCCGCCGCCGCCTCCGCCGCCAGGGCGCACCGCGCCGCGGCCGCCGGATCGCACGGTGAGTGACACTCGCAGTGAGTACTCACGCACGAGAGATGCGGTACTCGCGTTGTGATGGGCGAAGGATTTTTTTAAACTTACTAGTCTGTCCGGGTGACGCCGCGTCCATGGCGAAGGTGCCGACGTTTCGGTCGCCATTCTGCGACCTTCCTCAGGGCGTATTGAGTACATCGCCCTGAGGAAGGTCGCAGAATGGCGACCGAAACGTCGGCACCTTCGCCATGGACGCGGCGTCACCCGGACAGCCTAGTAAGTACTGACTCCGGCCGCGGAAGCCTACGCTCTCGATTTTTTAAAATCTTCGAGATAAGGAAGTCACCGAATCTCATGTTGTCTAATCATATTTCCTTGTCTTTTGTCTAGTCTCACAACGCGAGTACCCGCGCACTTCAGCATAATGTTTGTATTTAGTCCTTATGTGTCCCGTAAAAAGCAATTGGCCTCGTCGCCGTTTGATCCCTGGGTTCCTAGTCGGTCACCCGACCAGGACACTATATTGTTGGCTATCCGGGATTTGTGTGTCCGCTCTCCGCGTCTCGCTCAATTCGCGTCTCGCTCAATTGGGCTGACGTTTCGGCCATCTTGCTGTGGCCTTTTTCAGAGCTATACTCCAGAGCATAGCTCTGAAGTAGGCCACAGCAAGATGGTTTAAACGCCAGCCCGATTGACCGAGACGCGGCTTATTCTGGATAGCTGAGAATGTATTGACTCCGGCCGCGGAAGCCTACGAACGCGCCCGACAAGGAATCTGTCATGCCTCGAATTCGCTTAACCTTTACATACTTACCCGATTCGGCTAGCGACGCCGGTTTCGCGGTGGTGGCCTTTCAGTAGAACAATCCCAGCATTCGCCTGGGTGGCCGAGGTAAACCACGAGAACCCCGATCATGATGATCGGCACGGAGATTGAACCCGGGCCTCCCGAATGCGAAGGCAACCCCTGAAATATTTCGCTGGGTACTTGAGCACAGTTTAAATCGCAAAGATAAAGTTTGAAGTGATGCAACACGGTGGAAGCTACTGGTCGGAAGAGTCTACTTACAAATTTAGATTCCGATAGGCGCAAGAATCTGACCAAAGTTAACACATCAAGTAAATTTCTCTCACCTTACCGCGTTCGAACCCTCATCCTCCCCAGGAATGATGTACTCAAGGCTTTGCCTTTCAGGGATGCGACATGAATGTAGATGTTTTCAAAACATCGATGTGCTTATCAAATGACCGTTTTCAAACATGGATATATTGAATCTGATGTTTTTAGAAAATCGATGTTTTAACTTTTTTATGTTTTTTCCGAGGATGAAAAATTCTCATAATAATTTCTTAAAAGTTAAACTATGAAATTATAGCTGATGATCTCCTTGTCTGATTGTTTCCGAACCAATCGAACGCGGTTTGTAGTACTTTCATCGAGCAGACTGTGTCTCTCCCAAGATGTCCTAGTATTTCCTTTGTCTTTCATGGTGTTTTGAAGATGCATTGTTTTATATGTTTATTTTCAGTTAAATTTTATTTATAAAATAATATACCGGTCCACTCTCAAACTTAAATATTGTTGCGCACCGATATAATGTTGGAGGTTACTGAACCAGCTTCAAAACATCGCTGTTTCTTCGTCGGTGTATTATTATATATCGACATGAATTGAATCGTGTATTTCAGAGACCCGTTTAACACCAATATCTAATAGACGCATTAGCGGCGGATTATTGTTTCAAAGGGATAAACACATTGTTTAGTGCATATTTATTGGAAAACTATGCATTTATAAACTAAAAATATTTTGAAATCAGATAAATTGAGAGACTTTTTCTCAGTTATCTCGAAGTGAGGAAATGGGCGTTTGACGGGTTTCTGAAATAAACGATTCAACTATTATCGATGTTTTGTTGTGGAAATCGCATGACTGTTGCCTTCGCGCTCCCCGCGCGTGTCCGTGTTGGTCAAGGTCGCGAAACGCCGTAACGCGGCAAACGCGCGCGCGAAATGCCGGCGAAGGTCGGCAGCGAAGAAGCCCATCCTTGTGAGGGAGGGCGGGGTCGAGGGCTGTCAATAAGGGGTCTCTCCTTGCATCAAGATGCCCTCCAGGCCGCTTCCTGCGCGCGGCTCGCGTCCTCCGTAGGCCTCCGAGCGCCTCCCCACCCCCCACCCCCCACCCGCCAGGTTTTGCCTCGCGGCCTAAAAAGGGACTTCCGCCGACGAGCGCTGTTTTTCGTACGAGTGCGTCAGTCGCCCGCGCGGTACAGGCTGATGATGCGACATCCACAAGAAAACATCCATGGTGCCGAACAACGATGTTCAAAATCAAAACGTCGATGGTAAATATACATCGACCAAAAACCATCTATGTTTTAAAGTTGGTTTAGTAAACTCTGACGTTAAATTCGTGCGCAACAAAAATTAATTTTGACATTGGCCGTGCTTATAAATTTATAATTAACATTTAACGGTAAACGAAGGTATACAATGTCCCTCCATGTGCGAAATACAGGAAAGATGAAGGAAACACCAGGCCTTCAGGATCATCTCGAGCAAGGGATGGCAGTCTCCCCTAAGAAGATAGAGCAAACCGCGTTCGAATACAAACAGATATTGGTAATATCAGTAATTGTTTCTGATTTTAACTTGTATTAATTTACATATAAGGTTTAACTGAAACTGAAATGAAAAATAATAATGGACAAAGCCCGAAAACCTGAACGCCCTTTACATTATTGTGATTAAAGAAATGTTCGCTCACAAAAAAGACATAGAAAACGTAGAAACATCGAGCACAAAATATCGATGTTATAAAACATCGGCTTAAATGTATCGATTTTTAAAATATCGATGTTTTCGAAACATCGACATCGATATCGTATACCTAACACCATAGTGTAGTACCATGCCTACTACCATAGTATTTTGAAGGCTGTAAAAAGGTCCTTTTACTGTGCTTTTTTATGTGCGTTGCCTCAGAATTCTTGTTAAAATATCTGGGCCGAGTAGAGGAGTCAAAAATGACAGCTTTTTGCCCACGAACATTCAGAGGGAAATTTCATATAACCGAGTCACACGTGTTGTCTTTGCCCCTGAATGCTAGACAAACCCTTCTGCGCATGTCTTCGCCTGATACATGTAATCTCCTTCACTGCATCAGAGCGTGACCTGCAAAACACCAGTGCGTAAGAGGTTGCATAACAATCAGGGGCAACCGCCGCATGTGTAACTCCGTTATATGTTTCTTCATTGGAAAAAAAAATGATCATTTTCAAACTCTCTACGTGCCCCAGATATACATAACATTTATTCTGAGACTACTGTGCATGCAACTTCACTTAGGCTTCAGCTGTTCCGTTTCACAATACGTCTTTGCGATAGCCACTCACTGCTAGTTTCAACTCTTCATACCCGTCGCCGTTACTTCACAAAACATTACATAATTATAACACGGAACGTCCATGGCACAAACATTATACTAAAACTATTTACTCTGCTTACCCAAAATTTCCCACAGAACCAGAAAGTACATAGTACGTGAATTAATTAATTTAATATATGAAAAAAATACTTTACAAATAGAAATCCTAGGGACGTAATGTTAATATAAACGTAAGGCGTCCCCACCAATTTTGAGGAATACAAGTGCTTCTCTTACAGAATTAGTGGAAGGAGAAAATTGAATACACGTTTCGAAATCTGGAGATATGTTTACACGTCCCATTTTGACTGTACACATTTTGCGCAGCAACTTGAGTCTAGTATCGTAGTTCTAAGTAACAAATTTTCAACTTTGTTTTACTTATTAATTCTGTAAACAATAAGTTAGCTTAGAGTTTGAAACTTGGTGTTTTTCCGGAAAAAAAAAAGCTTTTAGAATTTCCTAACTTAAGGCAAATCAGTCAATTCCTGATAACAGTTGTTCAGTTGCATTTCCTTACCACTATGCCTCAGATACTATTTAGAAGCTATGCCCTTAATAATGACAGAATTGCAAATTTCTGCAGCTAGAATTAACCAATTATATGAATATATGTTAATGAAGACATTAATCAGGGTGAAGTGTGAAGAACAATAAGGTTTAAGATTGACTTATTTCATGAACAACATATGTTAGTCAACAGTAAATTTACGGTTGGAATAAAAACAACATTAAAATAGACAATGTCACAGACATTGTGTCAATACTTTTAGAAGTTGTAGTACAAACACTCCAAAATCGCCTGACTTTCGCTAGATCTGCCTTACATGATGCTTGTGACTGCACTAAGAAATCAAAATAGCAAATAAAGCATGTTGTTTCTGAAATAAACTAATCATTTAATGTGGTATAATTAATTAGTAGATAGACCAACATGCAGTAGGCGATGAAGTCAACCCTTTGAGAACGAATGGCAATAAGAATCCCAGTTGAATACCAACAGTTTCTCTGGTGACATCGGATAGTTCATTCATTCTAACGGATACTAGTGAAAGAAGACAACCAACGTGTTAGGTATTATGTGAGAAATCCTTCCGAGAAAGTAAGGTGTGAAAGCTACAAGCGAGCCTTCGAATGGAGTTGTTGAGTGCTCTGATAATAAAGACAGTCTCCCCAATTCCAAGAAAGGATTTCGTTTTCTTTAAAGAGATGCTCCAGATAAGACATTCATGAGAGTATGCTATGACATGTGGCTAGAAATCCGTGTTTTATTATCTGTTCATGAAATATTAGCATAAATTTTCATTTTTTGCTTGATTCGAAATTCTGAGAAAAACTTATTCGGTCATAGTCGCGTTTATTTATAATATGTGAAATCACTGTTTCGTACAATGTAAAATATTGTCGGAATGAAATATTCGCAGATACTTCCTGTATATGAGTGAATCTTCGTCATAGTTTAATGGCCACTTAAATTACTTTGCGGTTTTTGCGGAAAAAATGCTTGCGGTGCCGAGCTAAAGACTTCCACATCTAAAGCTGGCCTTCAACCTTGGGCCTACAGCCGTGTGAGCTGCGGCGGAGTACAGAGAACGCATTGAGAGTTTACAAGGACCCAGTGTCTTACGACGTCGCCTTCACTATCACCACCACCACCACCACCAACACCAACACCGCCACCGCCACCACCACCACCACCACCCCCCCCCCCCGCCGCCGCCGCCGCAGCCGCCGCCGCCGCCGCCACCACCACCACCACCACCCCCGTCCAGCAGCATTGCTGCTGCCTTCTCCGTCATCGTCCCCTGTGCCTCTTGTCATCTACCCACCCTCTCTGCACAAATAATGATTATAGTTTTGATATATCGTTGATGTCCAAAAAAGGTGACTCATTTCAAAAAAACATTTTTCAACTAAGTTAAGGCATTTTTTTCAAAAATAAAATTAGTTTCATTTATTGCTTACGTATGTTTTGTTAAACATTGTTGGCAACTTCAGAGCTGAAATATTAGAATATGGTATTAAATAAATAACTTAATTAAAATATGTTAACAACAAAGCGCAAGACGAAATGTAAGCAGTGTGTGGAAATAAAAAAAAAAATAAAGCTGTTAATCTTGAATTTGATAGTCAAAGACAATCATAAAACAAAGTAATAAACACTGGATCAATCGTATGGTGCAAAGGTGAAGGTATCCCCATATAAACATAATAAAACAGTTCTACAGAAGGAAAATGTTCGAGATGTGTTGTATTTCTTGGACACCGATGATGGAGACTTTTTGCCATAGCGGACTGCGATCGACTGTAATATCGATCTTCTGGTCATGGGCAGATGCACAAAAGGGATGACACATTCGAACTGCGCGTGCACAGATGATGCTGTCAATTGCTGTAACGTTTCGCCTATTAGGGAGTGTTTACACGGCATAGCATAGGGGCAATTGCCTGCAATCTCCATCTTCTGCGCGTGCGCAAATGCACAAAAGTGAGGCGAAACTCAAAACTGCGCATGCGCAGAAGATCGATAGTACTTTCGATTGCTTTAACGTTCGAGGGGGCCAAAACCCCCTCCTGTGTGTTACTATCTAAAATTATCTAATAGACCATCCTTCCTCTTAAGGGACTGAAGTTCATGTATTAGCTATAAAATTATCACAGTTTTTATATCCAAAGATAGTGATAAATTGAGGAATCATAAAAACGATTTAATATAATTCACGATTTCTAAGTGTTGTAATGGATCACGCAAGACAAATCATAACTGGTATGATCGACGAGGTAGCCTGAAGCTCTACTTAAAATGGAGACAATTTCAATTTGTACTCAGCGCTTTGTGTTGGTGACGTGTGTTTTATCTCGTTTGTTTTCACCTTAGAATTAAACATCTCTTTCCCGTGACATCCTTTTAGGCACCCTGCCATTGACTTCGTTAACGCTGCCTTTCTAATGTTCCTCCACCTCTTATTCACATGTACCACTGCCGCCGAGTATGTGTGTACAAATGTGTGAGCTGGTCTGCTGGCAAATGTTAGTACGAGTGTGCGAGCGTGTAAGAAATTACTCGTACAAGAAAGAGAAAGTATGCGAACTTGTGAGCGAAGAAGTGTTGATGCACGTGTTCGTGCAAGTGTGCGAGTAAATATACGTGCAAATGTGCGAAAGCATGTCCGTACAAGAGTGCAAGCAAATGTTCGTGTAAGTGTGCGAGTAAGTGTCCGTGCATGTGTCCATGCAAGTGTCCAAACAAGTGTGCGGGCAAGTGTCCATACAAGTGCACGGGCAAGTGTCCATGCAAGTGCGCGGGCAAGTGTCCATACAAGTGCATGGGCAAGTGTCCATGCAAGTGCGCGGGCAAGTGTCCGTGCAAGTGCGCGGGCAAGTGCCCATGCAAGTGTGCGGGCAAGTGTCCATGCAAGTGCTCGGGCAAGTGTCCATGCAAGTGCTCGGGCAAGTGTCCATGCAAGTGCTCGGGCAAGTGTCCATGCAAGTGCTCGGGCAAGTGTCCATGCAAGTGCTCGGGCAAGTGTCCATGCAAGTGCTCGGGCAAGTGTCAATGCAAGTGCGCGGGCAAGTGTCCATGCAAGTGCGCGGGCAAGTGTCCATGCAAGCGTGAGAGCAAATGTTCGTGCGAGCGATTGCGAACGCCGTGCGTGTGCGCAGGGTCCGGGGACAGCGGGCGCTGCTCGCCGGGCCGCGCCGGCGCCGCCTTGCCCTACGCGCAGCGCGTCGTGGCCGAGGTGCTGGACTCGGAGCGCGTCTACGTGCGGGACCTGCGCCAGGTGGTCGAGGTGAGTACACACGACTTCTGCTTCTCCCTCTCATGCAGGTCTTCGCTGGATTTTCTTCGCCAGAATTCTAAACACGCATGGCCGAGATTTTGGAAAATCGATTGCCATTTACGGTATGCGGTTTTGTTATTTGTGTTCAGGTTTTGCCAAACTCACTTTATCGCATTTTTTTAAAATTTTGAATATGGATAAAATGCTGCTCTCTCTGCATTCATATAGAAACTTTCATATAGACTGCCTTTCATATAGAAACTATCCAAAATGCTAAGGGCAGCAAAAATTAAGGAGAAAATGTTCCGTAAGTCATACTATTTAAGAAAGGCGGTACTGACATTTCAGAATACTTCATTTTATAAATATTTTTGAAACGCCTTTAACGTAAATCTTTAGTGATATAATGTCGCATACAGTTTCAGTTTCTAATGAATTAGAATAATATTTACGAATATGTGGATTCTATGTCATATTTACGTAATGTAGCTCGATATACTGTAGTGTACAATATAGAATAAACTAAGTTTCAGCTATCAATAAAGGTATTTCGTATCAGAAATAGAGACAGTATGGAAAAAAATACCATGCCCATGTTTAGACGATCCCACCGAAGGTTTTTATTGCTATTGTACGTGGTTTCCCTTATTTTTTGCTGTTATGATAATCTCGTACAAACTGTCGTGCTGCCTTCAACCGTTGCAGTTGGGACTGCGATAACGTCAGCTGTGATTGTATTGTATAGGTGTCAGGGTGGCTTCACGCCCAGCTTTCGCGCCCAGAAGACACGCTGCCTTGATACCCTGAAATGTCTACTGACAAATGCAGGATCTCTATCTTACCCATGAGCCCATTCTTATCTTGCCCATGCCCACTTCACTTTTTTCCTATGAAAGTGGAAAATATAGCACAAATTGTACACTTTTCAACATTGTATTTAACTCAACGAAGAGTATTACTTAATGCATTGTGAGACATTCGCGTTTTTCTTTTCTTTCTGGAAATAAAATTCTAGGTAAAGACCACAGAAGAACTCAATTTTAGCCAAATGGACATGTCACCTTTTGAAAGTTTGCTTTTCAAGTAAAGTCGCTTTCTGAAGGAAATTGTTTTACAACGTGTCATTAGAATATTTGAGTAGAATTGTATGTGCCGTGCGTGTTTACGACGGTTGACCTTTTTCCCGTGGGCGGCGTTTGGCCCGTGGTGGAGCAGCGGGCGGGTGGGCGGTGGGGGCAGGGCGTCTGGAGGGCCGGTACGGCGCCGCGTCCACTGCGCGTCGCCGCCGCGCCGCCGGTCGGCGACCTCGCGCCGCGCCGACACGTGGCCACGGCGCGATCCCTATCAGCGCGGCCCTCCCTCCCTGCCCTCGTTCTTTCGCCCCTCCCGCCCTTCCTCGCTCCGCCTCTCTCCTCTCCTTTCCAATAAGAATCGCTCTCGTCTCCCTTCCTCTCAGAATCTTTCGTTCTTATTCGCTGTGCTTTCCCTCTCTCATTCCCTTTCCTCTCTCTCCTTCTTGTCCATTCCCCTCTCGGTCTCTCCTTCCTTCCTCCCTCATTCTCTCTCCTCTCCCTTCCTCTCTCATTCTCTTTCCCACCCGTTCTTATTCGCTTGGCTTTCTCTTCTCACTTCCTGTCCTCTTTATCTCTTCTCCTTTTCCCTGTCCACTTGTTGCCTTTCCTTCTTTCTCGTTCCCTATATCCTTCTCTTTTCGCTTTCTCCTCTTGTTCCCTCAATCCACCCTCTCTCTCTTTCTCTCTCTTTTTATCTCTTTTTTCTCTCTCTTTCTCTCTCTCTCTCTCTCTCTCTCTCTCTCTCTCTCTCTCTCTCTCTCTCTCTCTCTCTCTCTGTCCACCCGCGCGTGACTCGCAATGATGTTTAGTGTTTTGGGGGCTACGAATGGCCGTCTTGAATGTCACTTCGTGCGATAGTAATATTTGCTCTTGGGCCTTACTTCTGGTGCATCTGACGCCTGTGTTTATGTCCGGTCGTGCCCCCCGCCTGCATATTTGGCAGCCACTGGTGCCTATGCCTATGCCTATGCCTGTGTATATGCCTATGCCTGACGTCTCCGTGGACAACTCTGTGCTGCATTGCTATTCTAAAACGCTCTCCTCAGAGTTGTGTGATATACAGTTGGGATTAAAATATCTAATTCATTCCCCTGCCTTACTTCACAGCCGTAGTATACGAAAGCCACACATCTTGTTTGTAGTACAGACTGAGTCATGTCCTCAGAGAAGCTAGGAATTTTGTGGTTATCCGCTGGATCTTGTCCCGAAAAATAGCGGTAAGCAACGGAAGAACGTTGATTGAAATGCGTTCATGTACTCGCAAAACGTCGACGGATGGTAGAATCCGACGAAACCACGAAAACTCATCAGGGAACCGGTGCCTACAATTTTTGGATGATCGAAGATTCTTTTAACCTACCAAAAAATCGTATTTCTCACTGCTCCGTGAGGAAGCGTTAACATACCATACAAACACTGATGTGGCCGAACGCACATTTTTTTCACCTTTGGGTGATTGTCCTATATTTGTTGCAATTTCTTATTCTTCTCCTATATTTTGTTATTTTCATTGCTGTATCTTTGATTTTGGTACATATTTCTATTTCTGTACATTCCCTCTTGATCTCATTCTCTTAATTACTTCCATTTCGTGAATGATGGCTCGTTTCATTAATTATTTTCGTTTCTAATGTTCCCAAGTAAAAGTAATTTTTCTAATTTCTTTTGGAATATAAATTTATTACTGGTGTTCTAATTTTTCGCTTTATCTCTTGTTCATATTTTCCACCTCTATATTAATTATTTTCATATGCGTTGATGCTGCGGGAATTTAGCTTTTTGTTCGTCTGTACCCACGCGCCTAGTTGCCAAGACGCCTCTTGTCATGGTTTCCGCGTGCGTTCCCGCGTCCGTCAGGCGCGCTATCTCTCCCGGCGCGAGAGCCGCCTTGCCCTAATGGCCCGCGGCGCCTGCAGGTGGCGCAGGCGGAGGCGCGAGCTGTCCCGCCCCGCGCACCCGTCCCCGCCCGCGGCCACGTGACCTCCGCCCCGCGCCAGATGAGTTCCGCTGTGAACACGCGCCGCCCGCCGCCTACGCCTCCGCGCCCCACGCTGCCACCGCTGCCATCGCACACACCGAAACTGCCGCCTTCGCCTCCGATATAGCAAAACAGCGATGTTAGCGAACATCGGTGTTCAAAATTAAATCATCAATGTTAAAAATATATCGACTAAAAACCATCGATGGTTTTCAACATCGATGTTTCTAGACTGGACCTCTAACATTTAATTCATGTGTATTAAAATTTAATTGACAATGTTCGTATTTATCAATTCGCCGAATAAGGGTACGAGAAGGGACAGACCAAACGTCTACAAAGTATTTGTTAAATATGGTAAATTAAAAGATGTTGTCTGGTATCAAAAAATATATTTTGATAAAGATCGTTTCGATCGCGCTCATCCTCGGAGCTTGTAGCTTCCGGGCCGAAAACAAAGTTTTCTTCAAAGATCTTCTCCCGCTGGATCGCGAGATCCATCGCCGACCTACGTGTCGGCTTGCAGGGTAATCCCCAACCATGTATCTCCCAGAAACTGAGCGCCGCCCCAGCCGAGATAAGCTATAAGCTCGTGTTTCTCAGCATCTCTGATAGTGTGGTGCATGTTAGTGTGAGTAAGTGGTGAGGATAGGAATAGGAAGGAAAGATTGCGCGCGGTTCGCGTTTCGTTTGTTAGGGTACAGCTCCACCATTCGCCTCGTATTGATCGGAGTACCCACGGAAAAGTACCTATCAGAGCAGCCGGGCGCTAGAATTCTTTTTCAGACAGCGGCTGAGCTCGATCTAGCTCTGTAGTTAGTGTCGAAAATCCTACGCGGGGATTTGGGAGTGTCGTCCGAGTGGACCGTCGCAACTGGAACTCTAGAACCGGTCAGAGGCGCCGCAGTGACATCAGTTGATGCCCAAAGCCACCTTTGCCGTTCACCTCTGCTCTTCGTCATCATCTTCGCCACCGCCTTCACAACCGCGCTGCCTTCTAATCTCCTCCCACCACTGTAAACACGCCTCCTTCACCTCCTCGGCCCCTGCCTCGTCCACAGCCGTCACCTCTGCCTCCGCCGCCGCCACCGCATCTGTCAACTCCGACGCCCCCTCCCCCGCCTCTGCCCCCTCCGCGCCCGCGCTGTCCCGAATTGCGTTGCGTTCCTCGGCCACGAACGCAAAGGATTTGAGGCATGGTCGGTTTCTCGCGCCCTGTCAGGCGTGACGGATTCTGGAGGCACTGTAGTATATTATGTATTCGTAGACACTGGAATTTCATTTACTTCGAGATTGATCCTTCAGCAGACGAATGATCTGTGGTTAGACTTCAGGCGAAGTTTTAATGAGCCCTGTTTCACGAACATCTTCCAAACAGTTATTGCAACACCATTTTTTTAAAGTAACGCAACAGATTTTAGTGTATAACCACAACGCACTATTTAACATTACCAACACAAGACATTATTTTAAAGTATTGATAGCAATAATTTCAAGGAAATATTGTTGGCTATATGAGACGTAAATTATCTCTGCTCCTGAGGAATAAAATTATTTACTGAGTGATCTATAATGAACATTTCAACCTAACTGTTCACAAAAATATTATCTCCCAGAACAAAACTACTGTGAGCTGTTTTTTCTCATTCGTAAACGACTGAAGCAAGTTCTCACGAGGAACACACCACACCGTGTTTCGCCTAGAACTTTGGTATAGATCTATTATAGAACTAAATCCTTTGATAGAAATTATTGTTTTCACGCTTTATTCTGTTCACAATTTCTGAGTTATTTAAAAAATTCTAAAACCTAATAATTGCTTCTCATCGTTTCTGATCTTAAGATTGAAACGTCCTTCTATCAATTGGTTTTCTCAGAATCAGAGAAGTCGTATGCTTTCATGTGATTTTTCTTTCACGTGTGACGTTAGAGAGGGTTTTTATTTTTCTACTGTGAAATACGTTATTTTAATGGAAGAGGAAATAAATGGTTGCGCACTTCAAAATGTTCTTGAAATTTACCCTACACGTTTATGTCGTTTCATGTTCATATTCGTTTATGTCATTCTTCCATGTTCTCCATGAAACACATTCTCTGCACGATCGTCCGCGAGACTTAAACTTCGAGAAAATGCAAGTAACCTGTTTACGTTTAGCGTACACCGTTGCACCGGGAGTTGGCGTATGTTTTGAAAGTCATTTGGCGAAAGTTGCTGATTCGCAACTCTGTGTCAACGCGCTACGGTAGAACAAAGTTGGAGATTGCTCCTTGCCTCACGTGACCGTGTTAGTTTGCTTACCCGAAAGACACAGGAGGAAAGTCTTTAGTTACGAAAGCAACACACTAAATAAACATCGCATGAGTATGCAGGGGAAGTGCGCAGTGTTTACTCCTTGTTGTTTACAAGTACTCCTTCGCTTCGTGGCCAATTAGTCTTAACAGGTTGTTGGAGTACGTTTTGTTTTAAATGCTGTCAAAATTGACTATTGACGTCAGTGGTGTGCTCTCTACACGCGTTTGATAATTGCATTCCAAGGAGGACCTCATCGCTGTTTTTTTTTCTTCCAACTGCGTTTAGGTTTAGAGGTTCTGTTTCATCGTTTAGGGCTTTTAATACCAGAAATGTTCTGAACCTCAGTGATAGTTTCGACTTTCAACGTTTATCAGATGTTTAGAAAAAAAAAATGGAAACGAGTCGCCTTGCGTAATTGGTGGAAACGCCGACGCACTCTTCCAGCCAGGCCTGCCCATAAACACGTTCGAATCTTAATTTTAGTGCGTGTCGATGTAAATGACAGTTACGTAATCCCAGCAACAAAATGAATGTAAGTACAGAAAAGGTTCAATGCCCTTGCCATTCCTCAAAAATGAATATATTTTAACATAGACTTGTAGAAAATGATTATAATGCATACTAAATACGTGTATGATTAGTTTTTAAATGCAGTAGAGCCTTTTTAATCCGGATTAACTAGAGCCGATCCGAATTAACGAAAATCCGGGTTATCCAGAGAAGGGGAATAAACGATAAAAACAGAACGTGGACTTACCAAACATATTTTTAATGAAGATTAAACATTATTATCGGCACACTTTGACCTAAAAATCCATTATAATATGTATTTACACTGTACCAAATATATATATATATAATATAAAAAATATATAATATAATATATATACCGGTACAAGCAAATCGATGGACCTGAGAGTTCCCACAGCATCGCTAGGGTGACTTCTTTCCTTTTACCACTGCGCGGGGGGGGGGGGGGGGGGCGGAGATGAAGGCAGGAGGGGTGAGGGCAATGACCGCTGGCAAGTAAACTCCAGTAATATGAGTACTGAGAATATCCATTTATCGTTTGCAAAACAAATCTTCGTTTAATACGCTAAACAACTTTTTTTTCAAACTAATCCGGGTTATCCGGACGTCCGGGTTAAAGAGGTCCGAGTTCACGATGTTCTACTGTATGATTATAAAACTTTCCTTCAATTATACTTCACTGTATCCCCCCTCCCCCTTGATGCTCTCCAGGTGTCGGAGTGGCATTGCTATGTTAAGACACTTTTTCCCGACGCCGTCTTCCGTCTTGTTGGGATGGTATCTTGAGAATACGAGTATTGAGGGCTGTTTTCAGCGTGGGGCCCCAATTAGAGAACACAGAGATTCATAACTGATCAAAAGCAAAATGATTCGTTATCAAGCGGTTTCATGGTCTGAAACGACCGAAGACGTTGGAGAACGCTAACTACGTTGTGAACTTTGACCGGTGAAACTAATTTGATTGGATTCCAAATTCTGCTTACGATTTACGATAATTTTCCTTTGGAATTCAAAGACATTATTTTGTTTACAGTATATTCAATGAGAGTACTGTGTGCTTGTGACATTGTAATAATGTACAGCCTATTAAAAGCCCGTGTTCTTTCAAGTGAAAGACTGATTGGTTTGAGGTGCTTGGGTGTAAATAATGGTAAATGTTAATTCGCGTTTCAAGGGCAAATGTTATGTTAAAGTTCGGTTTTACGCCAAACGAGAAGCACTATCTATTGAGTACAAGCGAATTTTCCCTTTGTTGAAATCCTTTGGAATATAGTTACTTCCTCTTTTTCATAAAGAGCAATAATATATATTTCGTCCAAAATGCCAACGAACGAGTCCGTCAATACAGTGCATCTATTTTTCTTTCATATTATTAGTTATTTAGATTATAGTTTTCATATTTTCCGTGGTTTCCCAATTTGAAAGTTAAATATTAGAGCCAAGCATTGTTTCTTTGTTTTTGGCGGATAGATTGGTAGCATTACTTTGCGTAAAACATTCTTCTATTTGCCTAATAGTAATCACCCAATTCCGTCGTCATGATAGAATTATCAGAATTTTTTTGATCCCCTACATAATCTCAGTTTCAATTAACCCAAATGATCAGGAGTCTACTGTTTTTTCCCAAATAGATTTTCTGCGAGTTCTGTGCCAAGCGTCAGTTGCAGATGCGCCGCATACAGCACGTGCCGACTGCGTGCAGCCACGCGATCAAGTGTTTCGTAGTGGGCTTGATCCAATGCTTGGCCCCTGAATTCCGCACCCGCCGCCGCTGCGCCCCCATCAAGATCCTCCCGCCCGCTTCCCCGCGCGCCGAGGATTCGGGGCTGGACGCTGTCGGCGCCCGGGTTATTAGAATTCACGCCGCCCACGTGACGCTAACGCTCCGTCCCGTGGCCCGAGCGGCCCCGCGCAAGGCAGTGGGTGTCGGAAGTCCGTGGACCCGTAACGGTGCTGGTAGTCCATGTCGCAATCGCCGACACTCCACGCGCCGGCTTAGGTGGCTCAGGGCATCGCTTGATGTCACTGCTGCGTCCCGACGGTGGCAGGACTTTCGACACTAGCTATGTAGACATAATAACACGGTTAAGTGACTTAGAAAACGAAAATATTATTTTCCTACTCCGTGTGATTATTTATATATATATATATATATATATATATATATATATATATATATATATATATATAATTATGCTGTTCCGTGATCATCATCATTGTTGATTCATATCATTAATTTTTTCGTGTTCCTCTAAGTTTTTGCGAGGATTTTTTTTCTCTTATGCACGTATGCATGCGAATGCTATCACGGCGAATTGCATTATTTCACATTAATATATTCAACTAAGAATTGATAAACAAAAACTAGAATCATCCTGTATCTCCCTGTTTTGTTATGTCTCCTTCATTGCATCTATTTTTAGGTTTTTCTTTGCCCATTTCTTTCAAATAACCTAATTGGTTGCAGTGAAACAGCTGTTCAGAATATATATCCAAGGGAATACAAAAAGTCAGTTACTAGCAGCTGCCAGAGTACATCCGGACAACTTTTTATGCTGCGTAGATTCCTAACAACTTAATACTGTAATATTTTCCCCTCTATAAATTAATTGCGCGCTATTTTTAGATAGAATACCGCACTTTCGACTGTGTGTTCGTTTCAAATACTCCTAGATCTGTTATTCTCAGATTGGGAGGGCTGCAATTACTCCCTTTTGATTGCCATCTCTCGAACTTGTTCTGGGCAGAACAAATTTTTGATTTATGTAGTAAATTGTGAATTATCTGCTTGGTAATACGCAATACACATTTGTTATTTGCCATCGAAATTAATTAATTACATTAAGAATCTCCTACCATCTCTCTTTCTACTTTAATCTTTCGCTTTTATCGTTCTATTTTTCCTACCTATCTTCCGATTGAATTTCGTATCTTCGTATTTTGAGAACGTGGAACTGTCATCTTATGTTTGGCCTTTTCCGATTTCCTTGCAATATTTCAATAATAAATTTACATAAATATTTTTGTTCGTTTCTTTTAAAACGCCTTATGGGAAGGCAATTTCCATTTCAAGCTACACTAGAACCCGGTATTCCGAATTAATTGGGAGTGTGGTCTATTCGGATGCGGAAATATTCGGATTATCCGAAAAAATGTTTCGTACCTATACAAATACACCTTCAGCATTACCAGACAATGTAACGTAGTGTGCGATGTGAGAACGTCACGTAGCGATCGCATAATCACATTACAAGTACATTCAGTTCCGTACAGCAAAAGAGTATGCTGATTTTGCAAGTTCCTCTAACTGACAATAAACACGTGATATACACCGTAGTTACCAGTGCAATAAACGTTTTTATTTCGACAACTTCAATAATTAGTTGTTCAGTTCTACAATAATTATCAAATCCTTTCTTTATACTACAAATAATCATTTTATTTATTTTGTTTATTTTCCCCCCATCCCGAATTTTGTTCGGATTATCAGAAATTTCGGATTTGCGGGGTTCGGATTGGCGATGTTCTTCTGTATTTTATTAACTCTGCGAAGGAGCCCGACAATATTAAAAATAAACGGGGTAAACAAACAGTCGGCGAGTCATTGGAAGCCACGGAGGGCGAGCCGGAAGGAAGTGTCACGGGCACGCGTGCGAGGCTATTTATAACGCACGCGCTCAAGGTCACGCACTCCAGGCGTCGCGCACGGCTCTCGCGCAGGCACGGCGTCGGGCGCGACGCCGGAAATGCAGGGCGCTCTTGTGGGGAGGCTCCACACATTCGGCATTCGCTGAGCAGCGAGCGACTGCTCGCCCAGTTAGGAGTAGCCGAGGTGTTCGGCAAATGTTCGCATCCTTTGATGTGTCCAGAAGACCCGACACGCGGTGGTGGGTAGGGCGAGCGCCGAATGTTCGTCGCTCGACGAATAGCAAGCGACCCATCCACACTACTCGGCACTCGGCAAGCGGTGGTCGCCCGCTACTCGCAGAATACCGAATGTGTGGAGCCTCTCTAAAAGCGGCTCCACACTTTGGGCATTCGCCGAGCAGCGAGCTTCTGCTCTCCCAATCCCGAACAGCTAATCTGTTCGGCGAATGTTCGTTTCCTTTGATGTGTTCAAAAGATGAACACGCGGTGGGTAAAGCGAGCACCGAATGTTCATCGCTCGACAAAAGCAAACTGGGGATTCGGCCAACGGTCGCTTGCTACTCGCAGAATACCGAATGCGCGGAACAACCAACCTATGAAAGTACACGAAAACTATATAATTGTGTTACACATGCTTGTCTAATATGAATATAGAACTTTCTTTCAATATAATATCTTTCTTTCCCTGTTCTGTTCTCAACCACTTGCACTAATCCGCATCTTTATAGCCTTTTTTCTATTTATGTCGTCTTTTTATAGAATTATTTCTGAGTCAATTAATCGGGTGCTTTTTTTCCCGTGATCTTTTAATTCTTGCCCGAATCAGCGCCATCAGTTATTCATCGCGAAAAGAAATATATGGGCATGTTCACTCTGTGCATAGTTCTTGCTTTATAGGCAATTGTAATGAAATATAGGAAAGCCATGCCTTGCATAAAAAGGCTGTAATGCTGATTCACTGCTCTTTTATTTATATCGAGTATTGTTATTCTATTCCACAAAGGCTCTTTGAATAATATGCCCATAAAAATTGTCTCCGTAACCTACGTGCGATCATTCTTTGTATCCGTTCATGTAAATAAGTCTCATAACACTGCAGTGTACCATTGTCCACCGCATATTCAATTTCAGAGAGGAATATTTAAGATGCACATCGTGTTTCCGTTTGTCTTTATTTTGTGCAAGGTTAAGAAAGAAAATATATATAATGAACATTCCAGTTTTAGGAATAAAACATATCTTAAAAAAATTTCAGAAAGAACAAATACGAATATGTTGTAATGTTTAAGTTGCATATTGTTCCCAAAGGACATAAAATGTTAGCAGTTCAATAGTTTAATTTCAGTTGCAATAGCATGAACTTAGTCCGTGAATCTAACGTACCACAGTTCCGACTAACTTCATCGACATAGAGCATTGATATCAAGTAATATATGCTCTCAGATAATACGAATTATGCTCTTAATAAACGGAGTTAAGTTCCACATCAGAACGGACGAATGTGTTAAAAATGTGGCGCCATAAAAGTGGGTAATTGATTAGTGTGCGTTGTATCTCGAACATTAAGGAAGTGTGCAGTATTCACGAGGGATAAATAAAATTAATCTTGACGACTTGTGAGGGACAAAATGCAAACGGCTGTGTTATTTGACAGCAAAATAAACTTGAAAATTTGAAGTTATTTTTTCACTCTTTTTGGGTGAATAAGGCAGACCTACCTTCCAGAAACATACCCGTTTTTATTACACTTCCTGTTTCGTTGTGTGTGTGTGTGTGTTTTATTTAATAGATAATTTTCATGAAAACTCTAATATTAGTACTTCAACTTCAATTGTTGAATTTCATGGAATATTATTGTGTCCTAATATAGAAATAATTACTACTTTTACTAAAATATTTTTTTAAAAAATGGCAGATTGCATGCACCGCACTTACGGGACTAATGACCTTAGCAGTTGACGTGCCGGGGTCACTAATGAATCAAAAACAACGAAAAGTGCGTGTTGTGCGTGAGGAGTGAGAAGACCGCAGCGCGAATCTCGTGGCGCGTGCGCCGCGCAGGCGATGCGGGTGGGGGAGGGGTGGGGGTGAAGAGGGGGCGGAGGGGAAGGCGCTCATTGATCGCCGCTCGCGCTCCATTCATGCGACCTCCGCCCCTGCAGCCCCTCCGCTGGCCTTGGCCCTGGCGCCGGCCCTGCCCCGGACCACGCCTACTACGGCACGCCCCGCCCCACCCTGCACCGCCCTCCTTCGCACCATCACACCACCACGCCCACCTCCGCCTCGCCACACCCAAACCCCGTAACCTCTACCCACCCAATGCCCCGATCAGCATCGTCCCACCGCAATCTGTCGTCCCACCGAACCCCGCCCCTCTCTGCTCTATCGTCGTCCCTCCAACCCGCTCAGCCGCCCACCACACCCACCAGCTCCACGTTGACACAGCCCACCACAACAAACCCAACCACCCAACCACGATCTGCTGTACCCCACTACATTTTCCCACCCAACTTCGCCCTGCCATTCCCCACCTCCCTACCCCACCACTCAACCATGCTCTGCTATACCCCGCTGTCTTCCCTATCCAGACGACCCTCTTTACCTATATTCCCGCCTGACTCACCCCACCAACCCAATCCAACATATCCAATCGCCACCCTGCACTGTTAAACCCCTCTAACACACTCTACCTCCTCACTCCTACGCACGCTCTGCTCACTTCTATCCGTGATTCAGCATACCTTGTTTCGTCAGTTCTGTTTCACATGTGCACCGTCCGTCCGTTTCCCCTCTGTCCTTCCTCGTCTGCTCTCCCATCTCTACCCCGTCCTCTCATTCATTGTTACGGCGCCGTCCCTCCAAATGTTTGTTTCGCGTAATATTTCCTTTCTACCCCCACTCAACTCTTCCCACGCTTGTTTATAACATCACTCTCTGTGTGACACGGTGCCACATTCTAGGATAATTCAAATTTTGTTCCTCGTTCCACTTCCAGGTGGATTTCGAACATGGTTACGTCGAAAATTGAATCACTTGAACGTATATTTTGCTTGTGAAATTCGAAATATCGAGGTTCTATGGCTATTTTTAGTTGTTGTTGTTTGTTTGTTTTTTCTTTCTTTCTTTCTTTCTTAATTTCCTTCACGAAAACAGTCTGACATAACTTCTTTATTAATTCTTCCTTTTGTAGTTCCGGTAATTTCAGTGTATGAATTTCCATTTATCTCACAATGTTTTTTGTTGCCCTTTTAGTTCTTTAGGCGTCTAAAATGTGGCACCTCAAAATTCACTATTTCGAGATAATACTTTCGGCTTTCTTTTTCGATGGTACGTCAGAGTTCACAAAACTGAGATACGAAGGTTGTATTGTATTTTTAGATGTCATTATTTTTATTTTTATTTTCATTTTCATTTCGGTATTGGAGTAATAGGAGCCAAAATATGAAAAATGTTCTTTATTACACTTATAAAGAAGGTTGTGAAAAGTAGCACTAAGATGCCTCCCCTCTTTAATGTAATATATTTATACTCGTCCACTTACGTTCATTTGCTACTGTAGCCATCACCACCTAGTTTTATGTTGATATTATCTCTGGCTGTTATATCTTGTTACCGAAAGGGGTTTATTAATTTATTCTTCTACTGTTGATGATTGATATACATTATACTTTTGCATTTATGTTAATTTTGTAGTGTAGCCATCACCATCTAGTTTCATGTTTTTATAACCACTGGCTATCCTATTTTGTTGTAGAAATACATTAGATAGTAATTTTACTCTGATTATAATAAAAACAAAGTTACCTATTGAGAACGTTCGCTCTTTATCTCAGATGTGAATGCGTCTAATTCCCTTCTCCGTCGTTAGTTGTGTTCCGCGTGCCTTCCTTCCTCCCCCCCCCCTCTCCGCCGCTGCGCCCACGCGGCCGGGCGCCGCATCGACCGGCTTGGGCGTGGGCGTTGCCACGGCGACGGGACGCGGGCTGCTGCGGCCGCTGCGCTGCCGTCTGCGCCGCGTCTCGCGCGATCGCCATTGATCGCTCACCCACGCACCCCCTCCCCTCCCCCTCCCCCTTCCCCTTCCCCTTCCCCCTTCCGCCAAGGGCTTCCGATGTCCGTTTAATGTCACCCCACTCCCTCCCTCCCTTCCCGGTATTTTTATCCTTTTTGTTCTTGGCGGGGTGTTTTCTGTCACAGCGGGATGTGGTTTTTATTTTTATTGCTTCTTTGTTGCGGCTTTACTGTGTTGTTTGCCTCTTTGAGGCGCTGCTTTTTTGATCATTTTGTTTGTACCCGGTTTTATTACTCCGGTGTACGTGTACAAAGTTTCCCCTTATTTTTCGATTTTGTTTGGTAAACATATTTCCATATGGTTTTTATTGTTTTATATTGTATTTGACATTAGTGTCATAGTTACATTTCATTTATTTATTCGATTCTTCATTGGCTGTCCTCCCCATCATTAACGTATGTTTCTCTCACTCTTTTTTTGTTCATTTGCACTTGTATATTTTTTTCTACCTCATTCACCCTTGAGAACGATTATTTCGAATTTTAAAAGTAAGAAATACCTGAAGGGTTCTAATTTTTAAGAAACTTTTATAACGTTCGATTAAAATAAATATCTTCATGATACGCTCTCAGTATGAGGCAACTAACGGTCATTAGGGCCGAACGTGTCGTACTTTATTCATTTACATTGCAGTGAACACAATGTTGTCGCTTCTATCTCTTTCCTTGCATACCAATTGGGAGATACTCTTGGAAATCAGCAATGGCTTCACTCCCACTGTAAAATAATGGAGCAGTGTATAAAGTGCTATTGTTTCCGGCCGTAGAAATAAGCGTCAACCTCCCACTGGGCCCGCGAGTGGACGTAACGCCGCTGTTTTATGCGACGGCGCGCGCTTCGGGAGGGCGGTCCCAGGCGGCTGAGTGTTTAGCGCGTTGTCTGCGCGGGCGGCGCGAGGCGCGGAATAGCGGAAGCGCTGCAGCCGAGCGCCTCATTTCCGCTCGCGAGGAGCGATGGGGGGTGGTGACGGCGATGAATCCGGTGGTGGAGGCGGAGAAGGAGGTCTATGAGGAAGAGGAGACGGAGACGGAGGAGAGGTAGTGGTGGCGGTGATGAAGGGGGCGTAGGGGGAGACGAAGCCTGAAACCAGTCGTGGAGGCGGTGATGAAGACGGAGAAAGAGAGGCGCTGGAATGGTGGAGACGGAGATTGTAGCGGTGGGGGCGATGGTGGAGACGTTGTTGAAATCGGTGATGATGGAGGAGAAGGAGAGGCGATGACGGAAGCGTAGGAGGAAGAGGAAACGCAGGAGAACAGGTAGAGATGGTGGTGCTGCTGTTGGAAATAATGGCCGAGTTGCTGAGACGGTGACGGGGGGGTGGACGGAGACCGTAGCGGTGGGGCGGTGAGAGAGACGATGGCGGGGGCTTAGGAAGAACAGGAGACGAAGAAAAAGTAGATGTGGCGGTGATGCTGGTGCAAGTGGTGGCGGAGGTGTCGGTGGTGCGAATACCGGGTGGAAGCCGTGGGGTGGCAGATCCGTGATGTTGGTGGATTGATGTTTCCGGGCTAACTGCTAACCGGTCCTTCGTCCGTGAGAATAGTGCATTTTGTTATCGCTGAGGTGGCGGTCATCTTTCCCCGCTGATGGCGAGATCCGAGGCCAAACTACACGTCGGCTAGCGGCTTTGTTTTCCACCCAGGTATCTCCCACCATTGGGGCCCAATCGCAGCTGCGACAAGCTCGAAGCTCCCACCTGGTCCCCCGTGCGTGTAAGTGTTAGAAGGAAACGCGTGAATGTATGACAAGAAACGGAAAGGAAAGTTCGCGCGCCATCTGTGGCCCGTTTGTTAGGGTATAGTTCCGGCATTCGCGTGATGTTCATCTGAGAAATCACGGAAAATTCCCGATCAGAGCAGCTGGCCGCTAGAATTCTCCTCCAGAATGCGTCTGAATTCTACATAGCTATCCAGCTAGTGTCGAAAATCCAGTCGCCGTCGGGTCTCGAACTCTGGCACCTCCCTGTCAGAGGCATTTCATGACATCAATCTACGCCCTGAGTTACCAAAGCCGGTATGACGGTGTTGAAGCCGGAGGAAGCAGACGCCAGGACGGAGGTGGTGGGGTTGTGACGGGGCGGGGCTGAGCCGAGAGGGCAGGGGTGGCGAAACAAGGGCAGAAGTGGAGTGGGGGAGACTGCGGCAGCAGCTGTCTCCTTCTTCCGCGTTTCCTGTAACAAGTCGATTGTCTTCGAGGAGTCGAAGGCGGGGAGATGGAGTGGGTGAAAGAGAAGAAGATTGAAAACTATGACGAAGGATCGAAAGTCGCAAATCATGTTGGAGAAGAGGAATGCGAAAGTCGCGAGAGGAGAAAATATAACTGGCATGGTGTTAAAATTGTGCAGGAAGGGAAACCCAGGAGTGGGGAGAACGAAAGACTTTTATGACGAGGATTATGAATGGCTTTCTTGTGTAATTTCTCTTTATTTCCCTCTTGCTGGTTTCATCCTAGTTTCTTCCTTTTTCCTGAGTCTCGCATTTTTCTGTTCTTGCTACTGTTGCTGCTGTTTAATGGATGAGGTCTAAGCCATCGTCATTTCCATTTTCATCGGATGTGCTCTGCAGCCAAGTCGGGGAAACGGAAAGACGGGGGCAAGGGATATTGCAAAGAAAGCAAAAACGAGGGGGGGGCAAAATTGGTGACAGCCAGTAGTGAACAAAGATACCTGTGGCAGGAGGTACCTGTGGCAGGAGGTCCTGCCAAAGGTACCTATGGCAGGACCAGATCCAGAAAGGAGATTCGATATCAATTTGGGTCCTCCACCTCACCTATATTTTGGGAATATTTTCATAACTGTTAGCTTCATATAAAATGTATATTTACTATGAGAATACTCCTCGAATGTTATAGTCAATATGTGGTATTTGTTTTCAATATATTGAGTAAAATTGGGGAGGAAAAATCTTGAAGACCCTGAAATATTTTGTTTTAGACGCTTCTATATTCTTATATCATAAAACAGTTTAGTAGCGAGTTAAATGGAATAAATTTCGCAACGAAACGATAATTCACAATCGGAGACAACACTATGTGAAAGGTTGTGTTACAGAAGTTTTGAAAAGAGTGTATTAGTAATTTAATCGTACAAGTCTTATGACAGTCGTATTTCAGTTTTAATCGAGGAAGTCTGGACTCCCACTGGAGGTTTTCTCAGAATCGACGGTTTTATTCGAGACTTCTTCTTCTTCTTCTTCTTCTTCTTCTTCTTCTTCTTCTTCTTCTTCTTCTTCTTCTTCTTCTTCTTCTTCTTCCAAGGATCTACGACCTTCAAATAAACGTCTTGGCCTTCTTAACTATCCTTTTCCATTTTTTCCTGTTCTTCGAGTGCTCGGTCCAATTTTAAATCTTCATTTCCTGATGGTTTTGACATCATCTTTCCGTCTATTTTTAAGCTGTCCTGTTCTCCTGGTGCTCACTGGATTCCAGCTACAGATCTTGTTCTCTATCCTGTCATGCGACAACCTACAAAGATGACCAAGCCAACTTAATCTCATGGCTTTTTATAAAATTGAATGTGTTATTATGTTTTTTTTATACTGTCCAGTTCGGAATTATTCCTGAACCGCTAATCTCCATTGGGCATTTTAATTAGTCCAAATACAATTCTAATAATCCGTCTGGTCTTTTTCGGGTGAGACGCTCCAATCTTGTTGAACCTTCGAATCTTCGCTTGCAGGAACAGTCCCGTCGCACCGCCCCGCCACGGCAAAGGCGCTCGGCGGAGGCGGCGGCAGGGAGCTGGCTTGGGACGCCGCCGCCTCATTTGCGCCGCGCCTCCGGCCTCCGCCCGTTTGCAGCTAATGAATATTCGCTCGCGAGCCGCAGGGGGCGTGGCGGAGCGAGCGAGCGGGGGTGGGTGGGGCGGAGAGGGGGCGAACGAAGCTCAGGTGCCAATGACAGTCGCGCTTCCTTTGTTCAGAGAGGGGCCGTTGAGCTGCTCGCTGTTGGAAAGTTCCCAGAGGTGGAATATGCGGTTGGTGCATCTTTGTCCCTCTTGAGGTCGGTTTTGTTTGTGGTTTTTTTTTTTACTAGATGTAGGACGGTTCTTAATTTTATCTGGTTCCCGTTTCTCCGAATACACTCAATGTTTCAAATTCTCCATGTACAAACAATAATTAATACATTTTAATATTATCGTATGATGAGAACTCTTAAAGAGTAACATTTATGAAGAAAGCCGATTTCTCAGATGAGTGCCTCTGCAGTAACAGTAAAATCGGATAGCATTATTTATATACCTAAAAATGTATATGACTGCTTGACTTGAAGTGTATTTTTTATAAAAGTAAAATAACCCAAAAATATTCCAGTGTCTGAAATAAAATATTTGAACAATATACTGTGGGAACTTATTGAATTAATAGTTTTACTTAAACTTCTTAGGTGCAAACTTCCTCTCCTGAATTTTTAGGACTATGAAAAATTAATTTATAATCTTTTCGGAGGTCTCAATAGGACTAAACAGTCTGAACTAAAACTGAATATCTGAAATAAAATAATGCTTTTGAATCAACTTCGTTTCATAATAATCATCTCCAGCGTTTGCATTACAGGATGCATATAAACTCTATAAATGTATTTTAGATCTGTGTTTGATGTGGTGTTTATTCTGCGCGTAGAGTCCCTTTTAATACATTAATATTAATGGACATAATTAAATTCAGATTTCATCTCTTCCATTAACGCGGAAAGTATGGATCCCCATATCCATTCGAAAACAAAAAGAACCCGATCACACATTGCAATTTTAAAGAGCATATTCGCAGGCAGCACGTTACGCATTCACGAAACCAGCATACAATTTTTTCTTCCCAGTTCCAGCGTTGGTAATACAGACGCCGCCCGCATGTTCGTCGGTTTGTACGCCCTTGATTTGCGTTCGCTCTGCTTTGAATATTAAAACGCGAGTGATGTGAGCTTCTGCCATTCTCAGGGGATTCAAGCTTCCATGTCGCCATGACAACGGGAGACATCAACAGGCGCCTATAAAAGCCCTTCCTTGTAATGTACTCCCCCCGGGACCTCGCGGAGAATGGAAGCTTCAGATGATGACTTTTATCCGGAATACGACTGTATAAGATCCATTGTGGTCTTGAAATTTAAGAGGGTTATATGTGCGGTATGCGAATGGTTGTATAGTCACGTCAGCTTTAAAAGTGTTTGGTTTGGGTACAGATGAATAGGGTATTATGAATTAGACCGGAAAATACTCTGAAAACATGTTGAGGACAAACATCATAAGTATAGATTTTACTTTAGCTCCAAACTTATACTCCGTATACTCATAGTGCAAAGTTATGTACCGATGCAAAAAGCAGATTTGAAAAGTTGACGGAAATACTCATAGGGTTGAGATGCAGAAACATTGTGTGTAACATTGAATGCACTGGCACAATAGCTCTTTTCATTTAAACTTTTAAGTTAAAAAGGCGTTCCGTTAAATTACTCAATTCGTGATTTCTAGGAAAATGTTTCACCTGAAGAAAAACTAGCAAGGCACTTGTCTTCTGAAATCTAAATTTGTTTGTGTAAACTCTTATCTGGTAAGACGCTTGCATACTGTGAGTTCCCTTTGCGAATATTATTTATTACTTATTATACGTATCGAGACACGGAAAGGATACAGTTTTCAGAAAGTAATATCCGCTCTGCCCTGAAAAACGTGCTGTTTTTTTGCCCAGAGAATGTGGGCATTCCGCCGTTCACTGGTGTAGTGCGGGTTGCCGAGTTGTAGGCGAAACATTTCACATCTTTACGCCTTGATCGCCTCTGAAGGCATTTTTCGTACGAGAATTTGCTCGTTCGTCGTTTTTTTTTTGTTTTTTATTGAATGTTTGTCCTTAAATAATTAAGAAATAAAAATGTTTAGTTTTGATTTTGCTACATGTTACCATCTTCGAAATGCGTTTGGTATAAAGTTCTTAGTTTAACGAATCGCTCCATGCTCGTTTTTTCTTTGCTTTAAGCCAATTAAAATTGTTTATATATTATATGTCACTAATGTATACTTTTCTAAATCAACTTTTAGTGAAAATTACTGTACTTTTAACGAATTGCATTATATTTTGAATTAGAACCAAAATAAATAGTTGTTTAAATAAATACATAGATTGTGCCCTGAAATCACAATGAAGTTTACTAATAAGGTCAAAAAGTCCATCGAATTAACATTGAATAATTAATTTTATTACACTTTATTATTAAAAATCTTATTTTAAAATCTTTTTATGATTAAATATATTATTCTTCACTCGGTATTATGTGCATTTAAATTTCGTATGTGTCGGTTCATGCGCGTTTGTCAGCTATGGCAAAAAGTATTTAGGAGTAAATAGACCTTACAGTAACTTCTGCCCTTGCAGCGGCCTCTGCTAGGTCTGTACGCTTCAGTGCGCATATGTGTGCGTATCAAAGCATTCAGCTTCGCTGATGACTGAATTCAGTCTCGTTACCATGTGGAAACAAGCTCCTCAAGTAATTAGGGATTTGTAACTCCTACAGTGGTTAACGCATCGTTAATTCTGAATGAGCTACTGCGGAGGATGGCGAAATGGGGATGTTCACTGCAGGGAGACGCGAGATTCGTGAAGCCAGCGTACGTTGAATATGTGTTGGTGGTTTTGGTAATACTGGGAGATGAATAATTTGCAGTTTTAGACAATAAGACTATTGCGTTCAAAGACTCTTCTGTTCGGACCGAGAAACAGTAGGTGGCATCCCCGATCTACTTCGTGAAGACAGATTGCGTAGTTATGGATCACCGCTTTGAATACCTTACTAAATCGTTGATTTATTCTAATCGAGCAACCTGCTTGTGTGTGTGTGTGTGTGTGTGTGTGTGTGTGTGTGTGTGTGTGTGTTCGTCCGTTACTGACGATTACACCTCGCCCGGCCCATTAGTCGGGGCATGTGATGTGTGTTAGAACTGTTCATACAGAAATGATAGCTCATTCCTCTTTACACTACTGATCAATTGTAGAATTTGTGTGGTCCTTCGAAAAAAAAATTTGGAATAATTCTATAAAAAACCCATTTGGTGGTTTCTTGGAACCTACAGTAGTGAAACACTCTGAACTGCTATACTGTCTTTCTGGCATACCCTGAATAGTTACCACTTCATCAGATTAACATACATTATTGCCACGAAATGATTTTTTTCATGCAACTTAAACATTTTTTAAATAGTATTTTTCGTCGACACGTTATTCAATTTTCTTTGCTGATGATGGACTAGGGTGGCATAAAAATTTCACATTTCACTGCCCCCGGCGCCAAGATAAAATGAATAATAAGTCGCTTCCATGGATATTATCTACTTTCTTTCTCGGGTTCTGTGCTGTTTCTTCAGATGAATTTGTAACATTAAATTTCAGCAAATGTTTGTTCTCAATAAATTAAATATTGCTTTTTCTCTATTTTGAAGTTTACCCTACCTAAGGAAGTAAACAAAGCATTAAAAAACTGTAAAATCTGTGTTTAAAAATGTAGTGACTGTTGTGAGGTAATTGCCGGTATGACGGTTGAGATATTAATTTCACTGAGTTTAACAATGAGCTTATATTGAAACTATATTTATAACTATTGTTCATGTACGTTCTTCTTGGGCCCCCTTATGAGCTTTGTAGATGCAACTTTGTAGATGTATAAATCAATTGATGCGTCTCATAGCTTCTCAACGTTCCTACACTTCTTGCATTTTTCAGTGGTAATTTTACCATCTTAAGAAATTTCGCTTTGCGCACAATGAGAATTCTGTTTTAGAATCCTTAGATAGAGAAGCGTATTCCTCTATGTTGATCATTTAATATTATATTCAACTGTCAGGAGGGCTTAAAATGTGCGGTAGTGTGTGTGCTAGGAGCCATCAATTTACACAAAACCAATATTATTATACTCTAAAATATCCATCCTGTCTTAAATTATCATTTGAATAATTGATAGTGAGAAAGACCAAAGCCACAAAAACGAAATTTTGCAAAAGGGCGATAACAAAACGTTACGGCTTTCGTTAGTTGAAGAACAGTCACTGCAGTGTCATCTGTTGGGTAACCTTGATACTACGTGGAGATGAGCTCTTATAAGTGGTTTCTGATTGAGTTACGCGAAGAAGCTACTTTTCTCCAAAACATGGGATATGTCTTTATCATTATCTTCATCTTCTGTTACCTGTGTGGGGAGTCTATTCCATGAGAGGATATCAAGTGGCGGCAGTCTCTTAGGTTGTGTACAGCCTGTATCTAGGGGTTCCACTTCGTTGTACCAAACAGCACTGTGCGGCGTCAGACACTGTAACTAATTGCTGTTGGTTTCGAGCTTCCAGAACGTGGGCACGTACTACGTAGAGTTTCGTGTTTAATTCTGGAAACAGCACTTGTGCTGACGAGAGGCGCCGCTGCTGTCTGGAGGAGTGTGCGCGGAGCGAAAATTGAGAAAGTTGGTGGAGGGGTCTGCCATCAACATTCCACTTTTCGCTTCGCGCAGAGGGCAAATTCCCTCAGACGGCAGTGGTCTCACTGTCTGCAGAACAGCTCAGCAAAACACATCTTATTTTACGCCATTGCTTGCGACGAAGACGTACTAGCTGTCAATTTTAATTTAGATTACCACTTGGACCGTCAAGTTCTCTTCGAGTTTCTTGAATTTGAGTATTGTTCTTCTTTTTTCTTTTCTTTTCTTTTTTTAAATAAACAAAGGATAATTGTAATTGAAGGTGTGCGAAGTGGCTAAAATAATCGCAGAATTGAGTAACGACATTAATGTTTAATCACAGGCTTATAACCTTATAATAGTATAAGGATCCTGCTCTAATCATATTCTTGGAGCGTCTCTTTTGAGCAGCTATAAATTTGTTCCAGGCGTAGATGTGGAACATTCATTTTCAGTTTACAAAAACGCCACATATCGTCGTCATAGATTCAATCAAGAAAATCTTGAAATGTGTTTGTCAATATAAATAATATATGTACCTGTAATTTAGGAGGCATTTAGATACGTTATGTAGTGGTTATACATCATTCTTCGTATTGTATTCTACATTTTTATATCATATTTGTGCAAATTTATTAATGTTTTACGGCATTTTTATGGCGTATTTTGGCATTTTAAACTGCATAAAAATCTGATCCCTTATAATACATCTGAGGCCCCCTATCATTCATTTAATTTATTTTTAAAATCACGAAATTCGGTTAAGTATAGAACCTCAAATATCTTCCGAAACGAAACCCCTAGATGTTTTAAATTTAAAGACGAAGTGTCTTGTTCGTAGCTCGTCCATAACCCGCGGAAGGGACCCTCTTTCCCAACTCTTCTGCGGGCTACCCTCGCGTGTCCGCCAGGCGCACCCCAGGGTCCTCTGCCGTGGACCCGCAGCGCGGAGAAGATTCTTTATTCACGAGAGCGCCACCCCTCGGCTCGTCTCGCCGCGCGCCACACTGCACGCGTCCATGCATTATGCGTGCGCCACGCCCCCCCCCCGCGCGCGCAACCCCCAGCACGCGTGAGGGAGCCCGCGTCCCTTGACACGCACGAGGGGGCTCCCGCCCACGCAATTCGCGTCTCTCGAGCGTGCGCTCTTTGAGGGCACCGCCGCGAATTTCTGTAGAGGTCGTGATGTTAAATTATTTTCCTTTCTTTTAACATAATTTTTATGAGAAGTGTCATGAATGCTTAACACTGGAATCCATGTTCTCGAATTGTCCGATCTGCGATTCTTTCCATTCATTCGTTAGGTAGCATAGACTATAATTTCGCTCGTGTTCTATTTGTTCAGTGTTGAGTAGAGAGGCTCGTACTAGTTCGGGAGAGGGTATAATTTTCATTGTTTCGGTTTATCCTTTTGGATGAACACGTGTTTTGGTGCTCAAAGCTACGCCGTTGAAACGGACTCATCGTGCACAGTCGACTAATTTTCTTAAGTGTAACATACACATGTTCCACCTTTTGCGACATACAGTTTCTGTGGTACTCTTTTCTTATCACTCAAAGCGTAGCCCTTGTTTCTTTTTGTTACGTGTCAATAAAATAGTATATACTGTTTAGTCTCTTAACGCTTTTCAAAGCGTAAATGCCACTAGTGGTACAACTTCCACGAAATGACCTTACGTCGCGCAGACACAATGGGTGCAACAGCGACCCCGACGTGTCTCCGGTTCCACAGTAGCAACGACCCACATAGCGAACCGGCAAAAAGCCAGCGATGGACTACCGGGGTTTGTCGCATGTGCTGCTGGCTCGGCGGCGGGTTGTGGATTGTGGGTGTCGACGTCACAGTGGCCCAAATTCATACAATCGCGCGCCTAACACCTGTTTTGCAATGTGTCATCTTAAATAAAATATGGACTGTACTCGTAGATTCCGAATCTACATCCAAAATTATGCATTGGCAATTAACTAATGTGATAAAAGAGCTCAAAACTAAGGCTCTTAGTATTAGATACTGCAAAAACAGAAGGTTTTTTTTTAAAATTTATACATCTGAACCTGTTGCTCAGATTGGGTATTTACCCAAAGAGACGCCATTCTGACAGTTGAAAGTGGTCGCACTTGACATTCGAATGAATTTACATGCACATGGAAGATTTATCCTCCCGATCCATTCTATTGAAAACTTATAACGATTAGAATTTGGAATAGAGATTTTCGGTATAGTAGTGTTTATATCACAACTATTAATTGCTGAATTTTAATTCCGATTTTAGTTTACATTTTAAACGCATTTTTAATCTTCGCTTTAAGTATTATTCTGTGGAATACAAAAACTATTTAAAAAACAAAATCGTATACTAAAAGCATACCCGGATAGGTGGCTCAGGGCATCTCCTGATATCATTGCAGTGCCTCTGACGACTAGGTTCGCGTCCCGATTAGCTAGATAGCTAGGCGATCTTTCCTTCCCCCTCCTTGTCTCATACTTACCCCCACCCACTTACACTCACATGCACTACACAACTACACGTGCCGGGATATCGGTCGGGAGCTTGGAGCCTGTCCCGCCTGGGGAGGTGCTCCGCTGGTGGGAGATACCTGATTAGGGAAAACCCTGTTAGATGACGGTGGATCGGTGTTCGATCTCACCATCCAGCTGAGGAAGATCCCGAGCAAAAAACATCATACACTTCACTTACGGGACTAATTACCTAAGCATTTGAGGCCCCTGTAACCCTCAAATCTAAAAACATGCTATTATAAATATTACATAAACGACGTTATTAGAAAATCTTACGAAATTTTCGACCGTACGCACTTTTATCACGATCTTTGTATGGGGCGGCTGTTTAGGGCGCATTTCGGCTGCAGTTTTTTTGTAGAGGGCGGGGGCCGGGAGCGGCTTCCAGATGGATTGCCCCCCTCCCCCCCGCCCCCGCCTCGGATGACGTCCAACTGCGCCCGGCCGGGCGGCGCTGTGCTCAGCTGTTGCTGGTGATGAATTGTTCTGTGGACTCCGCGCCTTTCCCGGGCTTGTTTAATGGAAAGGGGAAAAGCCGAGCCCGAAATTGCTTAAATATAGGAGAAAACAGCTGTTCTGAATTTCGTTTTAAATGAATGTGTTAAAGAATGGAGAGGCCTTTCAAGCATAACGTTGACTTTTGTAATTTTTCCCTAATTTTGATATATTGCAGATTATGCATTACTTTACGCATTACTTTATGCAATTACATGCTTTATGCATTACGTTTTACTTAAACGGGTAGTCGATATGAGGGTACGTAGTAATGAGAGTTGAAACATAACTTAATCAATTGAAAAAAACAACATGTAATTAGAAAATATGTTAATATTAATTGGTCAAAAATTAATTAATGTTTATTCATGCAATAAGATAATATTGTTACTGCCGTATCGTATTATAAGAAATTGTCGTTGCGTTTCAATTTTAGTGTGCGAAATATTGCTCAACAGTTGGATTCATCGACAGGCACAAGATTGTGGCTTGTCCTTTTGAAACTTACGCATTAATAAACTAATAGCTCGGTGCTTGTCGACTCAGGGAGAGAAAAAGGCCGGTTCAATTTTAAGAGAAGCTAATTTTATAGTATTTTACATTCGGTCCAATTCATACTTTGGTTCAAATCCGACGCATTTTTAAGTATACTGCATTACAGAGTTTGCGAAAAGAAGTAGAATAACACAAAAATTGTTAGCACAAGAAACGCAGCTCCTATATTTTGTTATGAGGGTAAAATATCAAGTATATAATCTTAGGGGGGAGTAACTTTATTAAAGTGATGTAATTGAGCGTTAATGTGCATGACCTAATTAGTGCACCAATCAAATATCTAAATTGCGACTTTCTATCTAGATATTTCCTTGCATTTGAGATGTGACATTTTGACGTTAAATGTTGCCTGTTCGCGATCGTCGCTGATGACAAGCTGAATACTGGTCGCGTTCATTAAACTGGCACTCGCCTATACCCTCCAACCTGAAACCCGTTTACGAAACTCTTTCGTATTTTAAAGTGCTACTCTCACACCTGTAAAATGCTTTGCCGTAGGCCACGCTGTGTTCAATGAAATGTGTAAAATTATGTGAAATAACATACTATGCAATAAATTATCCAATATTCTGACACTAAATAGTTTCTACAAAACTGCTTTTCATTAAACTAGTGGTGCTAAAACAGCACATACTTTCTCACCTGTACTTTCACGTATTACGCGAAAAGTACTGAAATTTTCGAAAAATTTTACGTGTCCTTATTTAAAAATCTATCTTTAATGAATAGATTTCTTTATGCAAATAAATTCTATCTTCATAATTGTAGTTGTAGAATGTCGCCAAAAATTTTTGAATTTTTGCAATTTTCGAAAAAAATAAAAAATAAAAAAAGTTTTAAACGAAAATGGGACCTGCACCATTCCCTTAAACGTTCTTGACACTATGAGCTTCATGTAAAGTGCCTCCAGAATTAAAATATCGGTTTCAAACTCAAAGGGCCGGGACAACAGCCAGATTAATTGGGGAATATCAATTCTGGAGAAAATCCAAGCGCTAGCGTTGTTCACAGACAGACGGGCAGACGGACATTTTGCCGTCAATCGATGTTTTGGTGCCAAGGAATCTACAAAACATGGATTCTGGCAACACGACGTGTTAAAGGATCTTTCCCCCTAAATTTAGCAACTGGATTTATCCACTTTTTCGTTAACAGGGCCCTGTAATAAGAATTTTTCTGCCGAAAATTCGCCGTTTCGTCGAGCAGCATTACATAACTTTCTCTCTGCTGCGTAAGCGCTAGCGAGAAAATAAAATGTAACCACAAATCGTGCTTTTTTCTGCCCGACATCAAAGTATATTGCCACCGTTATTACTCTGTATTGCCACGTACGGCGTGGTTGCCGTTAATTTTTCTCAGGATGCGCGCTGAACTAGAATGTTGTTTGTGTTAATTAAAACCTTCATTACCTCACTTTATGAAATTCGTTCATACGAGAATGTATATGACGTGGTAATCAGCTTCTCAAACATGAACTGCTTCTAGTTAATCGAGTTTCAGGTTTATGTAATCTGACTCGCTTCGCAATAGTTGCATAGGTGTTTTTGACGTATTTCAAAATATAAAGTAGACATTTTCCAATTTATTAAGTTAATGAAATCGCAAACTTAGGATCCTCCCTTTTCAAACGAATAGATGATTTAGAAACCAATCGACAGAATGTATTAAATTTAAAAAGATGTTTTTGAGTTGTAGCTAAGCTTGCAAATTTTGATCTTGTTAAATTGTATAACTCCTGTGTTGACAAATTAATACGAGCGTTTGTGACTCTGTTTGTGGATATTATCCCTAAAGAACTTTGTAATCTTAAAAAGTCTGCTTTTTGGAAATTCCTGGTCGTCTACTATTTCATAGTATTTTTCAACTTCTGGTTTAATTCTTTCAATATTGCGTGATTTCCTTTCCGTGACACTCAATCTAATAATTAAAATGAGAAAATATTCTACGTATTTATCCTCACACCATCTACCTGTATTAAATTGCCTGTATCAAATGCATTGCTTCCCCAAGACATTCAGAGTCCTCTGGTTCCACGAAACCGACCTATGCATGGCCAGGCAGTCTGGCGCGACTCGGGTGGCGCAGCTATTGTTGTAACTGTTCCGAAAACGTAGTAGTCCAGTCACCAGGTGCTCCAAAAGGCCCGATCTAAAAAAAAAATCCGGAAGTTTTTTCTTGTCGGTTCTAGGGTTTTTTGGAGTGCTGAATTCGAATTTTAGTTTTGCCTCGCCGAGAAAACTGCTCAAAATAAAGCTTCCGGAGTGTTTGTCCTGGACCGGGTACCTAGTGACTGGACCACACGCCGGACTGTATGAGGAAACAATCTAGTTCAACGTACGAACCGATGTTATTTTCCTCTACACGCAGTAAAGTGGTGAGAGCTCTCTCTCGCCCCTCTCTCTCTCTCTCTCTCTCTCTCTCTCTCTCTCTCTCTCTCTCTCTCTCTCTATCAACGTCTAGTGCATGTAATACATCAAAAACACAAATTTTCAAAGAGATAAAACAAAAAAATTGTTTGTTCGCAGGGTTACCTCCATTGCTGGCGCTCCCAACCCGACTGCCCTTTGAGCGACCAGCAGTTGGCGGACCTCTTCAGCAACATCGAAGAGATTTACGAGTTTAACAGGTATTACTTCGTTTTTCCAGTTTACGGCGAGTTTGCACACTTGTCATGCTGTAGCGATTCATGTGTCTGTACTTAACGTTCTCGCACAAATTTCCCGGTAATGGAGAAAGGTATGTCGGTAGATTTCATGGAGAACATAGTCGTATTTTACACTTTATGCACGTAAAATGTAGAGACAGCTTATTACCCTTGAGGAGAATATAACTTCCAAGTACCCTCTGCCTTACGTCTTGCGAAAACATATTACAAATAAAATAGCTGTTAATTGCATCTCGGAAGTTCGTAGGAATTTGCAAGCTGTTTTAATATGATTAATACGAGTAAATCTAGATTTCGCAGATTTATTGGTATATTCATGTCCTTCGTTTTACATTGGCGAAAGTGCTAACTACCTAGTTTTGCTCACTTCCCTTTACCATTTCTGTCGCAGATAAATGCTTGATCATCTCAGTTCTTTTATCTCTCACCGCATTACTCTACGTTTTCTTCCATACGTAGTTATTAAAATCACAATTCTTCTGTTCTTCTAATCTAAAATTATATGCGAATGAGTTTAGTTTTTGATTGATCTACAAAAACTCTCGTCTTTACCAGTAAAAGTGTCTTCTATTCGTTCTTACTACCGTGTATGTTTAAATATTAATCAGACTTCTCGCCCAATCGTTTGGGAGTAAATTAAATCCAATACTTAAGTAAAATGAAGAGCAGACTGACGCTGGGGCTGTGATTTTGAAACTCGAGTAAGACGGGACTGATCCACTTTGTGATAGTCGTGGAAGATGCAGGGAAATTATCACATATCCGGTAATATTCTGTAAAACACCATTCATCTTTTCACAATAGCCCGGAAAGCCAAATATCCGTTGTGGTAAACCGTTCGTCAAGTTCTCTGCAATATGGTACACTGGGGCTGGGGTGCTCCAATGGACCCATTTGGTGTGTCCTCGCCTTACCCCAGCGCTTAACTAGGAGCCATCGACGTGACTCATGGCTTGTTGAGCGAGTCCGACGCAATGGGAGGGGAGGCGCTCGGGCGCAACCGCTCTAGTCTAGAGAAAGGGGAGTGGCACACGGGCCACTGCAGCGGGCTATGGCTAGCACTCTGGCCCGGATTCCCCCATTTGAGTGGCCCGTCACAAGAGGAACGGTATTGTAACTGTGGCGGTAGCAAGTCGTGTGCCGGTAACTGCACCGTGTCGCTTTGCCTTGCAGCTCGTTCCTGGAGCAACTGGAAGAGTGCGGGCTCGACCCCGTGCAAGTGGCTCGCTGCTTCGTTCGGCACAACGCGGGCTTCTGCATCTACACGCAGTACTGCACCAACTACCCCAGGTGAGGACAACACCTAGATGCATCTAGTATAACTACGAGGAGGGGAAATGTAATACTCGAATGGTTTTACTAATTGAATCCAAGAAATAGAGCTACTGAATTTGTTATAAAGTATGTCACGAGATTAATTAGTATTTTGTTTTGCAGAATTTAACGCGATGACAAGTTGATAATATTATGTTGATCTTGTGAAATGTTTGTCCTTGTGGAACTCCTAAAACAATATTCCGTGTTGAAAGCATCCACATCATGATTTGGTCATTGTGAGAATATTTCGTTATTATTTATAAACCTAAGACTAAGATAATGTGTACAAAATTGCTTTATCATTTATTTAGTCAAGTGGAAGAGCATGTAGTCAGGCGAAAGAGATGACCCGATGTCTGAACTTCGGCATTTATAGATATCATTTTGAAAATTACCACGAGTTTTTCTTTTATTTCTATACTACGTTTGTTTGCTAATTCTACTGCTAACCATTTATGGTGAAACCTCTAGCGATCAATGAATTGTAGGTTATTTTAAAAAAAAGTAAGCTTTCTTTCAAGAAGCATGTAGTTCCTTTAAGTGTCACAAAATTGAACCAGTTGTGGGGGCGAAATAAAATAGACATTCTCACCACATTTTATTGAAATAATATTAATTATTATTAACTTGAAATGTGTAAATTGAGATTATCAAAAAGGTGTTTCAGGTTTAAATTGAAGTAAATATATTAAAATATAGAATATGAACAGCCCAGTTTTCATTTAAGTTACTTTATTTCACTTATCAGAAGGGGGGAGGGTCGAATTGGAATGTTGAAGTTCATGGAACGAGGAGGAGGGAACTTGCATGGGTTGTTGGAATGGAGGGAGGGAGTAGAAAGAGCTAATTATTACGCACTCTTTTTACTTTCTCGCCTACTACGTACTTACATAGTAAAGAGAAATGATTGCAGTGCTGTAGCGCAAAGAGGCGATCTTTCGTCAGAAAAACCCATGTTGTGGCACCCTGGTATCGAAAGATGGATAAATCGTATTACATCTAAGTAGTAAATTACTTCCTTTAACGATTTATGTAATCAGAATCCAGGTTTTGTGGGGGATTGATACCGAAAATCTGACAGAAAAGCGTCTGCGCTAGCGCCAGCGCCTAACCAGTTCTTTCCAAAACTCATTTTCCCCAATCGATCAGGCCGATCTCGGGGTCCTGCGAATCTGAAACAGATATTTTCATTTTGGGGTTGTACTTTACACGACGCCTTTACAACTTTCTGAACATTTTCTCTAAAATGGCTCCAATTTTTTGTATTCGTCTTTGTTCTTCGGGTAAAAAGCGCTTATAAAAGTCCAATTTCGTTGAACCCTCTTTATTTTCAAAAATTGCAAAAGTTACAAACAATGCGAGAAAGAATGTGCCCCCATGTGTAAAGTACCCATAAAAAATCAAAAATTACAAACAATGCGAGAAAGAATGTGCCCCCATGTGTAAAGTACCCGTAAAAAATAAAAATACCTGTTTCAGATTAACAGGACCTCGGGCCAGATCGATCGGGGAAACTGAATTTTGGAAAGAACTGTTTTAGGCGCAAGCGCTAGCACAGACGCTTTTCTGTCAGTTTTCTGTATCAATCACCCTCAAAACGTGTATTCTGACTCCGTAAAGTAGCCCCGCTGGATCGGCGTGAGGGGAGTGGACTGAGTGTGTAGAGGAGGCGCGTGTTTTGCGCACGGCGATGGTGTAACTGTCAGCGTGGACTGCTGTACCCAAGTTGGCGGGTTCAAACCCGATCGAAGACGTGGATTTTTAAGGGCGAAAAAAATCCTTCGTAGGAGGGGAAGTAAAGCCGGCTGTCCCATGTTAGTAGATTTACTTGCATGTAAAAGATCTTCAAGCCTAATGACGCCTCTGAGCTAAATTCAGAATCGCCTGTTTCTCGCCCAAGCAATACCTTCTTTCTCTGCTAGTTGGTGAAAGGGGCGCAGCGAAATTTGCGTGGTCAGACGGAAGAGCGGGCCTGACGGCCCGAGTCACGTAAAATAAGGCATTAATTCAATTCAATTCAATTCAGGACGGTGTCGGTGCTGACGGAGCTGATGCGCGTGGAGGCGGCGGCGCGGCTGTTCCGGGAGCGCCAGACGGCGCTGGCGCACGCGCTGCCGCTCGGCTCCTTCCTGCTCAAGCCCGTGCAGCGCATCCTCAAGTACCACCTCCTGCTGCAGGTGCGTGCGCCCGCTCGCTAGCGACCCCCCCCCCCCCCCCCCCCCAGCAAACTCCGCCCTCGGGAGCTCTCTAGCGAGCTGCACCGGGTCACTCCCGGCTTCTCCTATACGCTCTCTCCCGTTCTCGACCACTCTCGCCTCTTCTCAATCGCTCTCGCTTGCTCCCCATCACTGCCACCTGCCCCCCACCGACCACTTCCGACCGCTTCCTCCCAAGCGCTCCCTCCCCACCCCTTCCTCCCAAGCCCTGTGTACACCTTTGTGTTTTACATTTCCTATCGTGATCGTGTTCTCTGGGCTCCAACAACTTTCGTCTCTTGACTCCACTCACTTCCCCCCTCTCCCGCACGCTCTCACGCTCTTATTGTTCGCGCTCCTTTGCGCTCTCGCCCTCGTTTTCACGATTAATCTCTGGCTTTCCCTCCCATTGGTCCATTCCTTCCTGCTCATTTTATTCACCCTTCCTGACTGCCTACATCCACCACCCATACCATCCGTTTGTCAGGCCTTCGCCCCCTTTGTGTTGTCGCCCAACAATTCCTCTCTCGTCTCTCCTGTATCCGCTTGCTTGCAAATCTCTTCTCTTCCCAGTCTCGCCTTGTGGATCTCTTCCTCTCCCCTCCCCTTCCTCCCAAGCCCTGTGAATACCTTTGTGTTTTATATTTCCTATCGTGATCGTGTTCTCTGGGCTCCAACAACTTTTGTCGCTTGACTCCACTCTCTTTCTTCTCCTTCCCTACTTTTCCTACATTTTCGTAAATGTTCAAAATATTAACGACCTAAGTTATGCACATAATTTGTTTTACACATCAATTTTTATTCAATAAATGACATTGTTGAATGTTAAATTCCAATTCGTCTTTGACTGTTCATGAATCTTTCAAGTTACAAGATTTAATACTTGTGTAGCCATTTACATTGTCTGTTGAATCTTCAGAACATCGTGAAACACCTGGAACCTGATGCAGAGGGTCGAGCCGATGTGGTTGATGCTCTGTCTACTATGACGGGCATCGCACATCATATAAACAGCATGAAGCGTCGCCACGAACATGCAGTACGAGTCCAGGAGATCCAGAGTTTGTTATATGGTTGGGAGGTAAGTAATTTTGGAATCAAAATTTTGCATTTTTGATTATTGAAATATTTTGAGTCATTTGTGTACTTTCTGGAAACTTCAGTATGCAGCTTCTAAATGAACAAAAATACGTATTTAAAATGATTAATGATTAAAAAGATCTTGGTGTAAGTTTTTATCATCAGCTCACATATAAAGTGCGCATTTAGCATGTTACTCTCTCGTCTAACCGATATCTTGGATACCTTTTGGGATCCGATTAGAGCTTTAAAAATTTTAAAGCATTGTATGTAATATATATTTTGCATTTGTATGATCAAATCTTGAGTACCAGATAAAATTGGTCTTATTAGTGATTTGGAAAAATGTCAGAGAAGGTTTCAGAAGACCTTAAGTTCAAGACTACTGATTGCTATCCCTCTCATGGAATTGACAATGAATACCTTTACAAGAAATTTAGACATGATAGTCTTCAAAATAGGAGAGTGATTAATCAGATTATTTTATTCACAAAAATTATCAGGGTTATCACATATGCTCTGTATCTTGTATCTTAGGTTTCATTGTCAGTTTGCTGGGTGAATTCTCATTTTTCCAAAGCCTTTCATAATCCTGGTACTAATCCCAGATCTCTCCTCAAAGTAAGATTGTTCAACATTGTGTTGTGCAATTATGATGATAAGCTTAGTGTCCCTCATAGTATAGTTGTCAATTTGATTTCTTCCCTTGTTAAACATATTTTGAAATATGTAAATGCTAACTGATTTATAAATGCCTATATGCTCTATGTAGTTCTCTAATTTGGGCAACCCACTGGACTTAATAATGTAAAATAAAATAAAAATATATACAAAATAAAATTATTATACTTGTAATTTTTATATTTCTTATGCTTCAATCTGAAGTTATGAGTATAAAATAGAGTATAAAAAAGAAATAACAGGTGAAGTTATTATATTGAGACAAATGTTTGCGGATTAACTTCTGGGATGGAATTAGTTGCATTCTTATTTTATTTTATTTCAATGTTTTCAGGTTGTGTATCATCATTGACTACATTCTAAGGGATTTGGCATCTTGTTTACTTACAATGAAATTTTTATTTAGGGGGAAGATCTTACAACATTTGGAGAGTTGTGTGCGGAAGGAGCCTTTAGACTTGCTGGTGCAAAAGCACTGAGGCACGCTTTTCTCTTTGACCGCATGCTGCTAATCACCAAGAAAAAAGAAGAAGGCGTCTTAAGTTATAAAGCTCACATTAAGGTAAATAACAATTAGTTTCATTAATTTATATATTCATTTACATTTTTGTTTATTTATATACACATGTATTCATATTCACATTTGCATACTATTTATTCATTCATTCATTTATTAAAATGATGGACATCATCATGTGAATTGAAATACAATGTTATTTTTTCTTCCTAAGATGTGCTATGTTGGATACTAGTCATTACAAAATATATGTAACATTTAAAAAATCTTCCTTAACATTTTTTTTTTTGTTCTTTCTTAATGTTTTAGTGCTCTAACTTGATGCTGATAGAAAGTGTACCTGGCGAACCTTTAAGTTTCCACGTGATTCCTTTTGACAATCCCCGCTTGCAATATACTCTAAGAGCTCGCAACTTGGAGCAGAAGCGGGAGTGGGCCCTCCAACTTAAAAGAGTTATTATAGAGAATTACAATGCAGTTATTCCATCACATGCACGAAGGCTGGTTATGGAACTTGGTCAAAATCGAACTGATGGTAAGTGGTGTAAAAGTTTGAAATCAAAAAGCATTTAATCTGTATTATAGATACATACATTCATATTTTAAAAATAATATTTGGGTGCATAAGATCGAAATAGGATCTAATGCTGAATGAATTTATTCTTTGATGTTCTCAAGTATTTACATTTACATGTTCTCATGTATTATGTATGTCTACAGTAGTTCATAAAAAAAATAGGATTTTTATTTTCAAAACCAGTACATTTACTCGTTTTGCTCATTGAATTCCATTTAAGAATTGATTTTCACTCAATAGCAATGAGTTTTCTTGTGACATGAGATTCATTAATTAATTTTCTTCTTATCTCTAGTCAAGAATTGCAACTATTCTATTCTAAACCAAGGGCAGTTTTTTATGTATCTTTTTGTTTTTTAATTAGATGAGATCCTAGCTGACAAAACGCCACCTCGGCGTCAACATTCTGCTCCTGAATACCTTGAGAAGCGTAAACAGGAGCGTGAGCGTAGGAAGTCGGAGACAGGTCTCAGACATCGGTTACGGCGACAAAGGAAATCGGACACTGGGCTCTCTGCTGGAGAAGTAAGCAACTGTTTGTGTAATTTTCCTTACTGATGAATTCAAATGTAATCTAAAATTTCCTTCTTAAACTATACTTGAATGCAAAAGAGTGTAGAAACTTATCTGACTGAATGCATTATTAAAGAATGGTATTGTATTATCATATAAATGGTTGTAATAGGACCGAATGCAAGGATTGTTGCATTCAGATTGTCTATAACTTGAGTTCTTTGAGATGTCACAACAAAGGTTAGACCTGTTTCTATGTTCCCATCTTATACCCATGCCAAGGCTGACTCACAAATGATAATTCTCAGTCTTTGTCATTCTGAAGAAGTTCAATGTAGAATTGTTGTACTTTAGCGTCCTCTGAATTCCATATGTCCTCAATGAGAAATTTAAATCTATACTATTTGATACTAATTTTATTAATTTAGCTTTTAATTGTTGTTTAATTCTAATGTTGTCCACCAAAATGAAAGTTGAATTTCCTTATTTTATTAATGTTGTGTTGCATGTCAGGTTGTGTTGCAAAATCCAATTTTGTAAAATAATACAATTACAAAATATTATTTATTTTCTTTTTAAGATTAATTCATAATAACATATTCTGTTATAATGCAAATACAAGTTAAAAATAATTTTAGAAAATAAGATTCATTTCCAAAAGAGTTTGGTCTTATGGGTGTTTTGTTTTACAGCAGTCACCTTCCTCACCAAGGAGACACAGAAGGGCATCAAGTAGTAGTCGAGAGCGAAGCCACAGTCGAGATGGTCTGCGATCTGTTTCACCTGCTGCCATCAAGGTAATGTATTATTTGATATTAGCCATTTATAATTTAAGCATAAAGCAGTATAAAATTTCTTATAAACAAAGACACGAAAACATGTATGTTCTAATTTTAAAGAAAAAGAACAAATAAAAAAATAATTTATTCTCATTTTAAGAATTATTCTATATTATTGTGAATTTGAGTGGTACACTACATTACTTGTTTTTATGACAGTGATATCCTCAAATATTAAAGACAATCAAACCTCAAGGACTTTTTAAAACAGAATTATTATTTTTATTGACCTAAAGTTACTCAAAAACATGTTTTGCGACACAATCTTGTAAACAATTACTTGTACATGAGTACTAATGACGCACAATTCAGTTTTTACTCATTTTAAGTCTTCCTTCCGCTTTATTTCTCAGTCAACTCACTTACACCCAGGAATAACAAGCCATTAGTAACTCTCAAAACATAATTCATTTCCCAGCAAATTATTCAAATACAACAGAAATAAACACTGATATCACTTGTGTTAATCTATGATTCCTACTTATTTATATGTCTTCTTTATGAAAACATTAGTTGTAAACCATTGAGTGTTGTTTTTGTAGGAGCGGTTTGGCAGTTGGAGACGAAAGTCGGAACCTGGCTGCTATTCCTCTAGCGTAGACTCCAAAGGTGAAGCATCACCTCAACTCGCTCTTTTACCTGAGCGATCATCCTCTCCAGCTGCCATACAGTGTGGTGTGGAAACACCATCATCAGAGCAAGGTGAGGTGTTCACATTAATGAACTTCAATTTATGAGAAAGATGTTAAAAGAATGTTAATGATGAAATGAGAAATAGTTAAAAGATCAGTATTATGCTCAAAAAGAAATAGTATGTTCAAAACTGTCGTTTTAAGGAATGAACAGAAAACAAAAATATTCTGTGATGTGCGAGTGTGATCACTACTTTTAACGCACTTAAGACCACCATGTTGGTAAAATTTTTCAGTGATATGTTAATAAAATTTCTAAATTCATATTTCCTATAATGATGTTATCATCTACACAAATGAGAATTAAAGTAGTTACAATAACAGATTGAAGTTTGTACCATTGACTAACTTGCTAAATGTTTCTTTGAGCAGGAATGTGATTATAAACTTCAAGAATTGTGAGATAAAAATAGTCAATAACAAAATAAATTATTTTCTTTTTCAGCAGCTCCTGTTCCTCCAGAAGCTTTACAGTCACCTTCCTCATCTCCCGCATCCTCTATTAGTGCTTCCACAAGGGAGGTACCAAACTCAGGGAGCGGTGGAAGCTGTGCTGATGGATCTGAACAACCTACGGCTGGGCAGAGATCTTTAGAAGAAATAGTGGGTCAGTTACTACTTCAAAACCACGAATTTCAAAAGATGTTGAAACGCCAGCAACGTCGACAGCAAATGCGCACACATCATCGCACTGTTTCTAATTCTGCAACTGCTGAAACCAGCGATACTGAAACAGAAGCTGATGATGGTGCTTACGAGTCACTAACATTACCTGTTACTCTCACACCGCCACCCAAGATGAAAACTGATCAGCTTCTGCAAGATGATGAAGAACAGGAATCAGACTATGTGACTCTGGCTGCACCAAATGGGGGGTCTGCTTCGTCATCTCGAAGATCTGGTGACTACGATAATCTGCAGCAGATTTGGGAAAGTGTACGAAGGCAGCAAGAGGAGATACGACGACTTGCCGAACGAGAAGGTGTGGGTGAAAGGGATTGTGATGACAATGAAGAGCTCTCTTTGCAGGTGAGAAGTGTTATTTATCAAATGGATAAAAAATTAATACATTCCTGAAACTTATTCATTTTGAGTTAATTTTTTTTGAAGACATTAATGTTTAACTTCAGAAAGAAGTTCCTTCAGTAATAATGTCAAAAAAAAAATTTTTAAAAATAGATTTTAGTTGAGATATTTTGATTGGTAGTTTAATATTCACTTATTTCATCAACTCTTTAGTTATTACACTTACTTTGAAAAAGAAAAAAGAAAAATTATTATTTGAATGACGTGTTTTCATATGATAGCTTGAGAGATGCATTTGGAAACTTCTTGAATGCTCACATGGTTATTGTAGAATGGTTTGACATGTCCTCACTATGGGTTACTCTGTTTTGCAGGTCAACGAGTCCATTGCTACACCTTCCCTTCGCCGGGCACAGTCTTTCTGTACTTCTGGTACACCATCGACACCCCGTTCCAGCACAGCATCCACAACAAACACAGCAGCATCTCTGGAGGCTCTGGACTCCGCACCTACTGCCCCAGCCGTTTGGCTGCGCCAACAGGGGGCTCACCTTGCCACTCCCAGCAAAAAGTCGGGTTCTTTACCGAGAAGTTTCCAACTTGCTCATGGTTTTGGAACAGCCGCTGCTATTCTGGCCGGTACAGGGCGACCGTTTACAATTGCCTCTGATCCACCATCAGAAATTAATTTTGAGGACATTGAACGTTACATGGCGCAAGCAGCAGCAAATGGAAATGGTGCTAGGCATGCTTTCCCGTTGGCACCCACCTCTCCAGCAAATGCTGCCGGAGATACCACAGAGGATGAGAGTTTGCCTGAGGCTGCAACACCTGCTGCTAGTTTGCGGGAATTGAATGTTCATCCAGAGCATAAGATTTACAGGCCTGCTGCTGCACGAGCTGCGTTGCGACAGGTAAAACTTAAAAGAAGTGTTATACCTAACTTTTAATTTTAATGGTCCTATTTTTTAACATTCTAAATGTAAGATGTAGGATAGTTCTCACTTTCCTTATAATTGTGGGTTATGGTAGATTTAGCCTCAAGTAATGTTCCTCCTTTCTCTTAATTCTATCCACAAGAGAACTAATATGTTTCTCTTCAAAAACATGCAGATTGGACAAAATATGCAATTTATTCATCATTATTTTTATATATTTGTTTTGTGCTTACATTTTTTTCTCTCCATATTTTAAGAGCTTATGAAAGGAATTGTAGAACTTCCAGATTAATTGAAAACATTTGTCCTGCTTTATTTATTGAGTTCATGGCCATTTCTTTGCCTCCACTTGTTCTTTAACAAGAATCTCATCTTTATCTACTTTGCAGGTTGTTGTAAATGTTAGTGCTCGACTCACGGCAGGTCTCCGTGCAAGTTCAGAAGCACTAGATGACACCTCCAATGACAATAATCAACAAAACAATAGTGGTAATACAAGTAGTGATTCTCGTCGAGTGAGTCGCCGTATCATGTCTGCTTTTCGACATTATAGCAAGACTCGATTGCGGTTACACAGTTTTGTTGGAGAGGAGTCACCAGTAGTGCCTGGTGAATCTACGCCTTCAGCAGCTGCAACTCACCGGTCTCCTCCACCTCCCACACCTCCACCACCACCTCCTGCGGTAAGTGATTTTTCCTAGTAAAATAACAGTAAGAATGTATCTTATTGCATGAGCTAGATCTCACTGCTTTTAAAAAGTTATTCAACTTCCTGTCTCTGAAAATACTCAGCAGTTAATTTGAATATAGCTGATGTTTTAAACTAATTTGAACTGAAAAATAAAATAAATTAACTAATTAATGAGTACTTGTGTGAGTGATCAATGACGAATGGCCGAAATTATTTACTAGTTTATTATCAGAATGACTTGAATCAGTTCATACTTTTTGAGGTAATGTTCCAGAGTATTTGTTCATGTGTAGAATTCCTTTTTATTACATTACCAAATAAAAACTGATTTCATTTATTGTAGTAGTGTTCTTAGATCTTAGTTTCACAAAACCCTTAATGTCTTGTTCTTTTGCAGCATTCATTTAATTCCAAAAATTGAGTAAGTAAGTAAATAGGAATAATTTAAATACGAGTTAGAACATACTAGCTGTGCACTGTAGTAAAATAAGTTTTTGTCATCTTAAAGGCAGATTTTGTTGTTCGTATGAGAGAACCAAAGAGAAAGAAATTTTCTTGCTTAATTTGATTCCATACTAACCACATGCAGGCACAGGCATGTAATGATCTGCACGTCAGTTGACAAGCTTTGACTAGTTTGCCACATGTGTCAACAGTGAGCTGCCCAAAGGCTTACTGTCAAACACATCTTGATTTTGTTAACGTAACTATACTTCCATTCACATCTTGAGTGGAATTAATAACTCTGAAAAACAAATAACAGCGTTTTTTTTTAGGATAACTCATGGCAGAGCCGGCTTGAGATTTATTCACACTTCCTAATAGGGTTAAGATGTGTGAGTTCGGATGTTAATTTAGAATTTTTAAAAAATTATCCAAAAATTCTGAAAAGTCAGTGACCAAACATCCCAATGTATGTTGAACTTTTAAACCTCACTGAAGGTATAAATTAAATTAATAGATGTACACAATTTAGTAATTTTATTATTAATCCAGTGAAAAAGATGCTCTATGAATGTGAATTATAGAAGCATGGAATTTAGTCTTATGGTTTTTAAATGCACAATTTTAAGGTCCATGTCAAGTACTGTAAGTATCTGTGGGTTTCAAGTCGGCTCTACCTTGTAGAATGTCGGTTGCAAACTTTTCTTTTTGTCTTCTTTTTTTTAAATTGTGCTCTCTTCTTTTACAGACGGTGGGTGGACAGCAACTCCCCATTTACAAACAAGGCAGTTCACGTCTAGGGGCACGCATTGCGCTTTGTTCTTCCGATTACGCCAATCCCCAGCAGCTCCTCAACCACCTTCCTTCTTCGCGGCCCCAAGAGGCACGCCCTGACTCAGTCTTGTCCGCTTCTTCCGCCTTCACATCCTCAAGTGATGGAGAAAGACCCTCACAGCTGCCACCAGGACCAATGTGTGATGAACTTCCCACTGTCACAACAAACGGAACCAGAGAAGATCCTCCGTTAAGCGATGGATCTGCTGACAGCTATTATGAACGCTCATTTGAAGCTATTGAATCACTTCTAGGTAAGCTCATTTCTTATCACCGGTCACCCAGTTCACAATGTTGTTTTCCTAAAAATATTCAGTGCTACACATATTGGATTGGAGAAAGTAGGAAAAAGGGTATTTCTTAATAAAGTTGAATTTCCTTATTAAAAACAACTACTTTTATGTCTAGAATGTTTATTTTCAAAGAAGTCTATAGTCTTACCAAATGCCTTTGAAATCTCTATAACAATACAGTGTAGCCTTTGTTAACTGAAGTAAAGGAGTTGTTGTGAGTCTTTTCAGACAATCAAAATTTTGATCATGAAGAAGGTGTCAATTTTTACTGTTCAAGGTGAAATAAAAATTACTTTTTCAGCCCACATAATGAACTTTTACTCTTTAAATATAAGTTGTTTTTTTTATTACAATTTTATTGATTGTCTGTCATACATACAATGGTTCCACTTATTTATAGGTAGTCAAAATATTTGTACACACTATTTTTATATAACAACATGACAACCAAACCTAACTGACTAGGTGTTTGGGTAGAGTGAATGGGTAGCAATCTGGTTGCAAAACCGAAATCAAGCTCTGTCTTTCTATTTGCCTTTCTCCTCCCTGACTCTCAGAAGAGCATTGACGGGACAGATGGGGATGATTATCACGCTGGTGTTGTTTCCTCTCTCTGTCACTGGTGGGAACGGCATTGTTTTGGTTAATTGCTATATTGGTTAAAAGGTTTCGACTATTCTTTTAAAAATCAATCAAACTTTTCAAGAATTAAATATAAATAAATAATTTATTTTTTTTCCTTTTCATGATGGTCTATATATTGATTTTAGTTTTGCCTTTACATTTATCAATTTATTTGTACAGTTGATGCATTGAGGAAAGATATTATCATCTGCAATATCTTTCTTCGATGTTTCATCCTGACTACATAACTAGATAACTAAATAATAGTTATGTTTATTATTATGGAAGGGAATCAAATATACAATCTATTAGTTATTTAAAACTTATGAAAATAGTCAGTTGATTACCCTTACTGAAGTTATTCTTAACAAATTACATGATTGGTGACAAAATTATATTTATTTATTAATTAGTTCAATATTTGATGAATACTTATCTATCTTTTCAGAAAATGATGTGTTCCGTGATTCAGCAGTGTTTAGTGATCATGATGATAATGACACTCCTGAAATTCCTGTGCCTGTGACAAAGACGTGCCCGCGGAAAGTGCCACCACCAGTTCCTGCAAAACCTGACACGCTGAAATGTCGATTCATCCATGTAGCAGTTCCCAGTCAAACGGATGTCAGGGAGAAATCCCGGGTCTTGGCGGAAACTGCTGCTCGTTCTCTTGCTGCCCGCACCAATGGCAAACTGTCTGGAAGTGAAAGCAATGGCATACCTCGAGGACGTGTTCAAAGGCCCACGCAGCTCATGAACATTGAAAATCAACGACGTCATGAAGAGGATTGGGAAAGTGCATCTCAACACTCAGCAGCATCAACTGTGGTGGAAGTGGTTCACACACCTCAACACTTGCTGTCTGACGATGAAAGCAATACCATGCAACAGAAGGGTTGGGTAAAACATGTTATTGGAAAACTTCAGGGACCACCAAATGGTGAAGGACAAAACTGTCGGAAAATAACTTCTCCATTGTATTCTGATGTTGCAGATTCAGGATGAAATCTCTGAATTGGTTAAAATTTATGTGATCTTTTGTTTGTATCTGCATATGTTTTGCATATGCAAAGATAATTTTCTTCTGTTGGCTGCTGTTTGCACTTGCTGAAGATGTTCCCAAGACATTTCTCCATGAAAGAGAAATCTGTATGTTTTAGGTGAACAACATTTGTGTTGGAATTGAGTTGAGTTCTGGGATAATTGAAAAGTATTTATTGGGCATAGTGCTCATTAAATTTTTGTCACTAAAGTGAGGAATGCACAACTACGTCAGCTGGTCTGGCCTTATGTATTATGAAATTTCCTTACCTAAGGAGTGAGGAAAGCTACTTTTCTCTGATATTAGAATATCAGATTGCAAATAAACAGTAGTTTACCCCCCAGGTTGTTCGCAGTTATTTTCAAAAATGAAATTGGTAAAAGACAGCTTGTGTCTTGCCAAAAACCTCTGCGAATGTAGCAGGTACTCTTGAGTAGTTTGGGTATAGGCAACTAACTTATACTATTTGTAGTTGCAATAGTTGCTTGTTTGATCACCTATTTGTTCATGTGGATTGGTGGATTAAACTAGGCATAAAATGACAATAACATTACAGATATCAAAGACTTACTGCATTTTGTTCTAATGTTTGAGCAAAATAGCAATTAGATTTCAGACTATAAACTTTTGCTCCAAATTCAATTTGAATCCATATTAATGTATAAGCTTTTGAATATCTCTTTCATCATATCTTCTGTGCCATGTTTTAGACATCAGCATATCATACCAATAACAAAGAAAGATCCTCTTGTAATATCATTAGATTTCTGAACATCACAAATAAAATGTTAGTTGCCTGTTTAAATAAAAGAAAATTGTGATGTTTTCTTCCTGCTTGTAGGAAACAGCGTAGGTCCTGATCCTAAAATTTAGAAGCATATAATCAGATGCATATTAGATCACCCACTGATTCAAAATGACAATAAGAGTACCAATCTGGTCATATTTTTAGAACTTTTTCCTAACAGTTGTACTGGCTTTTTTAACTAGGTAACCCAGTTAACATATCATCTTTGTCTTTATTTGGCTCTTGTGATGTTGTTTCGAGCCATTCCCTCTCAGAATATAAGAATCCTGTAGATGACATCATGGCCAGTTCTACTTAAGTGATTCCACATCTGAGTTTGGAACTGTTATAAGCTGTACACAAACATCACATCATGTGATTATATATTCATTTCTTTACCAATGTTGTACATTATCATTTGTTTCTTAACAGTCTTAACAAGAGTCATCTAGGGTAATACCTCCTAATGGTAAAATCTTACTATTTACCTGTAAGAGATTCTATTTTCTTTCAACATACTTGTTCACTTTTGTTGGAAAGAATGGAATTTGTTTAATTATATTTTGTGTTCTTTAGAACATTTTAGAATAAAAACACATTAGTAAATGACAGTACTGTCTTGTCCGCTTGTGACAATCTCTCCTGAGTTTTAAAAACAGTTCCAAGCTGAGATGTAACAGGTTTAAATAAAGAGTTAGAAATTTATCTTCTGTTGTAAAAAAACAAATTGTACCACAGTTATGCCAGTTATGAAAACATCAAGAAAGGCAATTGCCTTGGTCTTCTCCTTTTACTCATTTGAAAGCTGTGAGAGTTATTGTATTGGAGAGATAGGTTCTTGAGTGTTGGTGTGAAGTGAAGTGAAGTGCATTGTGCCAGAAACTACTGCTGTGATTTGAATTGGTTGATAAGACTGAGCCAACAGGGATGGGAGAAACTTGTATGTAGCTGTGTAACTTGTGTACAGATGGTATGAACCATAGACTGATTAATATTAATTTTCATATTTTGTACATGTGAGTGTTTTTTCAACCTATGTAGTTCACAGTTGTTTACTTCAAGCAAGCATAAAGATGTTGCATTGTTTTATCCCTCCTGTATAAATTATGTAAAACATTGCATTCATTCGTGCACTTACGAATATGTCTTTTAATTATTTAACTCACATAATGCTTGTCCTAAGCCCAACATTAAAATGTTTTCCTTCTAACCTTGAATATCCTCAGAGAAAGAATATAATGGAGTATCAGGTCTTATGATCTTTTTCTTACTTTCTTAAGAACCAATCACATTTTTCAACTACTCAAACTGTTAATTTTTTTAAATACTTCACCCATCAGTTTAGTTTACAAATGTATTTTATAATTTAATGCATTTGTGAACCGAATGCTTGAAAAAATCTCTAATGAAAACTCAAAATTGCAAACATTATTCAATATAACCTAATGTGTTCAAAATTGCACTTTTTCAAAAACTCTCAAATGAGATTTTTTCAAAACCACTCTAAATAATTCAACAAAAATTTTTTGTAAGAAAAGAAGTTTGGCTCTTCTATACTATTCTGAAAGTTAATTTCCAATTAGAGGGCAAAAAAATACAGAAAATGTGAAAAATATATGCTTTGTGTTAAAATACAATTTCTTTGACATACAATGATACAGAAAAGGAACCTACCATTATTGTGTTAATATAGATGATCTGTGAATATTATATTCTACACTTTCTGTAATGTTATTTAATTTTGAGGAAATTGTTTATTAACAAGTGTGAGATGGAATGATTTTAAAGCTAAAAAACATTCAATTTTGCTGTAGCAAACAATGCTTTTGAACATCAATGAGATAAATTGATTCAACATTGCAAAGTACATTTTTGACAATTGCAATAAAAGGTCAGTTTTATTAATATATAATGGATTTTAAAAGATATTGAAAATTAGACACGGTGTGCTGCTTTCAAGTGATTTGATAAAAAGATATTTGCATACTGTAGCTAAAATGTTAGGGGACAAGTAGGCCCTCTATAATTAGCAGTACTAATTATCATTTTACATAACCATTGCAAATAATAAGAGACTGTAAAGCACCACTAGTTCCAAAAGGCCTGTCAGTCTGTGAGGAACACTAGTGCTTAATCTCAACTAATGATTTGGAGCAAAATTGATGTTCTCCTGATGATGTGGTTGGCATGTAACTCTTTTTGAAATAGTCCTCCATTAACCGAAGGCTAAAATCATGCATGTTAAAAGTAATATTTTGAAGATACTCTCGAACTGATGGATAGATAGGATTCATTCACAAATTATGTAAATTCAAATTTGAGTATTTTCAATACCCCTCTCCCTCATAATGTGCGTATATATAAATTTATCACTAAATTCAAAATTAGCTGTTGATGGCATGATGTAAGAGAAAAATTATCACTATATTTTCGAAACCTAATTGGTTTCTGTTTTTATGAATTCATTACCGACAATTGTCTCACTGCACGATGTAGTACAAAAACTCAAGTGCCCTCTGGAAGTGAAGTTGTGCTTCACAGAACACTGGCTAACTAAAGAACAATTAGATAACACATATATACCAGGATTCTCTCTAGCCAGTAGCTCATGTCGAAATATTAGCAATACACATCATGCATATGGTGGGACATGCATTTTTATTAAAAATACAATTAGTTTTGTACCCTACACAAATCACACTCATCTTGTAAAAGAGAAAGACTTTGAAATATCCATCACTGACTTAACAACAATAAAAACATGGGTGTTTTGCACATATCGCAGCCCTGCTGGAAATTTGAAAACCTTTTTAAAAAATCTGGAAGTTATTCTAACAAAACTTCAAAAACGCAGACAGTATAAAACTATTCTTTGTGGTGACTTCAATATAAATTGCCTCACACAATCCAGTAATGAAAATCTATTTAAAGACCTACTAAAAGCATACAATTTACAAACAACCATAAATATGCCAACACGAATATCCAAAAATAGTAGCACTGCTATAGATCAAATAATAATAGATGCAAATAACCATTGTTTTTCTGTTGCTACATTTAATACAGATTTCAGTGACCACATTGCCCAGATCCTAACACTTCCAACAGAAACAAAAACCACGGAACAGACAACTTACAAAGAAATCCGTAACTATTCCCAAGGAAACATAATAAAATTTCAAAACTTGCTCAGATTTGAAAACTGGAATGAAGTATATAAGGCAACCAATACAAATGATAAGTTTAACTCATTCATAAATATATACTTAAGACATTTCAATGCCATTTTCCCTCAAAAACTCAAAAAGATCCAAAATAAGAAAACTAAATCATGGATTACCACAGGCATCAAAGTGTCATGTGAAAGAAAACGCAACATGTATAAAATACTAACAAATAACAAATGTAACTCAAACTTCATTTCATATTACAAAACATATAATTTGATCCTAAAAAAAGTAATCAAACAAGCAAAAATTATAACAAATGATAAGTACATTGCAATTGCACATAATAAAACAAAAGCCATGTGGGACATTATTAAAAAGACTACAGCACCAACTAATAATAACAAAAAAAACATAGAGCTCCACTACAAAAACAAAACTGTACAAGACTCACAAGAAATAGCTGATATATTCAATGAACACTTTTCACAAATTAGTAATAAGTTAATCTCTCAACACTCTCTAAACAATGAAACACACCAAACAAACACTAATATTACACAAATTGTAAATTCCATATTTTTATATGAATCAACCCCCTCTGAAATTTTTAAAATCATTGGACAAATGGAGAATAAATTCTCAGCAGGCATGGACAACATTCCAGATTTTCTTATTAAACACAGTGCTCCATGTATAGTGCAACCACTCTCTCACATCTGCAATTACTCTCTAAAATCAGGCATATTTCCAGATATATTCAAAACAGCAAAAATTAAACCATTGTTTAAAAAGGGCAATAGTTATGACCCAATGAACTACACACCTATCTCCCTGTTATCAGGATTTTCAAAAATTCTGGAAAGACTTTTCAATGATAGACTCAAACAGTTTCTCAATGCAAATAATGTCCTTACAAATGCACAACATGGCTTCAGGAGTAACAGATCCACAGACACAGCCATCTTCTCCTTTTTAAATGACATACTTGTTACACTAAATCAGAAGGAAATTCCCATTGGCCTTTTCTTAGATTTGTCAAAAGCCTTTTACATCATTGACCATCATATACTTTTAAGAAAACTAGAAATGCTAGTGATTCGAGGCATTGCAGGCCAATGGATCAAATCATATTTATCAAACCGTAGACAAATAGTTGCCCTCCAACACACTAAAGAAAACAAAATCTCCTCATACTACTCCTGTCCTCAAATAATAAATTGTGGAGTCCCGCAAGGATCCATCCGTGGGCCAATACTATTCCTTATATACATAAATGACATGCCTTTGGCTTTAAGGAACAACAAAATAATTTTGTTTGCAGATGACACAAACATCATCATCAAAGCAAAAACACAACAATCATTAGAAAAAGAAACTCACAAAACTTTGCAAGCACTAGTAAAATGGTTTCAAGACAACGAACTCATCACAAACACCAGCAAGACATTCTCTCTAAATTTCATGAATCCTCGATCTAAAGAAAAACTCTCACAGCATTTGCTCATAAACAATAACCCTGTAACAATATCTCATGAAACTACCTTCCTCGGACTAACAATTCAAGAAAACCTAAAATGGAACACTCACATCTCAAATCTTAACAAGAAGCTCAGCAAATCTTGCTATGCCCTATACACCCTCAGGTCAAGCTCCAACATTGAGACACTTCGAACAATGTATTTTGCAAATGTGCACTCACACCTAAAATATGGAATAATATTCTGGGGAAATGCCCCTGAAAGCACTCGCACATTTATTATCCAAAAAAGAATACTGCTAACAATGACCAGCACTCATAAGCTGGAGTCTTGCAAACCCTTGTTTAATAAACTAAGGATTTTTCCTCTACCATGCATGTACATATTTGAAATAGTGGTCTTCACAAAGAAAATTCTCATAGAAAACAAAGACACGTTTACTTTAAATTCTGATGTACATAACTACAACACCCGTCAAAAGGATAACCTACACGTTCCCCACTCTGAAACTACACTTTATCAAAAAAGTACCCTAATAGAGGGCATTACACTTTACAACAAACTAGGCAATGATATCAAAGACATAAACACAATTCATACATTTAAAAGTTAATTGAAAGCTTTCCTGCTTAACAACATGTTCTACAGTGTAAAGGAATTTTCAAATTACAACATTTCCCTTAAAAAATATAAATAAATAAGAACTTCTTATTCCATTAGACTTTCTGTTTCGTGTGAACTGTTTCAAGCTGAAGCAAAGAAAAAAGAACTGCATATCACATCCTGTGAAATAGAAGGAGAATAGAAGAAGAAAAAAACTGGTCAAAACTTGCCTCCTCACCATTTCAAGTTATAAATATAGAATGTACTACTATTGTTAAATTTGATGTAATTGCAAACATAATTGATATGTATTATTAATGTAATTATTATTATTATTATTATTATTATTATTATTATTATTATTATTATTATTATTATTATTATTATTATTATTATTATTATTATTATTATTATTATTATTATTATTATTATTATTATTATTATTATTATTATTATTATTATTAATGTTAATTATTAGCAGATAATTTATCTACTGTATAATATCTTAATCTAACTGTAACAAGTATTGTATTTCTAGGCCAATGACCCCATCTCGATCAGGTTTTGTTCAGTTTCCCTGGTCCTTTGAGCAAATGCTGAGATGGCCCCTTGTTTGCTCCTGAACAGTAATATAACTTCGCTCTCTCCACCCAAGGCATCATATTGACTCGTCATACACGATTGTAATTGTATATGTGACTCAATAAATATTATTATTATTATTATTATTATTATTATCATTATTATTATTATTATTATTATTATTATTATTATTATTATTATTATTATTATTATTATTATTATTATAATTATAATGCCAGAACTATGTGCACAGGAGGTGAACTCTCCTGACACGGACTCTATGAATAAAATTATGTAAGTAATGATTGAAAGTGGACTTAGTTTTAATTAATTTACATGAATTAATTGCCTGCATTTTATTATAAATGAAGTTTTCTGAATTTTGGAAATTACATTCCCGTCGTTCAATGGAGCTGTAATCCCCCCCTCTGCAGTTTGTTGGGACACAAACTGCCAGTACTCCTATGCAACGCCATTGGAGAACTGCACTATAGCATCATGGTGGATCTTTCCACCTTCATTGCCATAGTTCAAGGGCGAGGCATTCGGTCAACGATTGACCAAAATTATAAAATAAATTATGCATTTTCAGTATTTTAGAGAATAATATTAGGGAAAATTTACAAATATTTTAACGATAATAGTAAAAATAACAGTAATAAAAACAATTGAAAAATAGGCATGAAACAACGAGAAGTATGCAAAGCAGGAATGTCAAACCCCACCCGCCTACCCGAGCTACATGCCCGTCTGGTGAGACCGGCCCTCCTACGGGCACGGACAGCTCCCCCTCACTCGGCACTTATTTCCCCTTCAAATCCAGAAAAGGAAGAAGAACATGCGCAAGCTGAAGCGGAGGTGAAGCAAGCTGGCGTGAGGTGGAGTATATAACTGTTACTAATGGCAAGAAAGTATGTGCTGTTTTAGCACTCGAGTTAATTTGTAACACATGCCCTTCTAGACACCCATTCAACTACAAAAGATAAACCTTAGATGGAAGAGCGAATGTGCAGCTTATCCATTTAGTTATTAATTGAGAAAGTAACACAATTTCTAGGTTTCTCAATTCAGTCAAATCTCAAATGGAATGTACGTATAACAAAATTAAACACTAAATTAAGTTAATTTGAAAGAATTCTGAATGTGTAACATAATTATGTCGGCCTTCATGCAGCTCGTTGCGTGTATTTTGCAAATGTGCATTCCCGCCTGAGATATGGCCTAACATTCTGGGGAAGCTCATCATGTAGTTTCCAAACCTTTGGATGCAAAATAAAATTATTCGAATAATAAAAAAAATGCCATCCGCGTGATCCTTGCAAGCCTCTCTTCATTGAGCTTTGAATTTTACCATTACCTTGCGCATTTATTTACGAATCTGTAATATTTGACAAAACTGACTAAACGGTGGGAACATATTTTCATGAAATACTGATACCTATGATTACAACACACCTCGCAGAAATCAAATTCATCGTGTCAGTATCAACAGCTCACCAGAAATCTACGTACAATTCATGTACGTTACTTTACAACGTATTGCCAGATGACATTAAACAATTCAAGTCGGTACACAAATTTAAGTTAAAAGTAAAATCTTTTATGCTACATAACTGTTTCTACACAATTAGAGACTGTACTGATCAACAAGAAGAAAATAATTTTTATTTTAACAAAACCGTGATATAAAATAAATTAGTTTACATTTGTATTGTATTTTTTAAGGCTTAATATGCTTGTAAAAAATAATGTACTCCTTCAGCTTCCGGATAAATGACTCCCAACTCGATCAGGTTCCCTGATACATTGTCCTCCATCCAATGGTCCAGTCCAATCCCTCCATCCATGTCCTACATCCAATTGTCCAGTTTCCCTGATGCATTGAACAAATGCTGAGATGACCCCTTGTTTTGCTGAATACAATTGCTAAGTAAATGTAGATTCTCTAGTAAATATATATCTACGTTTTGTTGAACTCCCCTTTTACTTGTAGAGGTAAGGGCGAGTTACTGTTTTGTTTAGCAATGCAGAAAATAAAATCTGCAGTTCGTTCACCGTTGCAAATAAGTTTTCTATAACTCGGGAACAAAAATGTCTAGTTTTTATCAAATATTGCTAGTCTCGTGCTTTTTTAAAATTTTATTTTTATTGTTTATCTTTAACTTTTACTCATCTTTTAAGTATTTATAGTTCAAATGATGGGAAGGGATTCTAGAACTCAAGAAAACGTGCGCAGATTATTTTATCCCCCATATGTCACATACAGTTTTTACTGTTTTTTGAATAAATAAATCTAAATCTAAATGAGAAAGAACTCTTGGAATCCATAGATGAGAAAGAGGTTTTATTCAGCAGTCATTCAAAAATTTGCCACTACAACACGACGGCTTGACTATACTTATTAATTTAGGATGTTAAGGAGTCTTACACATATTTATATTATAAATTCATGAATGTCAGTAAAACGTTTACATTACACAACAAAACGCCTAAACGAAGTCGTAGGTAGGCTTCCGCGGTCAGAGTCATGTGCGTGATCTGGGCTGTCCGGGTGACGCCGCGTCGAAGGCTGTGTTGCCGATGTTTCGACCATCCTGTCATGGTCTTCCTCAGGACCACGACAAGCATTATCAAACGTCACGCATTATTTTAGAGAATAAATTATATACTGTAACGTGATAGCAGATTGCTCTGTCGAACCGCACAAGATGTGCGGCGGGCGAGAGGGAGGGGTTGGCCCTATGGCGCCAGGCTGGTGGCTACCACACATCCAGGGCCTCTCGGATGACAGTCGTGTTCTTGGAACGCGGGGGTCAGCTAGCGCAGGAGGGTTGATGTGCGATGACCCCCTCGGCATGCCGCTGGCCGGCGGGCCCTATATTGCACTCGACTCCAAACCTCCTTAACGACACGAGACGGTCTGCGAGTCTACAGCGCGAGTCACGTGATTCCTAGCGATATAGGCTAGTGGAGGGACCTGCCGGGGGCATTCGAGTCTGAGACGAACCTCTGTGCAGATGCACGTTGTCATCGGCGAAGGGATAATCGCAAGCCACGGCATGCGAGGTTTGGCTGTGGTCACGGGACGAGAAGCCGGGGCGGCACTAGAATTGGCACGCTGGGTTTTAGGTTTATTTAATCAAAAAAAAGTTGAAACTGTGTGTGACGTATGGAGGAGAAGATAATCTGCGCACGTTTTCTTGAGATTTCTTATATTCTTTCTTATTTTTCTATTTTTTTCTTTAGATTTCTTGTAAGAATAGAATAAAATACAGTTATAAAGGTGGCATAGTTCCAATTTTTACGCTTAACTCTGGATTTTGGAAAATTTGAAAAGTTTGATTTTTTTCGGGGTCTTCCTACAACTACAAATTTCAGATAGATATTTTTCCTTCAAATTAAATTTGTTGTCCATAATTTGTTCTTTTATTAAGGACATGTACATTTTTTTGAAATTTGCACAATATTACGTGCATTTTTTGCAATTTTAAAAAATTACAAAATCAAGATTTTCTCAAAAACTGCTCCAAAATTTTTCTTTAAACTGTTGGTAGGTATTGTGCTAAATGCACTCTATGAAGTGACATAAACCCATATTGCTATATTCTTTTGTTTTTTCAAAAATGATATTTTTTGACAGCGGCTTCAGTCACCAGTCAGCCTCCGTCCCGGACACCGTCCGAGACCTCGCCACTGCCCACCGCAGTCGTGGGCGAAACGTTTGGCAGTTCAGAGCCAATTGGATCTTGGCCCATCAGCCCGGAAGACATGAATAATATTGACTCCGGACATGAAAGCCTTCAATGCTTTATAACATGGGATATTGTTGATATGAGACGAGAGAGGCTAGATGCATGGTTGCGGGGGCGATAAGAGCGCATCAATTCAAAGTAATAACAAACAAGTGAACTGGTTAAGACAGATTGTAGATGAAAACGAACACTTTGGATATTGTGGCATGAAGATCGATGGCCGTCAGGACGTGAAGTAAAAATATTTTGTTGTTAGTCCGAGTGAGATAGAAAATGGACATGCGATTATCAGAGAATAGTGAAGTAAATGAACTATAACTGCGAGCATATAGTAATATTCGTGGAATATTCAGGTAGCGAATGGTAGCAAGACTTAAAAGCTAAATTGTGTGGTAATAAGAAGAGCTCCAACATAAAATTATAGAATAGTCGCTGATTGCGACACAACACCAAGATTGCTGTAATAAACTTCATAAAGAAGAGTTAATGAAGGACTTTAATAAAAATAAAAAAAATTAGCATAGCCAAGACATGTCTAATTTCAAAGTACAATATTAAGTTAGAAAAATAAGTTAATTTTTAAAACTAGATATTCGATGGCTATCATCTAAATAGGTAACAATAAGAAAAACTTAATGAGATATTGTCAAATTTATAACAAATAGAATATTGAAATAAAGTAATTTTGCAGCTGACACTTAATGTCGCTAGCAATTCTGTAACAACTTACAAGTTGATTCGTTTTTTATTAAGAGTAGTTTAAGGATATTTCCTAACAAAATTAAATCATCACCATCCGAATACTCGTATGAGTGATATTTTCTAGCCCACGAGAAAAAGGACATGAGTTGTTACCCTGAGATAATGTAAGTATGCAGACGCCCAAAACTTTAGAGCTAGCTACTCCATTAGATTAAATTGAAAGAAATTATAGGGGCAAAATATAGTGGATTTAATTATAAGATAGAATATGATGTAAAATATATTGTGATTAATTTATAGAGAAATTACGAGTCACTGCAATATGTTATACACATACAAATTTATCCCCTCCCCAAATTCGTCTCTGGATCTGCCCCTGCTATAGAAGATAGATTTGTGGTTTTAAACAAAATCCGTTCTTAAAAATTACGACTTTTAAAAGATAATGTAGAATTTTTGAAAAGAGAGTAGTTTGAAAATTGCAGTAATTCTGAATTTTCGAAAATGGCAAATTGAATATTAGTAATAATGCGAGAGAGTATGTGCTATTTAGCTCAGCTTATTTTAAATAAACTTTAATGGAGCACGATAGGCATGTACGATGCTGATTCTAAATGATTTAATTTAGACAGTTTTTAAAATAAACGTTTGCGAGTTGAGATTTATCAAAATTAAGAAAATATCCATCCTCATTGTTGTAGATGCGATGAATGGGAATTAAATTTGTAAAGGTTGGTGTTGGTTGGTACTAATAAAAAAACACTCTGCCAGGAGGGTCGTTTGTTGTGGTTGGGGGGTCTCGTGGGCATTTGTCAATACCACAAAATAAATGAGGAAATAATGGCAGATGATTCTGTTGCGGCAAAAAGAGAAGCAAGACGACGGAGAATATTACAGAATTCGCAAGCGAGATTGGAGAAGATTACAGGCAGACCTACAAACGGTACACAGGGTTTGTGTTAACCTCAACTCGTTAGCGGTGAGTTGGCTTTTATGATAATTTAGTGTTAATGTCGTGCATTTTTTCGCAGTGAAACTAGTTTCTACGAATGAATACTTAAATGGACCCATAGACCTGGTCGAGGACGATGATGATTATTCGCAGCCTACTACATCTACATCTGCGGATGTTGGAGATAATTTGTACTGTTCTCGAGAAGACAACTCAGACGATGAATATTCGATTTACGGTAACAACTCGAGGGAACTGTATTCCAAATACAGCCAAGGAGATACTTTGGAGACCGCTGATGGACATGCAAATACTCCTATCACAAATCCAGGTGCTTCTCCTGAAGAAACCAGAGAATTGCAGATTAAACCACCCAAGAAAATACATTTGATAACATATCTCAAGATACATTTACTTCTTTTGGCTATTCTTGTACGTTTATTTTACTACTTTGACTTGGGATTTGTTTTTGGAGAGGTAAGTTTAGTACATTTTTTAATTTTATTTGTATTCATTCTTGTTTTGACCTTTCCTACTACCTAAAAACTCAATTAGTGACATGTACCTTTCCTAAATCTGTCTATGCATTCCCATTATTCCCTGCTGCAAGTACAATATTCTGTTCTCTGTACATTACAGTACACTATTCAGCTTTTGTTACGAATATTGGTTTTTATTAATGCCATGTTGTTTTATGTGGTGTGTAATATATTAATTTAACAAGATAGAATCTATTAGTAAGTGCTAGTCAGCAAAGTCTGAAGCTTTGGATCCCATTTTATTGAAATTTAATCAGTGCACATTATCTGCATTTGTTGCAAAATTGTGTATTTTCTGATGACAAAAAGTGGTTTGAATTTTATTACTTTCATTCTTGTGTCTTGCATTCCACCCTACTTCCAATGTTCAACTAGTGTTCATTAACTAGAAGAGCAATAAAATTTATTTTAAAATTTAGTACTTTTACTAAGATTTATTTAAGCTGTTTCATAAGGGATCATATTTTGTTCCTGCAGTGTCATAAGTTGGAGAAACCTTTAATTAAAAAAAATAATAATAATTTTAATTCTAAAACTTAATTGTATCAATATACTTGGGTGTTGTAACTTGGCATCCAGGAGGATTGCATTATGACTGCAAAAAAATTGGGAAATGTGTCTGAGATGTGGTCTATTGACTCCATCCATGGAAGTCTTCTTCCATTTTTAATTTACCAAGTTAAATGTATTTATATGGTCTGATAAGCAAATGCCAATTTATATTCATTCTGTGTAGATTCTGCAAAACTGGGAAGTAACTTTAATCTTTCTTTATTCCCAAGATTTTAATTAAATCCTTGTCTTTATGAACCTAATTACTAGCAATTTCATTACTAATTTTTGAAATATTTTGTTCACTCACCTTCACTGTTATTATGGTTCATGCATTTGGCTCAAAGACCATGAGATCCTAAAAATAAAGTGTTTCTCTTGTGTAATATTCAGGCCTGTGTCACACTAGCATTACATTGATGTGTGATACATAACGAACATCAGAGATTAATGGACATTACTGCGTAAATTGTGTGAATGTGCCCAGAACATATTAAGAAAATCTGTATGTGATGTTCATCTGATGTTGACATTCACTGATAGGTGTTATTCTACAATGGCCTTGACTTCTTGCACATCAATGAAATGCTTATTCAGGGGTCCTTATGGAAGGGCTTTCTGGAATTGAGCAGTTTAAACACTGTATTACAATTAAACATAATGTATTTGAATGAAAAAATTGTTACCCAAACTTCAATGTAGGGTCACAAGAAAAGTTTTTTTATGTTACATTACAAGCAAAAACTATTGAACATATTTATTCTTATAAATTTTGTTTTCACTGTTAAATTAATTGACTGCTTGAACTGCAAATTGAATCTAGGTCTCCTAGCAAATACCCAGTTGCTCTTAACTATTTGAGCATAAGAGACAGTTCTTCAAACAGACTTAAGGAGAGAGCCCCTGACAGGTACCCTGTATATTTCACCACCCGATCACGGTGACCATGTAAATTATTCCTAGCATTCACTACGAATCTAGTAGTGAGAGGTCGTTGGTTTTATAGTTACTAGTTCTAGAAAGCATTGGCAACGTTGAATAGAATTCAGTTGTGCTTGTGAAAGTTGCTTCAGTCTGAATGCTATTTAGATAGGGGTAGCTTAGTGAGGACAGCAGTTGATTTTTAATGATTGTCAAGTACAAGAGAATGAATTATGGCTCCTAGAAATTAGCAGTTAGATGTAATTTTTACAAAACAAAATGGTTAGGATGAAAGATTTATTCATTATTTTAAATTAATTCCAAAATTATATAACAAAAACTAATGTGTCCGAGTTTAAGAGGGATAATGCAATCATTTTAGTCTCCTGAAGCCAGGCAAGGGTTCATCTCAGTTTTTGCTCTTTGAAACTGGGTAAACAACCAATTGAGATAGGTTCACAATTATCTAATAATAAAAATAAAAGTAACTGCTGTCAGAGTTGCATTCTATTGGTCACAAAATTAAAGAAAAGACTATGCCTGGCTTTAAAAAGATCTTGATGAATTATTTTTTGTGGTTTTATACAATGTTAGAAAGGTTGTTAAATCTAATGTAGATTAATGCATTGAACATAAAACTCAATGTAACCTTGTACATTAAAAAGAGCTTAATATATTTGAACATTAAATTTAATGCACAAGTTAAAATCAGTGTAGATTTAATGTAGAGGTTCTCCCATTTTCCCTGCCTCTCGTAATTCATATCAGTCATCAAGACGTGTACATTAAATTAATGTAATTTACATTAAAGTAATGCAGAAATGAACTTGTATTATGCAGACTTTCTGAAATACAATGAAGTATTTCAGGTAATATTCACTCTCTCTCTCTCTTTTTTTTTTTTTTGGTGTGTGTGTGTGTGTGCAGTGGAATAGTCTTAAAACATTAATTGATTTTATTATCTTTAATTACCATCAATAATTCGTCACCAACAATAATTTATACAAAGATTTGAACATCTCAACAATGTCAGAGACTATCTCGGAGAGAAGCAAGAGGCATCAGAAGAGACTGGAAAGCCATCCGAATCAACACTCAGTGAACATGTTGGACAATAGTGAACATGTGTATAGGCTAAAGCGTGAACATATTCTAGACTTACCCTTAAAAAAAAAAAAAAAAAAAAAAAAAAAAAAAAAAAAAAAAAAAAAACACCCATCAATGCACCAATCACAAGGTCTTGTAACACTATGGTTGAATCATCAGGTGTTCTGTGTTCAGTCAGTTATAGCAATTTAAAAAGTTTAAATTTGGATATTATAATTAAATTTCAATTATAATAAAGTTTTAAATCTTGTTTGTATATATTTAAATTTTGATGATGAATAATAAATTTTCAATTGTTAAAACTGATTCATTACAGAACACCTAATGATGCGTCCATATTGTGGGTTGAAGTTTTAGTTATAGACGCCAATAAAATAATTTAATTGATTTGTCTTCAGTACACGAGGACATCTCTGCACATCAAAATATACTATACTTAGACAATTTTTGGTTTCTCGTTTGTTTCAGAGCATCTTTGTGCCATTCGTTGTGGTGGAGGCATCACATTTGCTGGTGCTTGAGCTCTCAAAAAGTGAGAGCCCAGAATCTACGGGTATAATTGGTGCTGTAATGCTGCTGGGTGGGATCTCTCCAGAGCGTGTACATAGATTCATGAAGATTTTTAATTTAGCTTCCAGAATTGGTGGTGATTTTTCTGTGTATTTTGTCACCTTTGTTTTCTTCCATTGTGCAATTGAAGAATTAAGTTAATCTATTTGTGTATTTCACAAAGAATATTAACATGTTTTTAATAAAAATATGTGGATATGCTTTAAAAGTTAAGTTGCATTGAAATAAACACAAATTTATGTACATATCAAATATTTATTCATTCCGTTCAAAGAGTTAAACCTATAAAATACCAGATCAACTTAGATGAACAAGATGAGTTGTGGGGCTGATGTCTCACTTTTTGAAAGTGGTGTCGCACAGCATTACAATATATTCCATTAATTCATAAACAAAAATCCAAAGATCTACAAATATACCACTGATAATTAAAGGCAATGCTGCAAGGAAAGAAAGAATAAAGTTAGAAATTGGGTAAGAAGAATGGATTTTTTTGTTTCTCTACTGTGGAACTTACCAACTCATAGAGATTTATTTAAATTCCTGCCATGAACATTCTGATCAGACATGGAAAAGTAAAAAGTTGTTCAATAAATTCTATTCTAAAAATAAACACACTGGAATATAAAAGCTGTCAATATAATCTAAAGTTACTGTATATTTTACAAACGAAAAAAAAACAAACTAGGTTACAATGGTCTCATCAGGAAGAGCATAAGTGTCAATATAAAAAGACAGACTCCAATAGCTACAGACTGAACCATCTTACTTTTGTGAGTAAAAGAATCTTCAGCGGGTGTGGGATGTTCTACTCCATGATACTCTTCCTTCTTGGTGACTTTCAAGTTTTCTTCAGAACATTGCTCGGATTTGGGAAGACGTTCTGTTTTAACATCAGTCTCTACTACAGGAACAAGTTCTTGCTTGGCAGGAACATCACTCCGATTTTGTTTCTGCCCAGTGTCCCAGAACTGAGGTGGCCTTGTCGTAACTTCAGAGACGGACTGCTCATTAGAACCGTTCTGTTCATAAGGCACCTCTGAACTGGGACACGCAAACCCTCACTTGGACTTTTTAGACCTTGCTTCACCTTTAACTGGACTTTGCCGTGGCTCTATCAAAACTTCGTTTCGAACAACGTCAATATTTCCCAAGCGAATCATCTTTTCTTCCCACTCCTGCAATTCACGTCGGTACACTTCCATCTGTTTATTGAAGTTATTTGTGTAGTTTGCTTTTACTTTCTCATCTTCTTGTTCCCACTGTTTGGCTACACGTACTTGAAAATCCTGGAGTCAGTGAGAAAAATTAACATGATAAATCACCACTAATACCATTGGAATTGCATGTAAATACAAATAAAGACATACCCGATATGACTCCGTTTCCTTTCTAGAGTTATTACGTAAATAGACCATGTAGGCTGTGAGGGGACGTCTTGGTTTTCCTAAGTCTTTCATTTTCTGAAACATATAATTTCACAAACTATTACTTCAGCATCAGCAATATGCAAATGCAAGGCACAAATTCTCAACCGAATGGAAAAAATACCCTTCGCAACTTTCTCCTTTCTTTGGCTTCTTCAGCATCATCCTGAGCCTTAGTAATTTGCTCTTTTTGTTCTTCAGTAAGGGAGTTTTCATAATCTCCCATCTGTTTCCTGTAAACATGAAAGTCCTTTCTATATTCTTCCTCCAATTGTTGCTTCAGGGATGGTTCTGCTTTAGCCCAGTGTTCCCCACCAAGTTTAGCTATCTCTGAAAATAATTCAAAATAAAATACGACGTAAATATGATCCTGGGCAATACGGCGAAACCAAATTAATTTTACACGGTAAGCATGACTAACCTGGCACCTTCGCTTCTGGATGTTTTTGAGTAATCAAAGGTCGCACTTTCGCCAAAAATCTCATGTAAGGGGTAAGTGGTCGCTTAGGCTTCGACGGAAAACCTAATTTCTCCTCAATTGATTGTTTTTGTTTTGCTCCCGCTACCGGTGGAGATGCGATTAACGCTCTGAAAATCCATAAAACAAGTTCACTTACGTTTTAAAACAAACTGTCTAACTTTAAAAAAGTCAGATATCACAAAAAAAACTACCTTGGTTGTAGAAAGTTACGAGATACAAACGTTTTGCATATTCGCAACATTTTTTACTGATAACCTCAACAGAAATGCCAAAATCTTCACGGAGCTATTTCGGTTCTTCTTCGGCATAGCGTTCTTCAATCGTCGAGACTGCTGCAAACTCGCGCTGTTTACATAGAGTACCACATCACGAACGCTAACATAAATGTTATTACGTCAATAAATAGTTTTTACTAAATAGTCATGTAAAATAGATTAGTCTCGCCTATAATCCGTGAAAACGTTTAATCATATCAGCAGAGATATACGCATTCAGTATTTCAGAAACAAGAGTTGGTGGATGCATTCGAATGATTAAGTTAGCTACATTGCAAAATATAGACTCCATGCCTGCTACGTCGTGGGAGGTCACTTCACTGGGTGACATTATAAGCTAGGACGGGCGAAAAGTGCGTGTAGGGTTTGAAGTGAGGTTATATTTCTTAGATTCATAGAACTTGCCATATTGTAAAGAACTATACATCGTATTATTTAGGCCAATAAATTATCGGTCTGTTGCGCATTATTGTGCAGTTACAAGACCAAGATGTATCTTATAGATTCATAATAATTCGTACCGTTTACTTTTCAGATCATGTCGAAAGCTGTCGGCAGGCTGAAAAGCCTTAAAAAGACTGTGGAAAAAGCTAAGTTATCTAACAAAATACGAGCGACGATACCTGCGGGAATGGCAGCACCTGGGCCACCTCTTGGACCTGTTTTAGGGCAGGTTTGTTTCACAGTATAGGTACAAGTGTTTGCCTTGATTAAATATTTCTTCTTACCAATTATTTTTTCGTTTAGCATGGAATTAATATAGCAGCATTTTGCAAAGATTTCAATGAAAGGACCAAGGATATGATAGAAGGAGTGCCCCTGCCTTGTCGAATCTCGGTAAATCCTGATCGCAGTTATGAAATAATAATGTACAAACCTCCTACCACTTTCTTTTTAAAACAAGCTGCAGGAATCCAACGTGGGGCCATGTATCCAGGTATAAAATTTACATTTAAAAAGTTGATGATACCCCTATAGATATTCCATCTTGCAAAGATCTTGTGTTGTCACAGTTCCCAATTCCTCCAGCCATCAAATCCTGTTTTTCTTCAAAATTCCAACAGTAAAATGTAAGGGGAAAAAGCATGTGGAATGAAAATTATTGAAAAATTCACTCTATAGGGAGAATTAAACCTTTGAATGCTGTAGACAAGTTGGTAAGCAAAAAATTTCTGTGCATGGTAGCCTCTGGAGGCACTATTACGCTCAGTTGTTTACTGAAATTTCAGGGGTTGTTTACTGAAATTTCTTCAATCAACATCAGGCAAATACCAGAGCAGTTTCGTAACAATAGAGCCACGGACTGCGCGGGATCTCTCCTTCCCCTTCCTTGTCACCTCCTCACCTCTTACTTACACACACACACACACACATATACTTCACTACCACACTTGTAGCGAGACCAGTTGGGAGCTTAGAGCTTTTGCTGCCCTAGGCGGTGCCCTGCTGGTGGGAAATACCTGGATGAGTAAAATCCCCACAAGCTGACGTAGTTTGGTGCCAAATCTCACCAGCCAGTGAGGGGAATAAAAATATGTACTACACTTGTGGGACTAATGATCTTAGCAGTTGGTGCAGCCAGAATCACTAATCAATCAATCAGCAATGCATCTTATCAATTGGGTCACTCATGTGAGAGGTAGTGAATACGGAATAATTCTAGCCTGAAAATGTTTTCTCTATACTGCAATATTTAATGTTTTGTATATAATATTTTAACAATTAGGACACACTTGGTTTATTAATTTATACATTTTTATTTACTACTTGCTCTTGTAAACGTGCTGTACCAGGGTTTCATGAAGAGAAAATAGGAATGGGTGGAAAACTTGAAAACATAGAAATGGGCAGAATATAGATCTGTTATGTAAATACTGGGCTCAGTACTGAGATAAGTCAGATAAACTTCCATTTTCTTTTTCCTTGTTCTGTTTTTTCTCGTCCTGCCCTTCCTCCTGCCTACATATCTTTCTCTCTCTCTCTCCTCCTCTCTCTCTCCCTCTCGTATTGTATTTGGGTTCATTTGGTTTAGTGTTATGGTATGTTGAATTTGACTGTGTCTATGATCCACTGACCACCTGTTGTTTCAGAGCAATACCATATTCATTAATTTCTTTTAAACACATTGTTAGTGAGATTGCAGACTTCGTGATTTTAAGTGATTGTAACACCCCTCCCTGCTATCTTAGAAAATGTCCCGTCAGCTCTGCCTGTACTACCTTTTCCTTTGACATTTCCATTACTTCAGTGGTAGTCGTGTGGCATTGTGGATTTTGTCCCTAAAAGTTCCGTTTATTAGTTCAGAAAATGAAGTGTAACAAATACCATTCCTTCTATTACCCATTTGATACCACATACAAATTGTTAGGATTTAATTGTAAAAGCAATTTCGAATTTGAAATATGTTTCTTTTTTGTATAGGTCGTGAAATGTCAGGTAAAATAACTCTGAAGCATCTCTATGAAATTGCAAAGATCAAGTCAGAAGATCCGACTATGGAGTTGCTTACTCTGGAGCAAATATGCCAAATGATGGTGGGAACTGCTCGCACTTGTGGCATTGAAATTGTGCGAGACCTAGATCCTAAGGAATATGCCCAGTTTCTTGAGGACCGCAAGCAGATTGTGGCTGAACAAAAGAAAGAATTGGAGGAGAAGAAAGAAGCTAAAATGTTGAGAACAGGATAGACAACTAGGGTAACAAGAAATGTACTTTAAATAGTTGAAACTTTGCATAGTGTAGTGTGTTGACAAACTTGTGGAAACCTATGGATGTAGTTAATATTTGTAAGAAGTTCTGTAGACCTGTGCTCAAAAATGTTGTTAGTGAATTATGGCCAGTAAAGTGTTATATTTTCTTCTAAATCAAGAGATTAAGTGGCCTTTTTATTTTATAAAAGAATAGCAAATTATGAGAAACACCCTTTCAGGTAAATTTCACTCAATGGAAGATTGTTTTCTGTTACTTTTGGTAATTTCTAATCTAATTTTTTTGGCACAATTTTTGCATTATATCAGGGTTGCTGCCTTGGTTTTTTAAATAGAAACTTGTTTATTTTGGCCTGTTAAATAGGGAAAATATGTCCTCTTGTGCACCAGGAATTTAATTTATGAAGAGGGAAAATGGAGGGTTTGTAAGGTGTAGATTCTTGTTTTGTTCAGGCCTGTATTAAATATTCTCTGATTTTGTTGAGTGTATGAATCATATTTTGTCTCAAGCTGTTCAGGAAGTATCAAACCATATGAGAGGATATTTGGAGAAATTCATCGTAAATTCTCAAATTTGTTATTATTTTTGTATTGAATTGTTTGTATATTACAGTGATATTTACAATATTTGCATTATTTACAATTATATTTGTACAGTCTCATGTCTTCTCATTACAATACATTTCTCAGAGTTTTGATGTATATTAAAATAATGTACAAAAGATAGATTTTGCAAGTAGTTTTGGGAGAACTCTAAAAAATTCTGTAGGAATGTCTTCCTAGTGCAAAATTATTGGTGCTCAATTGTTCACTTACAGTCCAGCTGAAGAATTGTTCAGGAAGCATACTTTCTTGCATTGAAATAACTTAATAAGTGGTAGATTTTACCTGATGCAAACATAATATACCAAATGAAAAAAAGTTTCAATGTAAAATAAGTGTTGTTAAACAAACGTTTTCTTTTCAACAAGGAAGTGTTGATGGGCTGTGAAGAAGACTTTTGTCTGAAATGTCATGGTCATTTGATGCTAGTATTTCTTTCCAATTTTTATTCAACCTTGTATCTGTTTTGACGATGTGAGACTTTGGACTTGGATTTGCAAATTTCTTCAATTGAAATATTCAGAATATTATTTTGGTCTTTAATTGTTATGACAATCCCAGTTTCTTCATTGATGCTTGGATCCAACCTGTGTAATGGGAAATTCTTGTGTAGACACCTGGCCGATTTTTCTTTGCACAGCCGTCGCCCCAGGATACAACTCCAGCAAGCACGAACCTCCCTGAAAAGATTAAGAGAAATGTCAAAATAGGAAAATATATCTATTTTCAAATACTATTTATTTCAGTATTTTTAAGAAAGTGCTCTTACTGTGAAATTGGTGTTTGTTCAAGAAAAAGAAACTGTCCTTATTAGTGGTGATTAACAAATGAGCACATTGTGAAAGTACTGCAGTTTCACAAATAATTCATTTATGTAATCAATAGTTAATTGAAAGTGGGTTAACTCAAAAAACACCCAAATTATAATGTGTTGGAATAGGAAGAATCATTTGTAAAGAATTGAAGAAAAAAATCTTGTATGCATTTTCTTATATATGTATACCATTTCTTAAATCATCTCAAAAGTTCTGTTTTGATAAAGTTCTTCTCTTTTCTTGATGCAGTGTTTACAAGCATCCAGGGCATTTGGACAAGAATAAAATAAGAAAATTATAAGGCATGAGGAGACAAAAGGAAAAATTAATGGGATGCCAAATAATAAAGTTGTTATTTACCTAATTAATCCTGTATTTGATTCATTAAAATGAATTCTAATCATTCTACATGTTTTATTATTTTTTTTAATAAAAGCAATTTAGTACACTGACTAGAACTCTGCAATTATAAGCAGAGTCTGGCCTATGGATGTTGGGAGCTTTGTAGATACGCAATAGTTTCTGGGTGTGTGAAGTTAGGGTGCAAGATGAGTAAATCAAGTTATCTAGAAATTTGGATAAATCCAGACACCTATAGCTCTCCAGGTTACATTGTACATTTTCCTCAAAAAGTATTGAAATGAAAGTCATCAAATCAATTCAATGTTGCCTTGTTGGTTTATTCTTGCCAATTATGCTGCCAAAAATGTATGTTATTTGTAGGGAGCGGATTTATATGATTTTGCATATTTTGTGTCTGTTGCTGCGTGTTATTATTTTAATCTCTTTAGTGTCGGTCAGCTTTTCTGAATCGCCTCACCCTCTTCCCAGCTGTTACCTGTCAGAACCAAAACAATTTTTTTCTCAATTTTTCAGTCTCATAATAATAATGATTGAAATATATCTTGAAGGTATTACAGGGGAATGAAACATAGTTCTCGTAGATGTAAATTTTCTTTGCAAAATTTGAATCCGTTGTTGCAAAAATGTTCTAGTGTTTTTGAAAATAAAGTATTTTGAGTTTAATTTCACTGAAAACATTTGAGGTTCGAGCAACTTCATAAGAAAAAATTTGGAGCACTTCTACTCATACATTCAAAAATGTATAATAAATGCCGGTAATGTGAAGATTAATGACGTGAGTGATATGTAAAAAAATTACTTAAGGGTAATTTTGGAAAAAGCTAAAAGATGAATTTAAATGGCATTTATGAGGTTCCTAGTGCATGTAGGAATTAATATTCGTACTAGAAGTTTCAAGAAGAATTGGAACCCTGTTTGAGAAAATCTTGTTTTTAAAATCGCCTTTATTTCACTCAAAATTACGGAAAATTATTCATATTTTGAAAAATGTATACATAGTCATTTGAAGAGCAGATACAGAGCAAAAATTTCTATTTTCGATACTACAGTTGTAGGAAAATACCGAAAAAATTTTGAATTTTTGTAATTTTCGAAAATTCAGATATAACGAAACATATGCGTCCTTGACTCTATCTGAGGGCAATGTTTAATAAAAAGAAAATTGGAATCATTTTTGAAAAAAAATGAAATTGTCCTTAAGGCTTCATGTAAAGTAACACCAAAAATTAAAACGTCGGTTTTAATTTGAAGGAGCTGCGACCTCAGTCAGGTTAATTGAGGTATATCAATTTTGGTGAAAATCCTGCGAAGGGTTTAGAAGCTAGCGTTGCATAAATAGACATTTTGCCGTTAACCAATTTTTCGGTATCAACGACCCACCAAACGTAAATTCTGACTACAACGCATTAAGTACTACTATTAGTATAATTCTACGTATGTGTAGTAAATTACTTTACTACACATACGTAGAATTATCCACTTTTTCGGAATCGATCTACAATGCGAATTTTTCTGCTGAAATATCGCCGTTCTTTGCCGCAGCATTACATAACTTCCCCCTAGTTACGGTAGCGGTACCAAAAGCTGACAGTTTAAGAGAAACAAATTCTTTCTGACTGCTGTAGTTCGAGGCTGCTTTACTTAATTGAAGTTCAGTGGACTCTATTGATTGATAGACTTACTAATTGGCAGGCGGAGCAGTCCTCGAATCCCTTTGATAGCATGCAGGTTTTCAGGATGTGTCAGAAACAAAGTATTGCACAAATAACAGTTCAGTCCAGTTAACACTTAACACGACTATGTTTGTCACGGAACAAACAATTACGTGAAGCTGGTGCCTCGTTCTAATCTGAGGCAGCATGCACAGTGCCGTGTTCAACTACAACCGAAACAAACTAATAGTTGAGTGTGCAATTAGTTGTTGCTCATTTCGAGACTTTCAAACTTGTAAGACTATGACTTACGCGCGAATTTGCCTGCAAAGGACAACCTGCAGTGTTACCTGCAACTCATGTCTTATACGGAGTTCTGAAGGCACGAATCACATACGTGTGTTTAGCATTGATGTCCACTGACGAACTAATTTCTGTAGGCGGCGATTGCGTCGCCAAAATTCTTAGCGCATCAGAGGATGCAGAGTGGGGAACCTATCCCCGATTAGCGTTTGAACCGATCCTAGAACCTTTTGGAACACGGGATTCCTTAGCTTCTGTTAAGAACGGTGGAGAGATAGGACAGGCAGAAATTCCTTGAGAAGCGTTGTCGCACGCCGGTGCAGTTAGTTATCAGGCTGGCGAGGGCTCCCACGCGCCCGCGCATCGTGTAACGTTTTGGACAAGCAACTGATTCTGTCTCGCCAAGCATATGAAATAAAATGTCATTTGCTGTTTTGCTGTGAGGGCCCGAACAGTAGTAACACTATTAACCTTTTTGTCAATAATTATCACATGTGAATAATTGTCATCTTTCGTCAATAATTACCTAATAGGTATGTTGAACAGACATCCGTTGTGTGCACCCACGATTAGATTAAATGCACGTCGTGGAGAAATCTCAACCAACATATTCATTAGATAATTATTGACAAAAGGTGATGGAAAACCGGAATTAATGAAAACATATCTGAAGAATCTGAACCTATAGGATTTGAAAGTGTAATTTTGAAAAATAATAAATTGTTTAATAATTGGTTCCTACAATTCGATAATAAATACAGACAATTCAGTATTAGATTCGGTGCCGTTACCTGATGCAATGTGCGAGAAAGTAAACTAGTGGTGCTAAAACAGCATGTATTTTCACGCAAAATTACGCGAAAAGTACTCGAATTTTCGAAACATTGTACATACCTTATTATAAAATATGAGCTTTAGGAACAGATTTCAGTAATGGAAAAACTTTTATCTTTAATATTTTACCTGTAGGAAGGCTCTGAAAACTTTTGCAATTTCCGAAAACTAAGGCTTTTCAACTAACATGAGACCTCCACCATTCTCTTAAATGTCCTTAACACTATTTAATAACACAATTTAATCAAAAAAGTTGGAGATATTTTTCTTAAACTTTTGAAAATGTCATAGGGACTTCATGTAAAGTACCCCCTTTTAAATTCCAGGGACCGCGACACCAGTCAGATCGATTGGGGAATGTCAATTTTGAAGAAAATCGGCTGAACGGTTCAGCCGCTAGCGTTGTTCACAGAAAGACAGGCAGACGGATGAGTTGCTGACATTCAATTTTTCGATATCAAGGACCCCCAAAACATGGATTCTGGCTACTCCACGTGTTACAGAAGTTTTTTCTTAATTTAGCAACTGAATTTATCCACTTTTTCGTTACCGGGGCCCTGTAAAAAGAACTCCATAGGGAGAAAGGGGTCGTCAATAAATTACGTAACACTGAAGAGGGGGCGGGGGGTCGAGGCAGCGCTACGCTGATTTCGAGGTATCGGCTGGGTCCATGGCCCTTATGGCGTTAGTTCGTCTATCGACGTCGGTTCTATTTCGATTCTCGATTTTGAGTTAACGTACTGTGATTGGTTCATTTCTTCTGTCTTACTTAAGCATAAGCACAGAAGCTTTTAAGTGAACGTGTTATGCTTATGTGAACGCACTATGAATGAGTCCGCTTATGGACGCAGTCCTAACCTTTATGTTAACACCTTGTTTATGTTTTATGTTTGCATTGTGAATTGGCCTTAACAGAGGGGAGAGGCGGTATTCAAAATACTCGAAATTTGCGGCCGTCCCCCGAGTAGAAAGAGAGGGCACTGACCGTTGACCTCGCAGGCGAGCGGGCCGCCCGAGTCGCCCCCGCAGGCGTCGACGCCGCCGTCCATGAGCCCCGCGCACAGCATGCTGTCCAGGATGGACTGGCTGCGGCCGCCGTACACGCTGTCGTTGCGGCACGTCTCGGCGTCCAGCAGCGGCACCGCCGCCGCCTGCAGCACCTCCGACAGGCTGTCCGGGTCGTCTGCTGCCGGCAGCGCGCGCGCACACGGCAGGTTAGGTTGGGGCGCTCACCACACGCGTGTACGTTAGGCTACGGCGCTCGCCTCACACATACACATTAGTGGTATGTTAGGCTATTAGGTTAGGTTAGGGTGCTAGCCACACACACACATGTTAGGTTAGGGCGCTCGCCACACACACATGCGCTCACCACACACACATGCACGTTAGATTAGGGCGCTCGCCAACACACGCACACGTTAGATTAGGACGCTCACTACACAAGCACAAATACACGTTAGGTTAGGGCACTTGCTACACACACATCCACGTTAGGCTATGGCGCTCGCCTCACATATACACGTTAGGTTAGGGTGCTAGCCACACACAAGTTAGGCTATGACCTTCGCCTTTTACACACACATACACGTTAGTTTAGGGCACTCGCCACACACACACACACACGTTAGACTATGGCGCTCATCAAACACATGCACGTTAGGGTAAGGCGCTCGCCACACTTACACACATATATACTAGGGCAACTTGATTGATTAGAGAGGGCGCGTCATCCAACCACCCGTAAGTGTAGTGTATGTTTTCATCGCGGGAGAAGCGATGTTCTTCTCTCGCTAGTGGGCGAGATACGGAGGCCAATGGAGGCAATGTTGTGAATGTAATGTGGGGCAATGTTGTGAATGTAAGTGCTCTTATGTAAGGGTAAGGATAGGGCAAGAAGAGATTGCGCCAGGTCCGTGGCGCGTTGTTTAGGGTACTGTTCTGGCGTTCACTTGGCGTCGATCGGAGAAACCGCGGAAAACCACTGATCGGAGCAGCCGGCCTCCAGAATTCTTCACCAGACAGCGGCTGAATTCTAGCCAGCTAATGTCGAAACTTTTGCCTCAGCACCTTCGGGACTCGAAGCCTAGGACCTCCCGGTCAGAGGCACTGCAGAAACATCGCTATGCCTTGGGCCACCTATGACGATACTGGAACCGCTTTCACCAACGCGGATCTAATGAGAGGTTAGTCCTTATATGTGAGTGCAACGCTTTAATATTCAACCATAGTAGGTAGTAAAACTGAAGTTCCTTTCGTGAACATTCACAAACATACAAAATATCAAGTCATAATTTTATTAAACGAGTTCGTTAAAATTAAGTTCCGTTTTATCCGAAACATGATTCTAATAATTTCTAATTTTCATGTGTCTTTTAAAAGATTCCACAGACGTTTATTTCTAAAATTTAGAGTTTATGTAAGTAACTTACAAATTCCTAACACACATGTCATAAAAGCGATGCTTTACTAGTTTTACCTGAACTATCGCAAGAACGATTCAGAAAACAAAAATTGCAGATTCATTAGGAAATGAAACATGCCTGTTCCCAACGAAACAGCTGACGCAATCTAAAGGGATATTATTTGTGGTCAAAGTTGCCAGATTTTACCGAATCTAATAAAACCTGCACGTTCACATACAAAGTTTCAAAGTTGTAGAGGATTCTCCATTTTATCGCGTATTCGGGTTCCACCCAAAACACTAGCTAATCACGCGCTAACTGTTCATTATGGAGCTGAGAGGACCCTTTAATTTCAACGGAAGTTTAACGAACTATAAGTTTTGGTGAAACGGTAATTTTATTAAATGTGCAGTGGGCAGTCTTGGTGTTTCATTGGTGAAATCGTCCCTTCGCATGTGCTTATGACCATGATTTTGGAGCCTCGAATGAATTTTGGATTCGTTCATAAATTTGTAAAAAACTAATATTTTTTTTAATTTCAAAGGTTAGTTTATGCTAATTTATTTTATATTTTCAACATTTCATTATTATTAGGGCCAATAATGAAGTTCATTCCAAAAATGTGAGAACTCCGTTGATAGATATAGAGGCAAAAGGACAGGAATGCAGACGGGTAGATATGCGGACAGAGAATGATGCACTTATAAGAAGATGGGTAGATAGGCAGAGGAACAGATGCAAATGGACAAATTGGAAGATGGGCAAAATATTGCCCGATTTATAGTTGTGACAAATCGTCAGCTGGACGCCGCTATCCAATTAGAAGATTCGATAACCGCGTCACAGCTGATCTGTCGCAAGTCACTATATTTAAATCGGACAATAGGCAGGCGCGCGGTTAAGCAGACGGATAGATATGCAGAGGGGTAGATAGGCAGCGGGACGTACAGCCAGTGTAGAGAAAGGAAGGCAAGCGCACAGATAAGCAGACAGATAGGCAAAGGGAGACATAGGCAGATGAGCAGATAGAAAGACGGATAGGCCGAGGAACAAATGGGCCCTTAGGCAAGTAGACGGAGGGATAGACGGATAGGTAGTCAGAGGGGTATGTAGTCGGTCGGATAGACTGGGGACAGATGCACGAATATGTAAGTGGACGGCAGCAAGCTGGTCGGGAATTTACACCGACTAACGTGCCCAATGTAATTAGTGTTTTTTGGGGGTCCGACCGTGTTTCCGGACGCGACAACTGCTAAGCTCATTGTTCCGTAAATGTAGTGATTATGTACTTGACTGTCCGGGTGACGCCAGAGCATTACGCCCTGAGGAAGGTCGCAGTGTGGCGACCGAAACGTCGGCACCTTCGCCACGGACGCGGCGTCACCCGGACAGCCAAGTAAATACTGACTCCGGCCGCGGAAGCCTACGCTCTCAAATGTAGTGATGTTTCATTTCGGGAGATGACTGTGATCTTCACCCGCCGGGTGGTGAGATCCAGTGCTGATCTATACCGCGGCTAACGGCTTTCTTGAAGCAGGTATCTCCCACCAGCGGGACTCTGTCCTAGCTGAGACTAGCTCTAAGCTAACAATGTGTGTTGTAGCAATGTAGTTGGTCTAGCGCGCGGTCAAAACAACGGATAAGCCGACTGCTCTCTTTGTTCGAATAATATTTCTGCCTACTGGACAGCTAGCGGCTGCCAGGGAGAGGAGGTTCCGTTTTCTAATCAGAGGTTTTATATCCTGATGTCTCTGTAGAGTTGCAGATGTTTATTAAGAAAATATTTCATCTTACAGCGCAAAGTATCCGAAAAGGAGAGTGCTATGTGGCGCCATTATTTGTTTAGTTACGCGTCTTGTATGCGGTTCTGTGTCGTCTACTGTTGTGTTGTTGCATTGTTTGCATTATTTTTTGTTACTACTACTACTACTACTACTACTGCTGCTGTTATGATCTGATGCAAGAACGACCACGTGACTGCCACCGGAGTAAGAGTCAACATCTCTGTACCCCACCCGCAGCTGTCAAGTAGGCAGAAATATTATTCGAATAATAGACAGAGGACAGATCGGCGGACACAATCAGCAGACAGATAGGCAGAGGGACACATAGGCAGACGGGTGGATTGGCCAGATAGGCAGGTAGACATGAACAGACGGGTAGGTTGTCGGAGGAACAGGTAGATGGTCAGATGGACTACATTAATATGTAGGTAGACAAGTAAATTGGTCGGGCAGTTACACAGACTCCCGCGCTCAATGTAGTTTTTTTGTTTTTGTTTTTCGTGTTTCCGGATGCGTGCACTGCCAAGTAGGCAGAAATATTATTCGAATAATAGGCAGAGGGCAGGTAGGCAGACACACAAATAAGCAGACAGATAGGCAGAGGGACACATAGGCAGATGGGAAGATAGGCCGAGGAAAATCGGTCAGATAGGTAGGTAGATATGGACAGACGGATAGGTAGTGGGAGGGAGAAGTAGATGATCAGAGGGACAGATACTAGATTAACATGTAGGTAGAGAAGTCGGGGATGTTTTACAGACTCCCGCGCTCAATGAAGTGTGTATGTATGTGTTTGGGGATGCATGAACAACTGCTGTCGAGCGGGCAGAAATACCGCTTACCCCTCTGCGCGCCCCAGCCGGTGACGGTGCACCAGGCGCCCGGCGCGGGCGCCGGCGCGCGGCCCGACTTGGCGGCCAGCGCCGCGTCCTCGGGCAGGCAGATGGAGCGCACGTGCGACGAGAAGGCGAACGCCGCCTGGGTGGAGGCTGCGGCGGCGGCGGCTGCCGGTGGCGGCGCCACCTGCACCGGGAACAGCCCCACGCCCAGCCCCAGGCCCAGCCCCGGGAGGCTGCCGGCCCCCGCGCCGCCGCCGCCGCCGCCGCCGGGCGCCAGCGGACCGCCCACCTTCAGCAGCCCGATGTCGTTGCTGTACGGCCCCGCTGCGGAACACACGCGACGCGCGTTAGACTCCGTATTAACGTCCGTAGGCCGATGGGGTGCTGATAACCAATGAGTGCGGTATATGCGTTATCGGCCGTTTGCCGTTAGATACTTCTCGTATTAATATCATATAAACAACCTTTATTTTTTAATGATACGTTATTGACTTTCGTCTCGATATACTCTGCTTCACTTACCTGGATGGAGGGGATCTTGGTGACGAGGGATACATGAAAACATTTGAATAATGCTACAGGTCTGTCTTACGGAGGGAAATATGAAAATAAAAACCGAGTTATCATCTAGTTAATATGTAAATAAAAAATCTACATCAATAAAATTAGGTAAATTTTGTATGTATCACGGGGGTTAACTGGTGGTAATGATCTCTAGCGACGAGAAGCCCTCGGACAAACGCCCTCGAGGTTTTCGTCGTCGTTCGATCAGTAGTAGAATGCCTTTAAATAACTAGTTCGTACAAAATATATTCTTATACGCCATCTTCTGATATAATTATTTTTTGAGACAAACATTGAATTTGAAGTCAGCACCCCGGAAACAGAATTGTTGAGAAACAAAATTTTCGGAATGTTTTCCTGGGGCAGATACCTAGTGACTGGGCTAACAGTAAAACGGGCGGGAAGGAGATTTTAGAGCTGAAGCAAACGTGGGCAGATTGTACATCTCCCCCATACGTGAGCTGGTGTTTGCGCCGTCCTTACGCCAAAGCAAGTGGACCAAGTGGCGCGACTCACCCCTGCGGAACTGCGGGTGCGTGAGGATGCGCTCCACGGCGAAGGCGCGCTCGTGCGCGTCGCGCGTGCGCAGGCGGTGCTCGCCCAGCACCACGCGCAGCCGCTCCGCCTCCGCCCCCTGCGCACAGCACGCGCAGCGCTCGCTCAGCACATCCGGCTTACGCCGTTACACAGCCCACTACTTTGGTCGTTACTACGTTGATCATGCGGATTGTTAATATTTCATTCCATGGTATATTCGAAGCTGATCGGAAGACGCCGCGTAAGATAGCATTTCGCCCTGAGGAAGGTCGCAGTGTGGCGGCCGAAACGTTGACATCTGTGCCCGCGACGCGGCGTCTCTCGATCAGCTAAGTATACGCTGGTTCTGGTCGGGGAAGCCTACAGTTACATTTCGCTACATTACTTCCTTCCTTCTCTTTCTTCTCCTTCTTTCTGTCTTGTTTCCACATCCTTGCCCTCCGGATGTGTTAACTTATTCAGATTCTTAAATATTTATTTTTCTGTTCTAAATATTCGCCAATTCTGAGTTTGTTTTCTGAGTGGGAGGCGGAAATTACCGCGCTGAGCTAGCGCCGCTCCATTCTGGTGACTAGAAACCCAAGTGAGGGGCTTAATGATAAACAGATCTCGATCTGTCATCGCACCAACCATTTAACGTAAGGAAATGTGATAGTCTTGCGTTTCTGCATTGCAGTGACACACCTTTATTATTAAAAATAAGAAACTTGATTGTAACTTGTTTATTTTAATACTTGTCGAAACATCGCCGCCATTGAAACTCCGCGAGAGAAGTGAATTATAATATTTACTTTGTTAAAAAATCCATAAAAGTCTACTAGTGTTAGCACTTGTCACTCTAGAGACTTCAAAGAGAATCAATGCCAAACACCAGCGGCATATGAGCTCCCTAGCAATCACAGGCACATGCCACATGCGTAACTTCGCCGTACGAGATTTCCCCACTACGCGCTCATTTGCAAAACGTAATCATCTTCGACCACGCTGCGTGCCTTAGAAGTTAGTATTGAGGAGTTACTCTAAGAAGGGACCGATTCAACAGGTCGGAAAACTAATGAACGACACATCGGACGCTAGCATTGCAAGAGATAGTGATGAAGTCATTTACAAATGAGCTCACTTGAACGAACGCACTGACAAAATGACAATCCCCACTCGACCAGCTCGACTCCAGCTCGGGTAGAGTGAAGTTGTTCTAAGAAGGGACCGCTTTGACAGGTCCGGAAACAAATGAACGTCATGCAGCGCGATGCCATTGCAAGAGGTAGTGATGAAGATATTTACAAATGAGCTCACTTGAACGAACGCACTGACAAAATGAGTACATGTTGTATGCACGCAGATGAGTACGTGTAGTAGCTGTCAAAGCAGTCCCTTCTCATAGTGATGATTCCATAACATTTATTGCATGGCGCTATGTGTGTAAATTGCGCCCACTCACCTGCAGGCAGTGCGCCGCCGAGACGACGAGCCGCGCGCCCACGACGGCGCCGCCGCAGTGGTGGCGGTAGCCGTCGCCCAGCGCCCCGGACGCCGGCAGCCCGCCGGGCGCGCCCGCGCCGTGGCGCCGCCGCAGCCGCTCGCCCTCCCCGCCGCCGCCCTCGCCCTCGCCCTCGCCGCCGCCGCCCTCGCCCTCCGCGCGGCCCTCGTCGTCGTCCCGCAGCTGGATCTCCACCTAGAATCGCAGACTTACACGCTGCCTTAAAGTTACCGCTCCGCGAAGAGCACTTTAAAAACTTAGCTCAAAATTTCTTTTCAAAAATAAATACGTCAAATAATGACATAATATTAAATTTAAATCTGTACGAGCCGGACCCCACGGCTACGTACAAGCGCCCGAGAGATATGCTACAATAGGCGATACGCCAATACTTGCATGAAAATTGCGGTAAACAACGCCAAAAGCGCGCCGTACGGCTATTGTCATTTCTGACCTATGTTTTCTTTCTATTTTCAGATCAGCCATAGATGTCCGAAAGGATAGGGATGGCTCCACAGCAGGGAAGTGTGGCAGCATTGCACTTTAGCGGCCACACTGAACTGTGCTGCATAGCGATGAGCGGATCTCCACCTGCGCGCGCGCGCCGCGACGCTCATTCACCGAACGCACTCCATCTACCACGCTCCTCACGCGCGGCGACTCCTGAGGTACGTCATTAGTCTCGTGAGTGTAGTGCATGCTAGAGACTAGTCCCGTAAGTGTAGTGTGTGTTCATTAATCTCGATATGTTGTGCGTCTTACTGAGTAGTCCCGTAAGTGTAGATGTGTGCTTCCCCCGCTGGAACGAGAGATTCGGTGCCAACGTTCACGTCGGCTTGCAGAATTTCCGTTGCCTTTCAATCATGTGGAACGCCCTTACCAGTCATTATACGTTTAATTATAGTGTGTTGTGGAAGCTCGATTTTAATTCTTCAGTGTCTAACATAAACGTAAGCCAAGTAAGAGTTTCAATTGGCTGTGAGACATTCTAGTTTACTATTGGTTGGACGTGAGAATCGATTTCGAGATATCGACTGAATCCATGGCCGGTGGGTTCCATTTAAACTAGTGCCAGAGACAAATAATACGGTGTGTGAGTTCTCTGTGACTAGTGCGAATAAGAGTATCATGATCGTCAATAGAGATATCGCGGCCATTTGTTCGTCCGACGCCATCTAGTGTGGATTGCATTAGTTCATCTATTGACTTCGAATCCCATTTCGATACTCGATTTTGCGTTAACGCGAATCCCATTTCGATACTCGATTTTGCGTTAACGCACTGTGATTGGTTCATTTCTTATGTCTTACTTCAGCATGAACACAGAAGCTAGCAAGCTTTTAAGTTAACGTCTTACGTGTTATGCTTACGCAAACGCATTGTGAATGAATGCACTTGTGGACGTAGCCCTAACTATTATGTTAACGCCATGCTAGTGATTATGATATAAAATTGGTTCACGGAGTTGGTCAACCCTATATATTGATAAAAAAAGTGTTGTTGTCTTCATTGTCTGCGGTGTTGCGATCCATCCTGTCCTCCCGGTTGAAATTGACCATTGTGGAATCACGACCATTGACGAATAATGAAATATAATTGGTTCATGGGATTGGTCAATTATGAAATAAAATTGGTTCACGGAATTGGTCAATTATGAAATAAAATTGGTCCATGGGATTGGTCAATTATGAAATAAAATTGGTCCACGGGATTGGTCAATTATGAAATAAAATTGGTTCACGGGATTGGTCAATTATGAAATGAAATTGATTCATCGGATAGGTCAATCCCGTGTACCAATTTTATTTGCCTTGCGAATGGGCCTTGAGCTTGAGTCGTTGGTAGTCCAGAGCGCCGCGCACCCACCTGCCAGGGGTAGGCGCCGTAGGGCACGGGCGTGCCGCCGACGATCTTGGGGTAGGGCAGGCCGGCGCGGCGCGGCTGGTGCGGCACGGCGCGCGTGCCGCAGTCGGCGCCGCCCACCACCCCGGGCCAGGGCCCCGGCGCCAGCGGCGGCGCCGACGCCACCGCCGACGACGCGGGCGACGGGCGCGGCGTGGCCGGGAACTTGGGGTAGCCGCCGCTGCGCCGCAGGCGCCCCGCCGCCCAGCCCCCTACGACACACGCAATCACCTCAGGACGGCCCAGCGCTGCCGGCTGGCTAAGGACGACACGGAGCAATCTGTCTAATGAACTTACGCCCCGCGACAGTGTATGCACTCGTAGATGCCCGCGATTGTTAGTATCTCCAATAAATTCAGCTTCTTACCAAACGTCGCTGTCCGTTTGCCCCCTCTCTCTCTTTCCCTATTTCTCTCTCTATCTCTATTTCTCTCTCTATCTCTATTTCTCTCTCTATCTCTATTTCTCTCTATCTATCTCTATTTCTATCTATCTATCTCTATTTCTCTCTATCTATCTCTACCTCCCCATCTCTCTCTCACTCTCTCTCTCTTTCTCTCTATCTCTCTCAGTAATTTTATACAAAAAAAATTACGATCCAACACAAATAAAATACAGAGCAACATGAAAGTGTCTCCGCACTGAGCCGAATTTGGGCGTCCTACCAAAAATTGAATTTATGTTGGTAGCAACCAAAACGCTGAGAAACAAGTGAAGGGATAACACTTTCAGGGTCTGTTATGATAGTGGTGAGTATGCAATGTACATTTACCTTTGTTACAAAGATGCAGCTCATTAGCGCGTTTATGGATTCTGACCCGAGTGAAACACCCGAGAGACCGACGACCCCTTAGTGTAGCTGGACTGCAACCCGTTGTACATTTGTGGAGTGAAGTAGTTTTTATGCCCAAATTCGGCTTTTACGATTGTCTATCGTTTTCGCTCTTTTCACATCTATTAATAAATGTTCTTCAAAATGTTTCATATTTTTCAACAATTCCTTCAACAAGGTATGAAGTAGTGCTCATAACCCTCCTAAATGTTCAGGGTGGAGATATTTTAAAATCTGTCTTTCGCGAGTTATATTTTAAGTATTTTAAGAACGTTTACCCGAGGATTGTTGAAAATGGAAGCAAGGCTGCAGTTACCTAGCCTGAAAATCGAAGCCTAGAACCTGAGGTCTAGTTTTTAGAGTGCTATAGGCAAGAGAGCTTTCTTTCTATCCGACGAAAAAAAAGTTTACTATTTGGCGTCTTCTGCATTTATTAACGCAGTTGTAAATCATTTTAAGTTTTCTAAATACATGTACACCATTCTGTTAATATTTGTATTAACCGTCTGCTTGAGAACGAAGTGAACATCATTCGTTACTTAAAAATTATCTTTCTGTTTTTAAGCCAGTTTTTGTTGTATTCATATCTTTTTGGCCTCTCTACTTAGACCACACAAAGTGTGAGAAATTTGTGTTTTTGAAACTCCCTGTTTCTAGACCATGTATGTAAATTAGGTTCAAAATGAAAACAACGAAAGCTGTTTCATTCAAAATTGTTATTAAGACATCACAAAGTCTATAATCCAGAATACTATACTAATGAAACTGTATCAAGAAGGGAAATACTTGAACACTTATACGTGTAATAATTGGAAAGAAAAGATACGAAATATGTCACAGTCATTTTACTTTTGAATATTTTGATATTAATTTTTTGTCTCCCGCCCTAAATACGGACCTAGGGACCTAACTGAGCTACGTAATGCCTGACTGCTATTCAAACGCTGATCCATAATGCAAATGAATGTATATTATTTTTACAAGTAATAGAATTTTTGTTTACTCGGAAATATGAACGCTTCAATTGAATTCAATAAGTATCAATCGAATGTTTATGTCAACTTTGATATTAATAGCTAATAGTCTGATGATCAATATTACTTCAACAATAATACACTAATAATTCAATTCTCGTTATATTGACTACATTTTCAAGTTGATTTCTAGTTTCCAACTTTCCTGATTTACGTAAAACAAATTCCTAAAATATGCGCCTCGTTCAGTCAGAGCTCGATGAGAGGAAAGTGAGGCGAGTAGAGAATACGTGAGAGAGTACGAGTATTCTCAAGAAAACACTTTTCTTATTTACACGCATTTTTTTAAGAACTGAATTACACTCGGGGGTCGCCCATAAATTATGTAACGCTAAAGAGGTAGGAGGGGATTTCAGACAGCGCTACGCTGCGTTACATAGGGGTAAGAGGGTTACAGCTTAGTGTTACGTAATGCCGAGTATTTATTTTTGTTAAATTGTCGACATTTGCTGAAACAGTTCTTTTTGTTCAGTTTTATACTAAAACATAAAATATTATTAAGTTAAATTAAGAATACAATAAATTATGGAAGTTATGATGCATAAATTGTTACTATAAATGAAAATATTTTTCCAACGATATATTAATTGAATATCTTAGTTTACGAAGAACATATCCAACTCTATATAATATTTTAGAATCCAATAGGCGTAGTAGACCATGCGTCATCCACGATTGCGTGTGCACGACTTGTCAGACTTTTCTCGACTATACATCTTTTGTTCAAAAACTGTCCCGAATCATATTGTAATGTGCAGTCCACATCGCCAACTAATTGTGACTTTAATTATCAAAACTTAAAAATATAACAAAGACAAAATGAACACAACTCGCTGTTTCTGCTTTATAATTGATTTTTGCTTATTGTATTTTACTTCGAGGTGGTCCAAACGCACGTTACGTGGACATTGAAGGGAGGAAATGAGGTATTCAAAACACTCAAAATGATAAACAGCCGGCCATGAGGCGGCCGCCATCTCGATATCAGAAATAACGGTCTTGATTAAACGAATTAAAGAAATAACGGACTCGGTTAGCGCCTGATTTTACTAACTTAAATCTCAGTGATTTGGTTGCTTCGAGAACTTGTTTCTCAGTGATTTGGATGCTACCAATATAAACACAATTTTTAATTGGCGGCTCAAAATAGGCTCAGCGCGGAGAGAATTTCTTGGCGCACCGTATTTTCTCTACACCGTTAATTGCTCTACAAGGGCCTAAAGCTATCGTTGAGCGTCGTGGAGGGCGTGGTGCAGTGTGGCTCACCGGCGTCAGGGGCGCTGTGGGCGTCGGGTGGCGCGGGGGCGGCGAGCCGCGCGGCGCCCAGGCACAGCAGGCACGCGCACAGCAGCCGCACTCCGGAACATGGCTGCACGCGCGGCATTGGCGGCGGCCGCTGCTCTGCAACACGACCACCACGTACAGCGTCAGTTGGTTTTCTCTCAGACGCAGACGCTCCACGTGAAGTACTTGGCGGATCTCTAATAGCCCAGTCAAATTAGACCAAAAACTCGTGATCGGAGGAAAAAAATCCAGGAGTTTTGAAACTTGGCATAACTGTTTCTTTTTTGGTACCAATCGCACATTATTCTAAAAAGTCTGAAGTGTGGAGAGTATCTGGGGTAGGGGGGCCGTTTAAAGGTGTTGTTTTGCACATATCTCCAGAAATATAAATCCTTCAGAAAATTGTGCTCTTTACAAAATTAAAGTACGTCAACGTCGGCCCGGCATGTTGGTGGAAGGATGCGGGATAGACGGACAACAGGCACACAATTGGCATCCAGTGAATATGACGCAATCGTTCCCGAAGAGCATCAACTGCCACCGATACCGAGCGCATGGCGACACCGCGTTGAACAACTGACCCGGTGACAATCCATGTCCAACAACGAGGGACGGCTATCATTAAAAATTGTAAAGCATGCTCAATGCAATTTCTTTTTCTATGCTGTTCACCTTTAAAACAAAACCATGTGCGAAAGTTGGCGAACCATCTAGTTAAAAAAAATCCGGGTCCCCCGGCGTGTCGTGAACGCGGTTTCGCCCACGCCCGGCAAGATGTCGCCGTCTTCAATTAGTACCGGCGCCGTGACAGGAGCACGGCTTGATGAAGGCGGCGCGGTGCGGCACGCCTCGTCGGTTGTGGCGACCACGCCCCCTTCACCTGTCACCCATCCACCCACGACTGCGAAGAAAGCAGGCGCTGTCGCAGCCACCGGGCGGAAACGACTGCTACGGCGGTGACAGTCAGCGACCAGGTTTAAACGGAGGTGTTGATGTTAGGACACTGGTTTACTAAGGTGGTGGCTATAAAGACGATGGTTATACCAAGATATTGACTTAGCTATTCTTTTTAGAAAGCTTTAAATAGAGTCATATAAAATAGAGAGATTTGAGACAGAAATACAAAAAATCTACAATATTAAGGTGGTGACTCTTATGTTAAAACTGTAAAAATAAAGGCAATGCCAATACAATAAGGTCGTTGACAAGTAGTTTCAGTAGAGAAGATCAGAATAAATTAACGTTGATAACCTTAAAAATAAGTCGGAAATGTGCAACTCGATAACAACGGCGTTTACTCAATAACTACAATTGCTACTTCATCCAGACAATGATTCAATCAAGATTATGAGCTATTATGAGTTATTATTGAAGATAACTACAGCAAGACTCTCACTCAGAAACGTCATTTCATTGTCTTGCTCAGTTTAGTTTCGTCCTTGACCTAAAGAAGGCTTTATGTCAAGACAGGATGGTTCCTTATGTCAGGTTAAAATGCAATTTTTTTGACTTCTCGGTCCCCGAAATCACTGCTAATCACAAGTCTCTTAACTGTCGTTTCCCATCCTTCCTTTCTCATCGCTGCTTCCTCTCGCTCGGCGTGCCGCAAGGTCTACAGACGCGAACCCGTCTTGAAAGACTGTCGCCCGGAGGAAAGTGCGCGCGTGGAAGGGAGGGGGCCATGTTGGGAGTGGGGAGGGGGAAGGGGGGGTGAAGAGTGGATCGGGACGCCCCGCGGCGTTGTCCTCTCACCCGTTCGTCCGCCCGCCCGCCCGACGCTCATTGTATTGAAATCGAAGCGGCGCGACGGGCCAGGGCGTGGCGGGAGGGTAGAGGGGCGGGTGACGGGTCCGGGTCTGCGCACCCCGCCCACGCCCCCGCCGCCGCCCGCGCCCGCACCCGCGCTCTCTTCCCGCTTTCCGACGGCGACCACTGCGCTCGACCGGCTCCCGGCCGGTTCTCGAGCCTCCACACCGCGGCCTTGCTTAGTTGGCTTAGTTTTGGACCCAGGCCGGGAGTGTCAAGTTGGTTGCCACCTGTGAGACTGTGTGGTAGGGGCTTGGTCTGGTCGCAGTGAAATCTGCCCTCCGCGCTAGTTGGCCACATCACCGCTAGACGGCAGTCGTGAATGTGGTTTTGGTACTTACACATGAGATACGATTAGTATATTTACAGACACGTACTAACGAGCACATGATCAATTTTTTAGTCACGTGTATTTTACGTTTTATGGTACCCGTTCGCATGTTTAACATTTTGATATTTTTCTACGTGATTGAGGACATTATATTGACTTCTGCAGTACCCGTTTTTGTATATGATGTAACAAGTGCCATTTTATTTACTGCAGGCAGCTTTATTATACCAAATATAAAAATGGGCCATTTAACGTACCCCGAATAGTAGGTATCCCGAACAAGTAGGTAAACAGCGGGTGAAGACGATCAGATAACGTAGTTCCTTGTTATGTTAATAAACATATTTCTTGTTTGCGTCCTCTTTTCTAAAGGAGCAAAGTATTTCGCCCGTTTTTAAACCTTCTCGGAATCACTACTCACTGAATAAATCGAAAAATGGTAAACATAAAAATAGTGCGTCGGAGCCGCACTTCGCCAAGTAAGGCTGGATCCGGTATAGGAAGCCCTGGTGGGGAGTCGATCGTCGATGATCTCGATTCGCACGTGCTGCGTCACGCCGGCGCGCCGCCGCGACCGCCATCCGTCTGCAGCTGCCAATCGGACGCGCGCGACTCCTCGCGACTCGCGACGCGACGCACTCGCGCCTTCTTTTGTTGTTTCGCAGGCGCTTTCTTCCACGACGCCGCTTTCGACGGGGCGTTTCCCGACGAGAGCGTCATAGGAAGGCGACAGGTCGAGTTCCCGTGATGCTAAATTACAGGATTACATTGATTAGCGATTCCGGACGCGTCAACTACTAAAATTAGTCCCGTAAGTATAGTGCATGTTTCCCCTCGTGAAGTGGCGGTGGTCTTTCCCAGCTGGATGGTGCGATCCGGCGCCGAACTACCTGTCGGCTAGCGACGTTTTCCTCATCTAAGTAAGTAAGGGGTGAGGATATGACAAGGACGAGGAAGGAAAGATCGCGCGCGGTCTGGGGTCTGTTTGTTACGGTTTCTGCTCCGGCATTCGCCTGGTATTGATCGGAGAAAAAACGGAAAACTACCGATCAGAGTATCCTGCCACTACAATTCTGCTCCAGAGCTAACTAGCTAGCGTCGAAAGTCCTGCCACAGTCGGGACTCGAACCTAGAACCTCACTCTTAGAGACACTGTAATGACATGAGTTGATGCGCTGAGCCTCTTCTCCCGGTGAAATTACTGGATGAGGGCAATGAACACGTATAATTTGGTTAATTTAAATGAACACGAATATTCTTGTTATTGCTGTATTTGCATTGCTATTTTATTAATATTTCTGTAGTTTTTTGGCGACCTGGAGTCCGGTTAACAATAATTAAACTAAGCCACCAAACGATGTAACTCAAGTATTAATGACAAATAAACCACTAAGGGCTACGTTTAGAGCGACCCTTATACAAATGTAGACGTTTCAAATTTCTCGTTGCGAAACTTCTTAAATATCATTCAAAAGCGTGCAGCTATAAGAAAGTCTCCCCTCCAGACATTCCAAGATATGGACAGTCGTAGGCGATCTCGAAATCAGAAGTGGTCGTCCAGAGTCATGTCAGAGACAAGAAGTGGTCGTCACTAGCCGACCTTGAGCGAGGACTTGGTCACCATCAGTCGATCTCAACATAAGACGTGGTCATCTTCGTCGATCTCGAAACAAGACCTGATCATCTTCAGACATTCTTGACACAGGGTGTGATCTTCTCCAGTCGATCTCGAAACAAGACGCGTTTGCCATCAGTCTGTCAAGAAAAAATTGGTTCGTCATTGGTCGATAGCAGCACAAGACGTGGCTGCGATAAGTAATCTCGCCACAAGACGTGGTCGTCTCTGGTCAATGCCGAAACAAGACGTGGTTGTCATTAGTCCATCTTCTCATAAGACGGATAGGCACCAATCGATCTCGTCACAAGACGTGATCGCCACCAGTAATCTCGACACAAGACGTGGTCGCGTCCGGTCAGTGTCGAAACAAGACGTGGTCATTAGTCTATCTTCACCCAAGATAAGTCGTCACCAGTTGATCTCGACCCAAGACGTGGTCGCCACCAATCGATCTCCACCCAAACCGTGGATTGTCCCTACTCGACCTCGACCCAAGACGTGCTCGTCACCATTCCATCTCGACGCCAGACGAGGCCGCCACCCTTTTGTTCCGCCCCCGCGCTACGAAGCATTTCTCGGGCGGGGGGCCCCTCCCGCAACTTTCCAGCTTCCCCTCCCCCGGCCCCTCGCGCAGTGACGTCACGGCGCTAGCTCCCGGGCGCGCATTCTGTGCCGTGCGCCTGCCGGGCCACGTGCCGCGGCTCGGAAGCCCCCAGGAGAGTTACGACCTTGCTCCAGTGGGCACTGCCTGCGGAAGCACAAGGCGCGCGCCCGACCACGCGCTGAATCACTTCCTTGGGAGCGTGAACCGCGTAGGAACGAACTGGTGGCCTGCAGCGGCTAAAGTGCTGCTTAACAAAACCGCACAAAATGGTATTGCAAAAAGTAGCACCCACACACAGCTCGAAAACCTCAAATAAAATAGTGTCGTGTAACACACGTAAACAGTTCTTACATGTTGTTATACATTATACGGTGTGAATTGGAACTCCCCCATTTTAGAGGGACCTGCATATTGTTTCTAAATCTAAATATGTCTGCACATTTTCATGTCTGTATTTTTTAAAAAAAATATTACTGATGCCAAAAGAGAAACAGCATTTTCACTGGATGACACTTTCCTAGCATGGTTTCAACGATACCAATTCTCTCTTTTTTTGGGGGGGGGCGGAAGAAGGGATACAATTTGGCACCGTTCCACAGATCATGACGATGCCCCAGAAACTGAAGTGAATACAGATAGGTTCCGCGGGACCAGAAGGCGCGCTGCCGAACTAGAAGGATTGCGATTAACCACGCGCTGAATCACTTCCTTTGGGCTTGAACCCCATAGGAACAAACTTTGTGTCCTGCAGCGGCAAAAATGCTGCTGAACAAAACCACAATAATAGTTTTGCAAAAAGTAGTACGCACACGTTGCTCAAAAATCACAAATACAATCCTTTCGTATAACACAGTAAAGTTCTTACACTTTATTATTATACGTTGTGAATGAGGACTCCCCCTTTTAGGGGGAGCCCCAATACTATAATACATCATCTCTTTTTGTATCTGTATATTTTTTAATATACAGATAAGGAAACAGATATAAAATGGTGTTTTTAGTGGATGTCACTTCGCTAGCACGTTTCCAACGGAACCAATTCTCTTGTTTTTTTGGAGAGGAGGGGTAAAATTTGTCATAGTTCCACAGATTATGACTATTCCCTAAAAAATGAAGTAAATGTACTAGACAAATACGGTGGAAACAGAAGGTGTACGGCTGTCTACGCCATGAATCACTTTCGTTGGGGGCGAGAACCGCTTGAGTGGTCTACAGCTGCAAAAATGCTGGTCAAGCAAATGGAACTTTCCAAAAAATTGCACGCACACTGTTAAGAAACAACTAAGCAATAAAGCACTCTCGAATAACGCAGTAATAAATTATTTTAGCAAAAACGAATACTGCAATAAGTAGTTCTTATTAGACATTTTAAATTGACACCCCCTTCTACCAAAAATATGCTAATGTACAGCATTTTTAGTAGATGTCACATCGCCAGAATATTTTCAACGGAACTAACTCTCTTGTTTTTTGGAGGGGAGAACAAAATTTGGCCAGTTCCACAGTTCATGATAATTCCGCAGAAACAGAAGTAAAAAAAGACACAAATAAACATAATATCACGTGAGTAGAACTCACTTGTTCTGTATTGTTTGTGTCGTAGACCAATTACGCATCACTGTTCCTGAATTTAAACGTTATACATTTTTATCACAAGAGACAGTATTACCAATCTTTTCGCAGTACTACGGTTTTTCAGTCTCTGCACATAATAGCTACTTTTTGTGTAAAGGTAGTATGTGAATTAAATTTGTGTGGCTGATGTGAAATAGTTCATTTGGTATTTGTAGGATATTTATAAGGGATTGTTGTAATTATAGCAAATAAATATTGATTTAGCACTCCATAGCATCTAAACATCAAATAAAGAGTAGTCGCGGAGAAATTCGCGGCGGACTTTAAAGGAATTGGGACGAACTTTTATCTTTGTCTTTTGTCATTTGCTTTTCAATCGTTCAGTTGATGTCTACTTCAATACTGCACTTTGCGGAAGAAATAAAACAAAATTAATATTTTATCATCATTATTAGGTACAAGAATACTAAATGTACTAATTTTAAATGTAGTACTTCTTTTGGTTGCTGACTTATGCCATCATGTTCGATTTCTTTACCGGTATCCAATATATTTTTTTTTTTAATTTAGCTAATTATGACTTCTACGTATGCAAGTAGGATTAAGTTTCTTACAAACATGATACGTTTTAAACTTAAAATTATAGAAAAAAACGTAACTTACGTGTACAAGGAAATATTTTTAAGAATATTAATGCACCTTTTAACATACTGAAGTACGGCCACAAACATGTAGATTTCATAATTTTTGACCTCTCAATCACGGATGCTAATATAAAATTTTTGAAGGTTCCACAAACAGAAAGGAAGTAGTATATTGGTTGTGTGTTAGTTCTGTTATTTTATCAAATCTGTAACATTTTCTAAATTTAGTTAGGGATGTAGTTGATTATTTGGTATGAAACATTGGCCTTGTAGTGCTTTACGGATACATTTATTTTGTACAATTTATAATTTATTAATGTGAGTTTTAGCAACGTTTGACATTATGGGAAAACCATATATAAATGTCGGTCTGATTATTGATTTGTGTACAAGTAGAGAACATTCATAATGAAATGGCAATTTAGAAGAGAGAAGATATTTAATTTTTAAAATGTTGATATTTGTTTTATTAATATAATTTTTTTTTATGTTATTTCTAGTTTCTATTTGTAACTATTGAAAAGAGGACGGACGAATACTTAAGTTCTGACAATGAGAGACCAAACAATAGTTTGCACGGTAAAGGTCAAATAGGGGTCGGGAGAGTAGAGCGTGGACGAGGTCATCGCGGGGGTGCAGCCCCCCAGGGTGCGGGAAACAGGGTTTGCAGGGAATGGTGAACTCGGCAGGGGGCGCCGTGGAGAGAGTGGAGAAGAAGAATCGGCGACTGACAACCTGGCGGAGTGCGGGGCGCAAAGCGAGGGGCAGCCGAGGCGAAGGTCAACGGGATGTAGGCGGCAACGCGCCGGGAGGGGCGGAAAGTTCATCAGAAGGCGGCTAGGCATGCTGGAAGTCCATACCTGGCTCACTGAGACTTGTGTGGAGATTTCTACCCATTAGCGATGTACAATTAGATGCACAATGCTCGGCGAGGTGGGAGGGTAGTGAGTGAGTGAGAGAGAGAGAGAGAGAGAGAGAGAGAGAGAGAGAGAGAGAGAGAGAGAGAATGAGAGAGAATGACAGAGAGAGAATGAGAGAGAAAGAGAATAGGAATATCTCCGACTGTGCTTACGTCTGTCGCGTTCAGTCCAGTGATAATTTTGCAAGACCGTTAATTCGTTAAGTCGGTGCCGCTGTTCTCTTAAAACCTCTTTAAATATGAGTTTATTAATAAAAGTAACATTACCGTCAAGTTAAGGCCCTAACTCTCTTGAAACATCAATTTTAAATAGTAAGCAGATCGGTTTTCGATTGAAGGTTGCCTACCTCAAAACGTAAAATGTAGAAGAATTGGCCAGTAAAGTTACAATCGTGACTAATGTAGAGCCGTAAAATACGCATTTGATCGCTGAACGATTCGATCGCTGATCAAGTCGATCGCTTGTCGATCGTTCTCGCGCCCTTACTTTCGATGTATCGGAGAGCGAGCGCGCTCCTCATCTGCCTGTGAAATCTACACGGAGGTCTCTATCAGGACTGGGCGATATCGCTCATCCTCGGATCTCGGCAGTATCGGCAGACTGTCATCTGTGCGTAGTTTCCGCCTGTTTTTTCTATGAGAAGGAACATAAGCTATGTTACAAAGAAGATCGTGAAAATAATTTTGAAAACGAGAAGCTGAGCGAATAACCCTTATGATTCCGAAACAATTGGACTTTCGAAAAATAAAACCATTTTCAGGCTTGCGCAGTTCCAATTGCACAACCATGCAGAGGTTTGATAAGGACCTAGTGCGATCGCATTTTAATTAGTCTTCGTTTAGAGCATGCCCTTCCAGTTTTTACGTATATTTGGTTCAGTTAACCTTTCCATTGAACGTGGAATAAATAATGCGTGTGTACGCCAGAGGAAAACGTAGAAAATGTGTATACAGAGAAAAACGATTTGATTCGAGGGGGATACAAATTTTCACTTTCATACACTGAGAACATTTCTTTGTAACTTATTCGTTTATTAGACCACTACTAATGGTAGCTGTGCTTGAGGAACTATGTCGACTCGGAGGGCACACTCCGCGATTACAGACCCAGTTTCAGAATCGTTCGTCCTCGGTTGATTGATGTTTCCGGGCGTGTCAACTACTGAGATCATTAGTCCCATAAGTGTAGTGAGTGTTTTTTCATCGGGAGATGGCAGTGATCTTCCCCCATTGAATGGCGAGACCCGGCGTTGAGGGGGTTTTCCCATTTAAATATCTCCCAGTAGTGGGGCACCAGCCGAGCGAGCTCTAAGCTCCCGTGTGGTCTCCCGACAAGTGTGATAGTATAGAGCATGTGAGTATGTGTGTAAGTAAGGGGTGAAAATAGGACAAGGAAGAGGATTGAAAGATCGCGTGCGATCCGTGGCCCGTTTCTTACGGTACTCCTCCGGCATTCGCCTGACGTTGATCGGAGAAACCACGGTAAAATATCGATCAGAGCAGCCGGCCGCTAGAATTCTGCTCCAAATAGCGACCGAAATCGACCTAGCCGTCAAGCTAGTGTCGAAAATCCTGCCACCGTCGAGACTCGAACCGAGGACCGCCTGGTCAGAGGCACTGCAGTGACATCATTTCATGCCCTGAGCCACCTTCCTCCTCGATAACGGCAGTTCCGGAAGAATCATTCTCTGGCAGCGGATAGTCACGCTGGACTCGTGACCGAGAACAATCGGAACTGAGTGACGTGTGTCCGGCTGTAGCGTTTTGACACAGGCGAGCGGTCGGACCACCACGCCCCCAACAACGGCGACAGCCTGCGGCAACGGGGAGTGGAGTGTCGGCGGGGGCGGGGCAGGACGGAGTGTGTCTGGCGCAGACCTTTCACACGAGCGCCCTCCCTCCCCCTCCCCCTCCCCCCCCCCCCGCACCGCTGGACTTTCGCGCCCGCCACAATGCGTCTGGGCTTCTGAGCGACGCGACGCATCGCAGTGGTTCGCGTTCTGGATCCCAATGGTTCTGAAACCCCCAGGCGGTGCCCCGCTGGTAGGAGGTACTTGGTTGGGCACAAATCCCCCTCAAGGCGACGTAAGGCGGGGGAAGATCACCGCCACCTCCCGAAGGAAAACATGCACTACACTTGATGGACTAATGACTTACGCAGTTGACATGCCCGGAATCACCAATCAATCGCTGGTAGGTGAATGCCGAATGTTTGGAGTCGCCATTAAGGTGGCTCCACACATTCGGCATTCGCCGAGTAACGAGCTACTGCTCCTCCAAACCCAAGCAACTGATGTACTGAACGACTGTTCGCTTCGTTTGAAGTGTCCGAAAGACCGACACGCGGTGGATAGGGCGAGCACCGAATGTTCGTTGCTCGACGAATAGTGAGCAACCTATCCACACTACTCAGGATTCAGCGAGCAGTCTCTCGCTAATTGCTGAATACCGAATGTGTAGAGCCACCTTTTGGTATAAAGTTATTACTATAAGAAGGAACCGATATGACAACTACTGCTTGGCTACTGCTGACAACATAACTGCAAGTTATGTCCATGCACTAATTTTGACGTTGCGTTCGTTTACAGTTAGATCATTTGTAAATGGTTATCCCTGGTTGCTGTAGTCATTAAGTCGGAGCCGCTGTTCATTTAAAATCTCTTTAAATGTGACTTTATTAACAAGAATAACTTTACCGCCAAGTTAAGAACTTAACTCTCTTGGACTATCCGTGACTGCCATCATCCCCACGTGTCATTCATTTGCTTCCCGACCTGTTGAAGTGGCCTCTTCTTAGAGTGACTCCTCTATAACAGGCGCGGCTTCACAGAAGGGGAACTGAGGAAAATATCCCCCTTACATTTTTGTCACTGCTAATGTAAACTTGTCACGAAACTTTCAAGCAAAAATATTTTCGGATGATCATTAAAACGAATAAAATCGTATCGCAGCATGAGCTCAGTGTAGCCTGAGACATTTTACTGCCTGTAATGACGCATTCGACCATAACATTTTTAAATTTCCCCTCCCAAAAATTGGTCTCTGGATCGGCCCCCCTATCTGTAGTGTTAGGACCACTGTGTACGCTCTGCGCTGCGCCGCGCCGCGCCTCCCGCGGTGCGCTGGGAGAGAGGGCGTCTGCGCTTTTTCTCCGCCCGGACCCGCCCCTGTCGCCCGGGCCGCTTCATTAAGGTTAATGCGGCGGCGTTCGGAACGGTCCAGTTGTGCGACGGGGATTACACGGGAAGGAATGCGTTCAGCGGTTGTGTTGACGTCCAGTAGGGCTTGTGAAATTGCTAGTGGGAGGAGAATCCTTTCACTGGTGGCTAGAATTTAAAAAAAAAATGTTCTTCGCTGAGGTGGAATTAAAAACAGCTGATTTGATAATATATAGTGGAAGTGACGGTGACGAGGATGATAGAAAGAGTGGAGTTAGTTTTAATTGGCAATTTATCAGTCATTTTATCGTAATATAATTGTCTGTAGTTCACATCAGTAAGAATTAACATTAATTAAAATGTTGATTAATTAGGAGTTATTTCGTACTCGTCTTTTCCCTATTCGCTGTAATACACCTCGTGATTCTAGACTGTTTTCAGAATGGATGTGAAAACAAGTGATTGACTCGTCTTATATTTTAGTTGTTTTCTGATCAAAAACATACTTTTTATATGGAAAAGTAGGAACTTTCGTGTTTACAATTGAGTATAAACGCCCCGATGCCCTCCACTGCCACCCTACGGGTTTTCATCGCCTATGCTTTACCATTCTTGCACCTAGGTAGTATTTCGGTGATAACCAACGTACCAGCTGCACACACGCGAATTATCCTATCGTATCCGCTTTGCAGTTGATGTAAAAGAATTATGATGCAATTATGACTCAGAGAAATGAAACATATGCATATTACACACAATTAAATAGATTTAACATTGAATAATTTTGAGAGTAAATTGATTTAAATTGCGAAGAAGTTTTGTTGCAGCGCAAACTGACACGAGCCGCCACTAGGAGGGTGTTATTACAATGAGATCTGACAGCGGCGGCGAGTGACGGGCGTGGCAGTCGGTCGAGAGTTTGGGTTCGACGAAGAGCTGCTGTAAGAAAGTGCCATGCTCGGTTAGACTACTCACACGTACTCGACCCGTAGCGTTTCCTTCGTGGAACTAAGCGGATTTGTTTTTCTTCTTTTCCCCCACATATAGATGTGTCGGGATGATTCTGATCATGGATCAGAGTACTGGAAACGCGTGTTTATTGGGACAGTGAAAATATAGGTGACGATTTAGATGATATTGTAGAATATTATCTATTTTGCACTTTCACAAGGAGCAGAATGGGCATGCTTTACGGCTTCGAAACCACAACTGTAAGGGCTGTTGGTACAGCCACTTGTGCCATATCATGTTATTAAATTGGTTGAAAGAAATCATACGCTGTGGAAACTACCTCGGCAGTTGGCAATTTAAGGGAAATTACTTTTTTCTTTTCTTCATTAGACTTTTCCTACGTTCTGTATATTTAACTGTTGAGTATTTAATTATTGTCTACTGATCTATAACTTTCACTCTTACTATTTATTTCCTCTGAGTCCCGCTGTTGTCTTTGAACTCTCCCTTTCGTTATATCATCCTTTCATTCCGTGTTACTTCTCTTTTTTTATCTTTTTAACATAGACTTTTTATCACATATTTGAACCTATCTGTGCCCTATTTCACCGTATTATAATTTGCCATCATCTCTTTGGAATACCATCGCAGGGTTTCACAAATATAAAAAATTCTAGATTTCTAAGTATTCTGCATAACGTATTCATTTTAATTGCCTACATTTATAAAGGCATCTCAATGCTTCTTTGCTATCCTGCGATTATATTTGTAATTCGCTCTTGGTAATAGAAGTGGTTTTGGAATTTTAACTTTCTGACTTCAAGGATTCGTTTCTTTTTCGGCATGAATCTACGACATGGGACAACCCAGATAACTTCTCCGAAGACTTCGTCTGAAATATTCCTCACACAATCTGGAGATCTTTCATCTATCACTGTTGTCTTACGATGCCAAGTGGTAACAGTTCCTGAAAATTGGTAGACTGATAAGTGATTCCTGACGGATCAACTGCCAAGCTCGTTATTCCCGTAAGTGTAGTGCATGTTTTATCGCGAAATGTGCCGGGGATCGACCGCTGCTGGCTGGCGAGATACGGCGCCGACGAGGATTTTCCCCCAACCCGGTATCTCCCACCAGCGTGGCACCCCCCTCCAGCCGGAACAAACTCTAGGTCCCGACTAATTGCCCGGCATGTGTACTAGTGAAGTGCATGTAAGCATTAGTGTGTGAAAGTAAGGGGTGAGTATAGGTCAAGGAAGAGAACAGAAAGATCACGTGCGGTCTGTGTCCCATTTGTTAGGGTACTGCTCCGGCATTCGCCCGGAAAACTACCGGCAGCCGTCCGCAAGAATTCTCCTCCAGACGGCTACTGAATAGCTTCCGACAAGCTAGTGTCGCAAATCCTGCCACCGTGGGGAGTGGCGCCCTAGGACCTCCCGGTCAGAGGCACAGAGGCACAGTTGCTGCCCGAGGAAGCCAGCCGTTGGCCGCGAGAGCGGTCGTCTGACAGGTGTGCTTTGCGTCGCTCTTCCTGCACACGGGCGCGCGCCGCCGAGCGCCCCAGGGGGGGTAGAGCCCCGGTTGGCGGGGAGAGGAACCGGCCGCGAAGAAAGTGCATCGGAGGAATTCGGACGGGAGCCGCTGCGTCGTGCGCAGCGCACCGGCGGGCCGGATGCGAGTGGTCGGAAGCAACGCCGGCGATCGCTCCTTCCGAGAGAGTCGGGGAACCCCCTGCTGGAAAGTGGTTATTTGTGCTGGCTCTGCGCACTCCTTTACGCCTTGTTGCGTCATTTACGAGTTTTATGATGAATGTTGATTGATAGATTCCTTATTTCGTCTTTCCGGACCCGTCGCGAATTGTTAATGTCGTTAGTTCTGTAAGAGTAATGCGTGTTTTCTCACGAGAAGTGGCGGTGTTCTTCCAAAGGTGCATGGTGAGATCCGGCTCCGATCTACACGTAGGCGTGCAAAGTTTTCACATCAAGGTATCTCCCTCCAGCGGGGAACCTCCTCAACCAGGAAGAGCTCGAAGCTCTCGACGGGCCTTCCGACTTGTGGGGGAGTATAATGCACATTGACGTGTGAGAACGGGTGAGGATAGGACAAGGAAGAGGAATGAGGGTCCGTGGCCCGTTTGTTAGGGAACTGCTCCGGCATTCGCCTGGATGTTGGTCGGAGAAATCACGAAAAAGAAGCGATCATGGTATCTGGCCCCTGAAAGTCTTCTACAGAGTGTGGCTGAATTCGACCTAGCTAGTAACGACAAGTTCGGCCACCGTCGAGACTCGAACCCTACGGTCCACTGATTAGAGACCGTGCAGTGAAATTAGTTGATGCCCTGAACCACCTCAGACGCAACGGATATGTTCAATTAAGGTATTCAAAGCAAGATAAATAACTGGAAAATGAAAATTTTCCAATAACATTGTTAGGATATACTAGTGGCCTACAGCAGAAATAATGTGAAAAAACCATAAAAATAGTTTCCCAAGAAGCTGAGCGCATTCGGTTCAAGATCAACAAATAAAATAATGCCGTAAAGCAGTACAATAAATTAAATAATTCAACGAAAGCTTTCTTAAGAATAATGTTATATGGTATAGACCAATACAACAGTTCTTCATGTACGAACAATATCCAAACAGTTGCTGTTCTATAACGCTGCATGTAAATTGGAAATATTTATCGGTGTCAGCTGTTTCGTAAACAGTGTCGCCCTGAGAATGAAAATTTAGTCAGTACGCATAATGTGAGAATGGACATAATAATAATTAACTATTGGAGTTTTTCAGAAATAATCTCAACAATTCCATTTATTTTTTTTATTTTTTCTAGAGTTTTTGAGTATCTAACGAAACCTTAGACATCTGGAGGCTGCATACTTTTCTTTTTATTTCTGCGCTCATTGGAATGTACTAAGATATATTCTTCTTCTTCTTCTTCTTCTTCTTCTTCTTCTTCTGGCTTCCCAGGTATGGAATATAAATTAATGCTGTGTTACAAAAGCTAAGATGGTCTTCGATACACTCGTTGACTCGTTCCTGATTTTGAACTTGTCTCCTGAATAAAATTGCCAATTTGCGTCCGCACACGAATCGTATCTGCTTGAAGGGGGATAGTAGCAGGAGGGCTGGTAACCCAATGGTTCGGCCGGGGTGAGGATGATCGCAGACACAGGGAGGAGCTCAAAAAGACAAGATGTTCGGCCGTTTTTATCTTGAAATATTAATTCGTATTTTTAATAATCGTAATTAGTCGACGTACATAGGTCTGTTCAATAAGTATAGTCTCGTTAATCTAGCTTTACATTTATATTTATACCATAATGCTTCATTTAGCTCTTGGATTTAAGCATTAATATTGTACTGATATGGGTGCGTTTATTTTCACGACAAAGCATGTCAAATACTCTAAGGCGAGTATTTACATCTATATGAGAAAACAAATATCCATACATTTTATAAAGTCCCCTTGCTGTTCAGTTAAGAAGCATTCAGTGTGACTGACCTCACAAGACGATAACCTCTGAGATATTATAAGTCATCTTCCGCATGCAATCTTTCGTTCATTCTGACGCGGGCTTCCCGGTGTGGCTATCCTGAGATCCCGTTTTAGATTATTCCTTCGTCTCCGTCAGGTGAAGGGACTGCAGTTACTGAGTACAGTCGACTCCAGTGAGAATGAACCTCTGTGGGCTAACATTTTTGGTTCACTCTACCAAAGATTCACTATATAACCCCATAATAATAATAATAATAATAATAATAATAATAATAATAATAATAATAATAATAATAAGAAGAAGAAGAAGAAGAAGAAGAAGAAGGAGAAAAAGAAGAAAAATAAGCCTTTATCAATTCATTCCGGTCGTAGGCCTCCTATTCGAAAATAGGTACACATCAGCTGAGCTAATTCTCATGTTTACTATTTTCTACAATCCGAGTTTGCTGCTGGTATAGCCGTTATAACAAGAATAGTTCTCACATATACTTTTCACGTGTAATATCGCTTACACTTTTCACAATAATATGATTGTCTAACACAAATTAAAGTACACTTTCGTCTTACTGTTTTCACCTTTGGTTATGAACGTTTTCATATATTTCTTCTTATGCACTTTTGTATTATTATTGTTGGTGGTGGTCACTAAACTTTTAACACAATACAGATTTTGAATTACGATTTGGTTTATTGTTTCAGTCGCAGGCAAAGAAAAATATCCATTCACGACAAATTATATATTTCTGCTTTCTATACCGTTCATTCTATGTTGTCCACACATTCTAAATGTCTTAACACTCCACTTTGGTCTCTCCTACTGGAGCGCCTCTTCATTTTTGTATCCTCTTTGACGTCGCGCTCGTTTGGTTCTGTTCTGGTAATGGTAGTTTACGCAATTAGTTTATAATGTTGAGCTTTATTGCATGAGTACATGTTTCGAAAACGTGCGACGAGGAGCGAGTTTTTAAATTTGTATGAATGCAATAAAGCAACATTATAAACGAGTTGCAAACGCTACTCTTTGTATATCAGCATTATAAATTTATAAGAGAATTAAACTTAATTTTGCGAAACAACTTTCTTGTGATGTCTCTGGCATTTGACATCCGTGCGAGAAAACGGTAGTCGGCTGTTCCGTTTAGCTCTACCACCCCACGATTCACTCTCTGCGATTGGCTGACTGATGACGCAATCATTAGTGCTGTAAAATCTAACACGATATCATTTGCGCCGAAAAATGCCCAATTTTGAACGATTTCTTGCAACACAAAACGTCGCCTATAATGCTGGTATACAAAAATCCCTTTTATCGCATTAATGATGTCCTAATCAGATCGGATTTCACTTGTTTTCAACTTGAAGTCTGCCCCAATGGAGTCTTCAAGTAGAATAGAACTGCTATTGATGAGCTGAAACACTTCCCTCAGAGGCACGGTACTCTCAATCCCTTGTATTTACCTTGCAAATGTTACAAATAATTGTTACAAAACAACTCATGAGACCCCGCTAAACGCAAACCCTTAGCTCACAGTCAGCTCATATTAACTCACAGTGCTGAGATGATTTTCACCTGGGAAGTTGTACTACATTTTCTACGTTCACTATAATGACGATGTTGAGATATCACTCTCACCGAACCTTCTAGTGATTATTAGTTACGCGTGATCCAATGACTTCAGTTCGCTATAACCAAAAGTTCACTATATATGAATTCACTATACTCAGAGTGGAGTGTATTTTGCCACCTCACGATCTTCAGAGAAGGTGAAGTGCCTTCATCAGCTGTCTGCTAATCTTTTTTTGCATCCCGTAATACAGGTCTTGTTTATTAAAGGTACCGATATTTATCTCTCAGTTCTTTTTGTTTAATAGAATTACAAAGGATCAACTTGATGGTGTTTCAGTGCGTTGATTCACGTACTTAAGAATCAGTCTGAATCACCAGTCTCTACAAAGTATAACCCCACAAATTTTTGCATCTCTTCAAAGCATGTACCGATTAGCACAATATTGGTCCAACGTAAAATCCTGAATAACAGTAGAGTTACTACGGTACATTTAGTGTCATAAATTCGACATTTCACAAATATGTAGATGCGGAAGAGATATTCAGAAAACATTTGGTGTATTATCGTCTCTAAAACAATTTCACTAACGATTGTTATTAGCCAATCAGTAAAGTTGAAAATATTTCACTTGCAGAGAGAAAGGTAATTGTAACTTTGTCAATAATTAAAGTTGTGATGTAAATGTTTGATGAAAGCGTGACCTTGAAGATCAGTGTAGTCAGAAAATAACACAGCTTTCCCAAAATTTTTATTAATTCTATAAAACAAACGTTTCATCAATTCAATAATTTGACCTTTTCAGAACTTCAGTTTAAAATAGAAGATCGAGTTGTTACATTTCCGAACAGTATACGTTGCGCTGATAAAGTGAGCACATCTTTTATTTTGGTTAAGGTTTAATATACACCATTGAAGAAATGTGTTACGTCAGGCATGTGATGAATTAAAAAATCGACTGTCACAATTTAAATTACGAAGTATTTTGTAATTGTGGAGTTCAAATATGTATGTTGATTAAAACAGGATCTATTTCTCGATTATTCAGCCCATCACCGTTTCATATAATTGAAATATTTCGAAATTCTTTTATCCACATTGTATTTGCATCAATGATCGTTTCACCATTAATATTTATTTGAATATTGTTTTCATATTTTCCTCATGGTGTTTTATTTATTTAAAATTGGGAAAGTGAATTTACTTGATATATGTACTTGGACGGGCATGAATCGATTACACGATGATTAGATTGCATCAGTGACACTCCACGTGACAGCAAGCTCGCCCTCAAAAAGTAGGATGTGCAGTTTTCTCCCCCGGCGCAGGATCGAGGGATTGATGAAGGCTGCATTGAGTGGTGAAAACATTTCTTGGTAACTGTTTTCTCCGTTACGTGTTCCTTTCACCCGGTTGTAGCCATTCTCCAAAAGCGATCACGTGTTTTCTTGGAATTACAGAATCCTTTGACTTCTGCCCCGACGTCGCCCCTGCTGAGTTTGTTGCCATATGCGTGCGCACAGGAGGCCTTGGTTCCCTGAAAATTTTGAAAGGTGGGTCCATCGCTCTACGCAATACATTACTAAAACAATTAGATTCCTAATAAAACATTTCGTTTCCCTAAATAAGTCTATTGATTGCCGGCCTGCTTAGACGAGGTCGCTAAGGCTAAAGGGTCGTCGCTACCTTGGCTCGAAGGATCGTGGATTCGAATCCCGCCTCGGGCATGGATGTTTGTGTGTTCGAGTTGTTCCTACGTGTTGTTCCTACAGTTTCCCCTACATTTAAAACAATCACAATGGTCGCTATATGACAAAGAGACCAACAAGTATTTTCATTGATAGCCTGGGATTTATTAGACGAAGTAAAGTCAACAAATCAACAGCACAAGTTACAAAACTTTGATTATCTGATTCGATAATTCAAAATAAATGCAGGTTTCTTTATTGGCAAAAAATCTATTTCATTTTGCACCCATGGTCTCTTTGATCTGAAGAATATTCAATTTATGTATATCTGAAAATTATTTTAAACATTTTTTGTAATGGTCTTTCATCAACCGTGTGAAAACATCCAATACACATCGATATTAAAAAAACTTCGGCTTCAAAATATTGAGGTTAAATATATCGATAATGACCATTGTATTGACCACGATTCTTTGTCGATAATTTAATAAAAACATTCATGTTTTGAAAACAATGATATCGATGTTCCATTCCTAATTGCAGGGGCGGATCCAAGAATTTTGGGAGGGGAAATTAAAAATGTTTTCATCGAATATGTCATATTACAGATTTTGTAAAATGTCGCAGGGTACACTCAGCTTATGCTGTAATAATGCAATAAGATTTCATTTGGTGTTTTTTTTGTTTTGTTTTGTTTTGTTTGTTTGTTTTCCTTCACATATAGGCCACCTCGACCACGCGTGCATTCTGCTTCAGCAGGTGCAAGTTCCTTTCTGGGAGGGATCGGTATTTTACATGAATCCCGATTTTCATCCCCCAAGGTTGTTAGCCCCGGAGGTATATATGATGAAATGATGATGATGATGATGATGATGATGATAATGATAGCGAAGGATGAAAGAAAGGCACACAGATATACACAAATACACCCATGCCCGAGGCGGGATTCGAATCCGCGGTTTTCTGGTCCAAGACCGCAACGGCACTACCGCCCTAATGATCTCGGCCATCTGACCGACTTTTGTTCGATTTAATGATAATCAGAATTTTTTTGCTTGAAAGTCTCGTGACAAGTTAAAATCAATAGTAACAGAAAACTTTGAGGTCAGGAAATCCCCCTCATTTCCCTCCCCGTGGATCTGCACCTGTTAATTGGCACTCGCTATCACCCACCACGAGCGACAGCCGTGTAGCAGATTGTCGCCGCGCCGAGAGAACGGAGGGGGCGTGGCTTCCGCTGTCGCCTAACCGCCCGCCCGCCCGCCGGAACGCGCCGCGTGGGCCGCATGACGCACACGTTCACGGCGACGGGGTGGGGGAGAGGGAGGGGGAGCGGCACGTAGACGGCACGCGGAAAGTGAAATGGGGACGGCAAGGTCGCATTGTACGAATCGTCGTCCGCCGAGGAGCAGGTTGCCACGTCAAAGCGGCAACGGCGACGCAGGACGCGCGGGAGAGTGGGGACGGAAAGAAACTGTTGCGGGGAGGGGAAGGAAATCGACATCGTCCCCCTCCCTCGGATATTTATTAGCCTTGTCAAGGATCGGGAGAGGTGGTTCAGGACATTAACTAATGATACTGCAGTGCTTCTGATCGGGAGGTCGGGAGGGGAATTTTTGTGGTCGGCTGCTCTGATTAGATGGTACTGAGTATGTACTGTACTGATGGAGGTTCAATCAACACCAGGAAAATGCCGGAGCAGTATTCTAACAAACGGGCCACGAACCGCGCGCGATCTTTCCTTCCCCTTCCATGTCCTATCCTCACTCCTTACATACAGACGCGTACACTTACATGCACTACACTTCCACATGCCGGGAGACCGGCCGGGAGCTTAGAGCATGTCCCGGCTGGGGCGGTGTCCCGCTGGTGGGAGAGACCTGGTTGGAGAGAACCGACGGTAGATCGGCGCCGCATCTCACTATCCAGCGGGGGAAGATCACTGCTACCTCCGGAGGGGAAAACATGCACCTCACTTACGGGACTAATGACCTAACAGTTGATGGTCCCGCATCACTAATTAATCAATCAAAAAAAGTTGCCAAGCTGTCTAATACATAAGACATTTCTATTTTGTGCCTTATTTACGATTTTCTATTTACGATTTTCACCACTTTTATATATGGACGAAAATTGCGAATTCGCTTCCTGCCAGTAGGGGGCAGGGGGAGTCCTCTGAGATGAACTTACTTGCTATCCCAGTGATTCTCAACCCTTTTTTGGCCTTCGAATGCCTTCAGTACTACAGAAATTTAAACTACAAAAATTCTTGGCTTACATTTTCTATCTTAAATCTTTTCCCTGTATCAGTTGCGTCAGAACCTGACAAAATCTTCAAACCCCAGCACCTTCTGAAAATTGGGGTTCTTGTTCCAAACAGACGAAATGCCGGGGTCCGGCCGTGACCTTCCTGACCAGCCCCCCCTCTCCCCGGCCGAGCGTTTGCGCCTACGCCGGGCTACTTTCGCTATCACTTGGCGCCGAGAGCCCCTCAGTCCCCTCCCCTCCCCTCCCCACCACTCCATGCTCGATGGAGAAACCGCTTGCAGCCGGAACCTCCGCCTCCGAAAGCGGGCCGCCCCGCCGCCGCCCCCGCCCCCGCCCCCGCCCCCACTCGCGAATCCTTGCTCTGCTGGACGTGCGCCTTGGCAGTTATATAGAGTTAATAGGTGATAAAGTCTCTTCTTGTCCAGACTGTCCCCTTCTGTGAGTTGATGTATCGTCATAAATAGACATGACTATGGTTTTATAGTTAGAGTGCTACCGTTTTTGTTGGCACCAACAGTCGCGTTTTCATATTTGTCACCATTATCTCTGGAAGTGATTTTTCGAAAGGTTAGACATAACAGCGAGAACTCGTAACACGAAACAGAACATTATATTCAAGTAAGAACTATAGGGTTCCGTAAAAATGGGCAGTAGCTTAGGCTGAGGTAAAAGGAAGGTGTTTGGGAGTGTGAATGGTATTGAGGAATGGCATTCTATCCACATTGGTGCATCGATATTTTCTGGCTGGGTGAGGACAGCAATGGCAAACTACCTCACTTCCCCTTGCTTGCCCAGCACGCCTCGTTCTCCAATGCCCCACCCACAAACGGCCTGATAAAAACCTTTCTGCTCTGAGGCCGATGCTTCGATGTAAAAATCTTTATCAAAGACATCCATTTTCAGCCCCATTCCTCTCGTAGCTAGCACTAAGAGAGCTCAACGAAATGTGCGCATAGTGCAGCTACATTTATGAGCAGAATTAAAGCAAATTTTGATGAAAACTCTGAGTTGAGAGTCATTGACGTGAAGCTGGTAAGTACTTGTTACAGACATGTTTAGACTTAGAATAATATAGAACAAATTTTAACTTATGCATTTATACATTTATATTATTGTTAAAATAAATATTATTTTCGTCTTTGATGCCCAGTATAGTTTCAACTATTGTCAGTTTCGTCCTTATTGTAGAAAAAGAGTTTTTCTTTCCAGCATTCGCACTGAAACGAACGCGACCAACTGGAGTGCATTTCCTTATATCTCGTAGATTCGCCACAGCATACGAATGAAATTGTTTCGGAGAAAGCCGACAATAAGAGATATAATATGTGACCAACAGTGTCTCCAAAGCTGTCTATGGACTGTTGTTGGTAGTCCACGTAAAAGGCATCCGTCAGTGCCAAGGCGAAGGAGCAGGCTAGCGATTTCACACACGTTATTCACGTGGTAATGACCAGGCAGTTGCAGACTATGCGCAGGCTAACTACTTTCTCTCCGTTAAAAATGTGGCGGAGACCCTCACCGACGACGAATGAGTAAACATATTTTGCACTTTCGTATGCAGAACAAGGAGACGAGTAAATGCGGATTTCCAGGAAAGTAAGTGAATGTTGTTTGAGTGAGATGGAACACATACGCCACTAAATGAACTATCATTCTCGTACAAGAATCAAGACTGAACGTGCAAGAGCAAAAAGATTTTCGGATTGTCAATATGCTTTGCGAGATTAGTGGAGACCGTATTTATTTGCAGTAAAAATCCTTAAATTATGCCGTATAATCACGCCTTAAAATCTTTTAAATATACGTAACATATGCAGTTTAAAATTTGAACGACAACAAGCATTTTACTAAAAATGGAGAATGCTTAAAAAGTTTGAGTGTGATAAGAATTATTTCTGTGTTTAATGAACTTAAATGTTGAGTGGAAATATATCTTTAAAAAAATGATTTTTTGTAAAACAATAACTTTTTGTCGGGCACAAAAATTGATTTATTAAATTAATGAACTCTACATTAAATGTTGCCTTATTAGTGCATTAGTGAAATAACTTGTGAAGTGGAATTCGGAACGCAAAGAAATAAAATACGTTTTTTGATATTATGACATGTCAGCAGACATTGTGAGACGAAACAAACGCTGTAGCAATTTTATCGGAATACCTGATAAATTGGTGGGTTTCATTGGCAATAACGACGACAAGACATTTTTGCTAACTTTTTAATGCCTTCTTGATAGAATGTGCTCAGAAGTTAGGAATTTTCTGAAAAACTTAACAGGCTTCTAATACAAGAAAAAAAGCACCACTTTTCCGTCAGATGTAAAATAGGGTTGTATTTTTACATCGGACCGTACGATCCATTTAATAATGTATTCTGAGGTTGTCTGAAAAAAAAGGCGGCAATTGTCGCGTGTCTACAGGCGACAAAGTTGTTAATCCGCTTCTGCTTACATCAATATAATCTATAGTTTTACTTTCCCGTATACATACGTACACTATATGATCAAAAGAATCCGCACACGTCCAAAATGGTGTTATGGTAAGTCGTGTTTTTCATGGAGGGGGCTTGCACCCCTTGTTTTATGTGGCACTCACGGCACAGACACACGCTGGTGTTTTAAAAACCCTCTTGCTCCCCACTGTTGAAGAGCAATTCGGGGATGTCGATTGCATCTTTCAAAACAATCGAGCAGCGGTTGATACTGCACGGCTTGTGGCGGAGTGGTTACACGACAATAATTCCTGTAATGGAGTGGCCTGCACAGAGTCCAAACTTGAATTCTATCGAACACCCTTTGGGATGTTTTGGAACGCCGACTTCGTGCCAGGCCTCACCGACCTACATCAATACCTCTCCTCAGTGCAGCACTCCGTGATGAATGGGTTGCCATTCCCCAAGAAACCTTCCAGCACCTGATTGAAAGTATGCCTGCGAGAGTGGAAGCTGTCATCAAGGGTAGACCAACACCCTATTGAATTTCAGCATTACCTATAGAGGGGGCCACGAAATGGTAAGTCATTTTCAGACACGTGTCCGGATACTTTTGATCACATAGTGTATATAAGGAGTAATATACGTAGTAGGGAAAGTTATGTATTCGTATTGTTGCGGAAAATCGGTATCGAGATTTTCACAGAAATCCACTTTTAGGGTCTCCTCTTACCGAAAACGTGTTGTTTTTTCTTCTTCAAAACGTCCATGTGACTGTCCGTCTGTGAACACTACTAGCTCTTAAACCATACGAAGGATTTTTCACAAATTGACGAAACCTGTATCGATCTACCACGAGTCAAATCTTCGAGATTTTCAAAAAATTCTTTAAATTTTGGGGGTACTTTATATGAAGCCCCATGTACATTTTCAAAATTTTCTCAAAAACGGCACGAAATTGTTTTTTAAATTTCTTGTAAGAATAGAGTAAAATACACTTATAAAATGGCATAGGTCCGATCTTCAGGTTTAACTGTAAATTTCCAAAAATTTCAAAATTTCAAAATTTTTCGAACATCTTCTTACAACAACAAAATTGAAGAGATTGTTCCTACAAATAAAATTTGTTGTCCATAGTAAATTCTTTCATTAAAGTCGGTTACATTTTTTGAAAATTGTAGTAGTTTTCGCGCAATATGTGCAATTTTAAAAAAATTACAAAAACAAGATTTTCTCAAAAATGGCTCTAAATTTTTTCTAGTAGGGGTAGTGCTAAATGTACTCTATAAGATGTCATACACGCCATATTGCTCTATTCTTTTGTTTATTGAGAAATTATAAAAATGTAATTTTGTTGACTTGTCTCTCACATGGTTAATATTTATACTAGTGGCAATTTTTCCACATTATTATATTTATGAGTACATGTTCTTTAAATAATGTCAAATAAACTTTGTTGAAAACTCAACTGTTTTCTGTGAAAACTAGCTCAAAATTCCGCATTTTCTGAAATGCTCATACGCGATTTGTTTTTTAAATGGCTCCAAATTTTTCTTCGATCTTTTCGAAGGGATAGTGGTAATTGCATTATTTATTATGACGTAAAGTTCGTTTCGGGATATTTTTTGTTTTGTTTTCTTTAAATTACACAATTGTAATTTTTGTAAAGATCTCTCACGTCTATAATATGCTCATTAGCAGCGATTTGTAAACGTGTTTACATTTGTGACTGGGAGTGCTTAAAATGACGTCATATGAAGTTTTCCGAAAACACAATAGTTTTCTGTGAAGAGAGTTTCAAATTTTGAATGTACAGTAGCGCTTAAATGCCATTGTTTTAAAAACGGCTCCAAATTTTTCAAAGAAAATTGCCATTTAGAACGAGATTTTATTGTTCTTTAATATTATGAAAATAATATGTCCTTTCTGCTATTAGGAAACCGAAAAATTAAGAAAATTCAAAAAAATGTACTTTGAGCGGCGATAGAGGGCAGCTGGCAAGACTACGTGGCACGACCGAGTAGCTAGCTGCGACCAAAAGAAACAGAAAACTAATGCGGCATTCAGTGCCATTCTGTTGCATCACTAGTTTCATTTTCATCAGTATGTTTTTCTTTAGCACAGTGGAAGTTGTTCTTAAGGATTGGTATGTAATGTTGTGTATGTCAGTTCGTTCTAGATACCATTTACAAGTGATTAAAATACAGTTCAACATATTGTACAAACGTTTCACTTACGTTACGCGTTGCTTCTTCTCGTGCTTGTTGTAGGAGGCGTTCTCTATCAGAAAATAAAAAGTCCTCCGCGAGAGTCTGTGGCGACGAGTGTTATTTCTGTGTGGAGGTTTTCTGGAAGTACTGTTGGTTTGGCGTGTAATGGTGACAGTGGTATGAGCATTATTGTTATATAAATTAAGGTCACAAAGTTCCCTTCTGAAAGGACAAAATACTTCGTTCCATTGTGATTTAAAATTCGTTCTATGAGTTTGTAGAATCTTGTTGATGACACCGGCTGCAATAGCTCAGCACAACGTCGTTACGCCTGCTGCATTATGTTGGTAGATTTTCGATACCAGCTAAATGGCTAGGTGGAATTCAGCCGCTGTTTTCAGGAGAATTCTAGCCGCCGACTGCTCTGATAGGAAGTTTTCTATGATTTCTAACACTATCCTTGATCTAGCATGATCACTAGCAAGCGAATGTCGAGTCCTTTGTCCTTGTCCCCTCTCTACTCTTGCAGACTCTCATACTCTTACCAAGCGATACACGACTACACATTTCTGGAATCCAGTGGTGTGTCGATAGGCAAGTGGGGAGCTAAGAGATTGGCCTGACCCGGGGAGACCTCCGCTAGGACAGATACCTGGAAAGGGAAAACTAAGCAAGCTGCCATGTTGGTCTACATCGTTCTCGCGATCCAGCGGAGGAATACGTCGCCACTATCTGGGATATAAAATACACTACACTTTCGGGAATAATGACCTCGCTAGTTGACGCGCCCGAAATCAACACCCGTTCTCTCATTTTCTCACACTGGTGACCCCGACGTGATCTGAACACACAGCTGTCTTCGTTGTGTCCACAATCCAATCTGTTCGTAAATTGATCCCTCCTTGTATCTGAAACAAATGTCCCTCTTCTACTAGGGGCTGGGATGGGCGACTCACTCATTCTCCGAACACGCCCATAAATCCTGTCTGCCGGGCGCAGCGCTGGTTAGAAAGTTGCAGAACGGCGCGTGGGTCGCCTTCTGGAAATTGACGACACGGCGCGGATTATTCGGTTGTGCAACTCTTCCGCCGAAAAAAAAATTGCGGCAAATGAAATGTGCGTGTCGCGTTACGAAAGAACCGCTCCCGACAAAGGAGCACTATGACTCCGGTTTGGGGCGCGGGGAGCCCAGTGACCCACATTCGCTGGGTGCGTCACGCCGGAAACGCTTGCGAACTCCGAAGGAGGTGTACACGCTGTATACGCAGATAGATCCCATTCGAATGGTCGCTTTTCAACCACTACGTCATGCAGCGAGCACTATAACTACAAACACTGTAGCATTGAATTGAATTGAATTTGCCTTATTTTACGTGGCGAGACTCGGGCCATCAGGCCCGCTCTTCCGTCTGACCACGCACATTTCGCTACGCTCCTTTCATCTAGCAGAGAAAGGAGGTATTTCTTGGGCGAGAAACAGGCGATTTTGAATTTAGCTCAGAGGCGTCATTTAGGCTTGAGGATCTTTTACATGCAAGTAAATCTACTAACATGGGACAGCCGGCTTTACTTCCCCTCCGAAGGAAGGCGTACGAAAGATTTTGTCGCCCTAAAAATCCACGGCTTCGCTCGGGTTTGAACCCGCGAGCTTGGGTACAACAGTCCGGTACGCTAACCGTCACACCATCGCCGCCGCATTGGTTTTAGAACTTTTTTTTTGGGGGGGGGGGGTAACGGTAGATGAACTTGCACACGAATTACGGACAGCAATGTTCGGACACAGAAACATCCTCCATGCTCCGGGCGGGATTCGAACCCGCGATCCTTCAGGCACGAGGTAGTTACAACTCTTTGCAACCTCGCCTATCCTATATGATAAAACAGCACGTACCTAGTACTCAAATTTTCGAAAAATTGTACATTACCTTATTTCAAAATAAATGTTTAAGAAACAGACTTCATTAAGGAATAAAATATACATCATTAATATTTTAGTTGTAGGAAGATTACGAAAGAATTTTGAACTTTTGTAATTTTCGAAAAATTTTCGAAAAATCAAGGTTTTCCACGAACATGAAACCTTCACTGTTATCTTAAACGTCCTTAACGCTCTCCAACAATACAATTGAATAAAAACGATGGAGCAATTTTTTTTGAAAATTTTGAGAGTACCCCAAGAGCTTTATATAAAGTACCCCCAACATTAAAATATAGGTTTCAAATTGAAGGGGCAGTGACATCGAGACCGCCAGATCGATTGGGGAATACAAATTTTGGAGAAAAGCGGGTGAACGGTTTAGCCGCTAGCATTGTTCACGGAAGGACGGTCTTTTTGCCGTCATTCGATTTTTCAAGGACCCATAAAATATGGATTCTGGCTACACTACGTGATAGAGGATTTTTTCTTCTAAATTTAACAACTATATTTATCCACTTTTGTTGTCACCGGGGCCCTGTTATAAGTGTTTTTCTACCGAAAATTCGCTGTCTTTTCGCACAGAATTACATAACTTTCTCTTTACTCCGTAGCGAGAAAGTAAAAAGAGAAGTAAAAAAGTGAAGCCACCTCAACGTTTTCCTTGTTCTGCTTGAGCGATACGAAAGAACGGGGAGTGCTGGCCGCTCTGGATGCCAGGCTGGGTGGGTGCAAGAGACTCGCTTCGCCCCCGGCGGCACTCGAAAGCGCAGAGCCGCGACCCAGAGCACGACCGCGTGCCCTCACACCCACACCCAGCCCACTGCACCTCCTCCTCCTCCTCATCCCTCTCACTCTCCCTTTCCCCCTCTCTCAAGACGACAATTATCTCTCCCCCTTCCCCCTTTCTCTCTTTTCCCCTCTTTTATTTGTCTCACTTCCCCTCCCTTCCTCCCATCTTTCCTATCCCTCTCTTCTTCTTGGGTTTAAATCTAAGTCTTTCCTGTCTTCCTTCCTCCCCTCTTTCTTCTCGTGTCAAAAGTCCAAGTCTTTCCTCTCTACCTGTCTCACTTCGTGTCTTTTTCACTCTTTTATTTATCTAATTTTGCTCTCATTCTCGCCCTTCATTTCCTGCCCACCCTATCTTCCTCCTACAAATCCTGGTCTTGCTCTCTCTCTCTCTCTCTCTCTCTCTCTCTCTCTCACACACTCACACACACACACACACACACACACACTCACTCACTCACTCACTCACTCACTTTTCCTGTCTATTCTTTCCCTTTGGCTACTTTCCCTCTACCTCTTTTTTGCCTCACCTTCCCTCAATCTTTTCTTCTTTTCTCCCTTTAATTTTCTCTCTCTCCCCTCCCTTCCTGTCCCCTCTCTGCGCCCTTCCTCTCCACTCTAAACCCAGATCTTGTTGCCCTCTTCTAATCTGTCCTCTCCCTCCCTCGTTATCGCCCTCTGTTTCTTGTAATTGACCGCACCACCGAATCAAGCCACCCATTGATTGATTGTTAAGTGATTTCGGGCACGTCAACTACCAAGGTCATAGTCCCGTAAGCGTAATTAACATTTTTTTGTTCGGAGGTGGCGGTGATCTTCCTCCGGTGTATGGCGTGATCCGGCGACGATCTTACGTCGGCTAGCGGGATTTTCCCCAACCAGGTATCTCCCACCAGCGGGGCTCCACCCCAGCTGCCCAGGAGCTCTTAGCTCCTGACGGTCCCGGCATGTGTGGTAGTGTAGTGCGTGCTAGTGTGTGTGTGTGTATGTGTGTGTGTAAGGGGTGAGGGTAGGACAAGGAAGAGGAAGGAAAGATCGCGCGCGGTCCATGGCCCGTTTGTTAGGGTACTGCTCGGGTATTGGTCTTCTGTTGATAGGAGAAACCAGGTAAAACTACAGATCAGAGAATCCTCCTCCAGACAGCGACTGACATCGACCTAGTGGACAAGCCAGTGTCGAAAATCCTGCCACCGTGCAACCCTAGGACATCCCGGTCAGAGGGACCGCAGTGACACCAGTTGACGCCCTGAGCCATCTCTCCCGGTCAAGCCACCGAATTATGCCCAATTGCAACAGCATTAATAAATGCAATCCCGCTCCCGCGAAAGTCCTTCTTGTGCCGGGTACGTCGCAGATGAGACGCGCGCGGATTCCGCGCGCCGCCTCCCGACCGCCTCACTTTCGCCCGCGGACGCCGCTGCGCAGTTTGTAAACAAGCGCTCTGCGCGCGGCGACCTGGAAGGCGGCGGCAGCGAGATTCCGCTGCGCTCATCGCGGCATCCGGTCCGACCAGCGCGGCCGCTTCGTAAATCACAGCCCCTCGCCCCCCCCCGTAGGAAGTGTGTGCTCTGCGGTGCGTTGCATACAGGGTGCCCTCGAAGAAAGTAGCTACTGGTTTACAGTTGAGGTCCGATCTTGTGTACGGGGCTCGGGCGGCTATTCAGGGGAAGTAGGTGAAGTAGCACTTCACCGAATATTGATACAGGAGAATTACGTTTTAAATTGATTTTTCGTATAACGTACTACGATTATAGGGGAGTTACTCTAAGAAGGGGCCACTTTGACAGGCTGGGAAATAAATGAACGTCATGTAGAGCGGTGTCATTGCAAGAGATAGTGATGAAGCCATTTACAAAGGAGCTATCTGTAAACGAACTCACTGACAAAGTTAATTCATGGACGAATCCTCCGGTTGTATTGCCAGCAGTGGCCAAGCAGTAGCTGTCAAAGCGGTCCCTTCTTATACGAGCAATCTCGCTATACCAGAAGGCGGTTATTCAGAGGAAGTAGGTAAAGTGGCACTTTACCAATAGAAATAAGAATTATTTATGACTTTTATTTTCCTTACCACTTACTACTGGTAATTTGGACTTGATAGAAACATAAGTGTGTTTTGAATGGCATGCGCGCGGGTTTCTACCGGGCAGTTAAAATTAACGAAGGCTCAGGATGAGTGCGCCACCGCCCATTAAAAGGAAGTAGGCACAATACGGAATCAGAGTACTTTCTTAGAAGAGGGAAACTTCTAATAAAAGGCCTTATCTTGTTGATTATGGTTGCGCCGTGTGAGTAAAAAAAAAAAATAGGGCTTAGAACTCATCGTTTTCGTGTTTCATTTCAGCTGTTTATTTCTTCTTAGCCTACTCTTACACAAAATGAAAACTTGTTCATCTTAAATCAGGTGATGCAATTCTCTATCCTCGAGAAGCAACTTTTTTTGGGACTTGTGTCAATGGCATATTAAATAGTTTCAAATCACCTTCTTTCCTTTGGGGTATTAAGGATGAGATTCCCCAAGTTATAAAAAATTGATTTTGCAATCGAAGATAAACAATTTTTTTAATAAAAGATTTTTCACAAAATTTTCTTGTACCTCGTTTGAGAGAAAACTGCGTGTCGTCTCCTAAAATTGCCGTGATCCCGATTAGTTGACGGTATTAGTTTTAAGAATCTACATAACTTAGAAGCATTCAAATTTTGGACTCTCTTTATCAGCATGTGCGTTACATTTGCATATGCTGTTCTTTCAAAACCACATAAACGTGTATTGTCTTCGAACTTATATATGCACTCACGTTTCACTTGTCTAATTTAGTTAGAATTACAAATTAAATAAGAGTTTTTTTTTAAAAGAATGTCGATCATAAGTAGAATGTCTTAAGAGATACATTCGAGATACGTGACAGTAGTACTGTACACAGCGATCGAAGTGGCGTTGTTTCAATCCCCTTGCCTGCCATCCTGACCGGGATTTTCGTGGTTTCCCTCGGCCATCAGGTGAATCCTGGAATGGTATTACTGGACGGCCATGGCCGCGAAATCGGAGTTGCAAGCCGAATTCGTTAACTACGTGAAGTCAGGAAGGCTAAGGGAATTTGAGACATCGCGGGTTCCTGGTTGGGTGACCGACTGGGAACCGCGGGACCTAACGGTGCCATGGCCAATTGAATCGCAGCAAACAAAAAAGTTTCTATGTCACATTTTGCCGGTATCGAGTTAACAGTAGGAAACTGTTCTTAAAATGTGTTTGCCCGGGCGGGTAAAATGCTTGGGGTGAAACTGAACATGAGTATACCTAATGTGAAAATCCTTCTGAATGCTTTGAATTATGTATCGCCACACACGTTTTGCAAGCAGAACTTTCATCCGAGTAGTGATGATGTAGATGTAAGAATATGGATGCGAATTGTAAAATCAAACGGAAAAACAGAAAAAAAATTGGAGGATAAAGCTTCAAAAGATGTATTAGTACGATTTTCGCATAATTTATTATGTGATAGGCATCAACACAGTTCTAATCTAAATTTTAATATTTGCGTGGTTTTCCAGTTCCAATAACAAAGCTCAACATTTTGCCATGCTTTTCATTGACTCTCTCGGCGGTGCGATAGGTAAAAGCATGCGTGAGTATCGTGACAAATTAAAGGACAAAGTACATATGTTATATCGTCTACAGCACATCATCTGTAGATCCTATTTAATTTTGAAAAGAGTTAATAAACAACTTCGGCTAACTCATTTACTCACTACTTTTGTATTTGTTTGTATAATTGTGTGTGGTATTCACATAATACTGATATTTCTCTGCATACAGCCTTAATAGCGTCAACAAAATACCTCGTCTAACCTCTCCCACCGAGTAGTTTGTATGTTTGTTGTCTGTATTAGACTTATCACATTTCTTGTACAAAGACACCACTTTCGCCAGGAGTAATTATTCAAGAAGTGTTCAGCACACGTAAATAATTTCTTCAAACTTCTATTCTCTGAGAATTGCACGTAGCCCTAATGCTTTACGATTCCATAATTCGTTCTACACTAACTTCGACAATACTTCACAAAACATGTAGACCTGCAAGCAACAGAACTGATGCACTCTGGTGCTCGTGTGCCCGCCTGCGAAGCCGAAGGTCGAGAGTGTCCCAGCAGTCGGTATTTTCACAGCGCACGCGGGCGCTTGCTATCCACTCCACTAGACCGCGATGGGAAAGTCCGTTAAACATGGCGAGGCAAGCAATAGCTTTCAGAGCAAACCGTGCCGCATCATTGGGTTTAAAGCGTAGTAAAAATAGTGAAAGTATTTTGCTTCGTGCTCCGTATGTGAAAATGCATGCGGTACGAACACAGTCAATAAACAGGTTGTCTATTCTGAATGAGTTGACGTGTGATGCGCGATGAGTGTCATACTCATGTCGGAGCTGATGAGGGGGACGGGACTTGGCCTTATTTTCCTCTTTGAAGGCGATCACGATGGTCGTTAGCCTACCACTCTAGGGTGGGAGGGTGTATTCGTAAATCACGAAAGATTCATGCAGTGGTTTTTTAAAGGATTTGCAATGGCACACTAGCTGCCTGTGAAAATACGCAGGAGCGCAGAAAAAATAATGCAAAAAGGGAAATACGAACACATTTAACCTGGAGATGACACGACTACTATATTACAAGCTGATCAATTAAAAATGTCCTGTTAATAATTATAATATTTTTTGTAATTTAACGTGCATTGTGAACCTCTTTGCTTATTTGCGAGAGCTCAATATGAGGAGGATTACAAACGAACATATTCGTAGTTCTTCATCTCCAAAAAGATTATTTTTCAAAGATGAGATAATGCTGGAAGTCTATGTTCGCATGATTGTTGAAAACTAATTAAAGTATTATAGACAGTATCTTCCGAGGCCTAATACTGGTTCAAACAGGTTTCCTTCTACAATGCAGGTGTGCCGCAATGTTGCCCACGACGAAATAACGTGCCGTAAGCCAAAAATGTTCCAGAACCGCTGTATTAGTGATGGTCGAATGGGATAAGTGGTGCCGAAAGAAGCCAACCAACGCACGGTGGGGCCAAATGCCAAAAAGCTGGTCAAAAGTCGAAAGCGTTGTACGATTTGACTGAAACTTTGTATTCAGAGGTTTATGATCATTCTAATTAATAATCTGTAATAAAAATTCCGAAAAACAAAATGGCGGACCAATATGGCGGATAAAATTATCAAAATTTTGTATTTTTAACACAAAATGATCATACTTATAAGTAAAAATGAGTTCATTCGGGTTTTTAAGGATGCTGATTAATAATCTTGAATGAAAATGCCAAAAAACCAAAATGGCGGACCAATATGGCGGACAAAATCATCATTTTCTTCATTTTTAACACAAAATGATCGTGTTTAAAATTAAAAATGAGTTCATTCGGGTTTATAAGCATGCTGATTAATAATATTAAATAAAAATGCATAAAAAACAAAATGGCGGACCAATATGGCGGACAAAATTACCATAAGTTTGTATTTTTAACACAACATTATTATGTTTATAAGTAAAGAAGAGTTAGTTTGAATTTTTAAGGATGCTAATTAATAACCTTGAATGAAAATGCCAAAAAACAAAATGGCGGACTAATATGGCGGACCAAATCATCAATTTTTTCCATTTTTAACACGAAATGATCGTGTTTATAATTAAAAATGAGTTGATTTGGGTTTATAAGCATGCTGATTAATGAATATTGAATAAAAATGCTAAAAAAACAAAATGGCGGACCAATATGGCGAACAAAATCATCAAAAGTTTGTATTTCTACATGTTGCACGCGCTACGAAAATTTGTCACAGGCACTAAAACGGCAGCTACGGGCAGCTGTTTTTTTGTGATTCTCACAGAGAATAACATTTCGAATAATGTCATGTTAAGGTTTTAGCCCCGCACGACGGTGCACATAGTTATTTTTCATTTTAAACACAAATTTTTTATTATAGCATTTTCATTTTTCGCCAACAATCAACGTTAATTATTACATTAACAAATTATTTTAAAAAAAATTAAGTATACATATTATGTTTCTACTTACTCTCAGGAATAGATTCCATTTTGTTTTATTGAATTCGGCCGACTGCACGCTTCTCTATCCTTCGAAACACAAAGGTTCTGAAAACACGTTTCACAGCTGACCGATATCGATCGCTCGAGGCCCAACTTTGAACTGATCTCTTACCTCAAGTATAAGAGAGAAACCGTTACTAATTGCGGAATTCAACGGCCCAAATACCAACCTATTGAAGTAGCAACGACAAAATCCCTATCTAGTAACTTTTTTTTTGGACTTTTGGCCAGCTTTTTGGCATTTGGCCCCACCGTGCAACGTGCGTACTTAGTGTTTCCGTTCGCGTCAACTACTTCCAGTCCGCGTGTTTAGAGCCTGTTGTAGCCGGGAGGTGGCAGGGTTCCTCCTCGTTGCAACGTGAGTATACGGCGCCGATCAACACATCCGCTTTCAGGGGTTACCACCTGCAGCGGGGCACAGGTGGTAACCATGTAGACGGGACAAGCTCTAAGCTCCCTACGTGAGATACTGCTTGCAAGCATTCCCGAACATGTTTTTTGTTATTCTAGAAGGTCGCGTCAACTTCTAAGTCATTAGCGACCACTATTGCTCGTAACGGTATGGTAACTATGAGGATGGCACGATATGATGATGACGATAGTGGGTGAAAGGACGAACACAATACAATCATGCTCGAGGCGGGACTCGAACCCGCGATCCTTCGGTCCGAGATCGCTACGGCACTACTGCCTTAGCGATCTCGGACGGATCGGCTCGTACAAGTTTGTGTTGTGTGTGTGTGTGCGTAATAGAGAAAAGAGAATGAAGATTAGAGAGCGATCCGGTGCACCCCGTCATCCGTTTATTAAATTGGTGATTAGGGCGCAAAAACTGCGAAGGCTTATTCCCGAGTTTAGTTGGAGCTGGAGGGGAGGCTCTATCGCTGGGGGAGGCGATTAACTTCCCCCGCTGAATAGCGAGATCCGGCGCTCAACTGCCGTCGTCTTGCGAGGTTTTCCCTAACCAGGGATCTCCCACCAGCGGGTCACCGTCCCACCCGCGAAAATCTCTGTACTCTATACTCCCGACCGGTCTCCGACATGTGTGCATGTAAGTATAGGTGGGGGTAAGTAAGGGGTGAGGATAGGGCAAGGAAAATGAAAGATCGTGCGCTGTCCCTGGCCGGGTTGTTAGGACATTGCCTGACATTGTCGGACGTTCGCCTGGTGTTGATGGGAGAAATCACAGAAAACCACCGGTTAGAGCAGCCGGCCTCTGGAATTCTCAAGATAGCGAATGAATTCCACCTATATAGCCATCTAGCCAGGCCCAAAATTCTGCCTCTACTGTCGTGTCTGGTACTCTAGGACCTCCCGAGACCTGAGGCTTTGCAGAGGCATCAGTTGATGAGCCACCGAAGCCGGTCCGTTAATTAAACTACAAAACATTACAAAAATCGGAATGCTAACACGGGTTATTATTGTCAATTGTTATTCGCCTTCAGTTCCGTCATGAGAGATATCTAAGGTATCACTAGGGCTGCAATCGGAATTACGGGTCACCCATCGCTCTTGCAGCAGCTCTTCGTGGACTGAGACGTTCGCGACAATCCAACCACTTTCACGCACTGCGCACGGCACGGCGCGGCGCGGCGCGGCGCGCTTCTCAAGTGTCTTGAGACGTCCGCCACCGTCGCCGTTGCCGCCGCCGCCGCCCCCACCGCCGCTCCCGCCGCCGCTCCCACCGCCGCCGCCGCCGCCGCCGCCGCCGCCGCCGCTCCCGCCACCGCCGCCGCCGTCGCCGCTCCCCGCCGCACCGTCCCGCCCCTTTCACTTTTGCTACCACGCCGCCACACCTCGCTCGCCCGCCCCGCCCCGCCCCACCGGCCGCCGCATGTTACCACTTGGCCGCGATAAGAGCGCCCGCCGCGCGAAAAGTACGTCCGTGCGCACGCGGCACGCACGCGAATTTCGCGGACCAAGCCAAGGAAGTACGCGCGTTTTGCACACGTACGCTACACTCCCACACTTGTCGGGAGGCCAATCTGGAGTGTGGAGCGTGTCGCGGCTGGAGGGTGCTCCGACGCTGGGTGATACCTGGCTGGGGAAAACCCCCACTAGCCGACGGGTAGATCGGCGCCGGATCTCGCCAGCCAATGGGGGAATATCACAGCGACCTCTCGCGATAAAAAACATGCACTACACGTATGGTACTAATAACTTTAGCAGTTGTCGCGCCCGTAATCACTAATCAATCAAACCAATCTCCGACGTACCTCCCTCCACTCCTTAAACAATATTAGTTGAATTGTAAACAAAAAAATCAGCGATGAGTATTGTTGACAAATTTTATAATAAGAAATATTCGCTGTCATGTACGAGAGAAATGAACTGCATCGAAACATTTAATGTGATAGTGCAGATGTGTAAATAATCAAATCCCCACACATCTCGAATCTAGCGAAATGAAAGCTCAAGAAAATGTGCGCGGATTATACTACCGGATAGGGGTGAGGAAAGGGAATTCCGATGCGGGTAGTACCCCAAAAATATGTGAAAAGTTTTTGAAAATGGGTTACGTATACATTAAGTCAATATTAAAAATGAGTGGTAATGAATTAATGTAATTCTGATTGCGCAGATTTGAACTGACTCTGTTTATCCAAATACGATTCTAGTTGTTGTTTGACAATGCATTTGCCGTGGAACTTTTCAAAACATTGACCATGGAACGTTTATGGTGCAGAGCAAAGAATAATTTAGTGACGGAAGTAACAAGGAATCTACAACAGAAGGAACAACCTCTCCATAGCACACATTTTCGTTTTGGATCAAAGTACCTCGTCTTACTACAGGGTGTAACAGTGATACTCGTTGTAGAGGGCAAAAGCAAGCTCGTCTTTATGATACAAAACAAGAAATCATCATAAATATATCTACGAAATACAATTTTGAAAGGATGCATTCAATTTTTATTCAAAACATTAAGAAACATCAGAATTTTCTCCGTATAATATTGTTTAAATTTGTTCCCCCATAAAAATATTGCTCTCCCTTAACACAAATCGATGGTTCGCCTATGGCTGCGAGAAGGATCCAAAATGTCTTGATGTAATACAAAGCGTGCCTAATTTAACTTCTTCGGGTCAGAATTCTTCTGGATTCAGCGGAACAGCGCTTTTAAATCTAGTGAAACCAAACAAAATTTATCTTGTAGACAAATATTCTAGTGAGGTACTTCTTTTCGCTGCCAATGGTACACACTTTTTATTTATTACTATAAGTTAATATATATATATATATATATATATATATATATATATATATATATATATATATATAATATTAACTATAAGTTTAATATTTGTATTATTTAAACCAAACGATTTACGCATTATTATTACATAACTATAAATGATTTGTTGTGGCACCGTGAACTTTTTTTCTTGTTCCCAGTCGCTAAGTATATTCTGACCTCGTAAAAGCATCATTTCTTTGGAAGAGAATCGTCAGAGGAATATCCCTTTCCCAACTCCGAATTTCTTCTCAATGTTCCTCGCCCTGAATGATGGCTTTTGGATGAATTATTGGAAGATAATCTAAGGGACTCTCGATTAAATGAAGAGAAAACGATGGAATTCTACCACTAACTCTTTTATGAATATGTTAAGAGATGCTGTCTTGGCAGAATCGCACATTATTTAATGAATTTTTTTTTAAGTCTCACTCACACGCACACCAGTGTGGAATGACAATTTGCTATAGAAACAACTGTTAAAACGATTCTAAATAACTTCACCTGGCCATAACCCTATTTCAGATCGGCATAACTAAAAAATAGTTTTTGAGCTTCAGTGTTTGTATTAACTACTTTAGTTCGGAGTAGTAATTGCGTGCACTTGATGGCATTAATGTTACTAGTCATGTTCGTATTCACGTGGAAGATTCGACTACTCGATGATTTTCTCATGTTTTGTTCATTCGTTTATTGTCACTCACGGGCAATGAGGATATGAGTGTTCTTTTTTTTTTATTTTCGTTGTCTAAATGTATTATTCAAAATTTCATCCAACTATGTATTAATCTTTATTGTCAAACAATTTGAGGAATGTAGATAAAAGGCTCTGATAACTTCTATTGTTGCTCTTGGAAGGAACATGGTTCCATCCCACATCCTAGCTCAGATAAGCTTTGACCTAATTCGACCGCGTTAATTAAAACTTTAAATATGTACCCTTTTTTCAGTAAGGCAATACTGATTCTTCGTCAACAATTGCAATCACAATTCGAAATTTTTATTCTGTCTGGAGAGCAGCAGTTCGTGAAAATATTACGGCATCGCCTGGGTTAACCACATATTTTACCTAATAATAGTTTTACGTAAAATGATTACCGCAGAAACATACAACAGAATTACACAGCCACTTTATTTCTACCGCTCTACTGTCGCACGAATCGTAAGACTCGACTTATTAAATCCGTTAGTCTTTTCAACGGCTGTTATGAGCTGCCTACATATCAAAACAAGTGCACGAAAGAGTCACTGCCAACGTAACAATCACTGACAGTTGAAATCGCTGATGATTTCAGGAGGCCCTGGCGAGCGCGTAACTCACTGCAAGATGTGCGTGGCGAAGGAAGCTGCGACGAGCGCGGAGGCGAGCGGGTGGTTGAGTGGTCGAGTGGTCGAGTGGTCGTGCGGCGGGCGCGTGTGGTCGCAGGTGGTCCTCCCTGCCGCTGCGTGGAGTCCCCCGTTGCTGCGCGCGCGGCACTCTGCGCGGTGCTGCGCGCCGCCCGGGCTTTTATACGCGCGCTCGGCCTCGATCTGTGCCATTGGACTGCGCGGCGCCCCGCCGCCGTCCCCGCCCCCGCCCCCGCTGCGACACGCCGCTGCCGGCGCCGCCGCCCGCCCCCGCGCACGTGGACGCTCAAAACACTCGGCGGTCGTTTTGCGGATTGGAAGTCTTGAAATAATTGAACTGAATTTTTATTTCAACAAATAGTTCTTGGGTCATGATAAGTCCAAGGACATCAGGTTTTTTGCAATTTTTAACATTTAAGTATAGTAATACCATTACAATTTAGTCAAATCCATACATTTACAATATGTGTTGTACAATATCAATTCACACATATCTTACATTATAAATTGTTATTTTTCTTTCTTTTTCCAAATGGCGTTCAGGCAGCCATTCTGGAGTTGAATGTTTGTTGTTGCTACGGTAGAATATCACACGAGCAATATTTAAACCTCCATATAAAGGATATGATCTAATTATATAAGTCGATATATAGGGTATACATCATATCGATCCTAAAAACCCTACAAAATAATAATTTATTAAACTAAATCTACAATAATTTATCAATATCGATAATTCAAAACCCATTCAACCACCAATAAAACTAACAACCAACGCTAAAATCTTTATATAAAATGGCAAACAAATAAAACTAGGAACATTAAATATTATTCAAGATAATAATTAACCACCAATTACAGACATAAATACTAATATAAACATAGAACCAATAAATCTATAACTTTCATCACCCAAACAATGTAATCTTTTAAAATTAAATTCACCCACCATTACATAATAAAGTAGACGAAAAGTGTAATAAACAGTTAATCCAGTAAAAAGAAAAAATAATATAAAAATTAATAAATGAAAATTTCTTATTCTATTTCTTATATATTATATTTTTTAATATTATTTGTTAATTTATTTATTTTTAATAATAATAATAATAATAATAATAATAATAAAAAATTGTTTGATTGGGTAAATAAATTATTGCGCGTTTGCAACTCATTGACTTACTAAAGTCTATTTTCAGTTGCATTTTCATAGTGTAAATTTTCTTCATCTACACAATTTCTCTCCCACTCTGTCTTTATCTTTCTCTCTCTTCTGCTCCTTCTTGCTTCACCGATTTAATCTATTCATCTTTCTCTTTCTCCCCCTCTCTGCCACATAATTTTCTCTTTCTCTCTCTTTTGTGTCTCGCTCCACCTGCCCTCTTTCTCTCTCTATCTCGTCCGCCTCCTCATCGCACACTCTCTCCCATCCCATTTTTCTCTTCTTCCCTCCACCTTACTCTTTACACTAGGAGAGCTGGCTCAGGGCATCGGCTGATGTCACTGTAGTGCCTTTGGCCGGGAGGTGCTAGGATCAAGTCCCGGCGGTGGCAGGATTGGCGACACTGGTTAAATAGCTAGGCCGAGGTCAGTCTCGGACTGGAGGAGAATTCTAGCGTCCCGGCTCTGGCGGTGCCCCGCTGATGGGAAATACCTAGTCGGGGAAAACTCCGCTAGACGTTATATAGGTCGGCGCCGGATCTCACCATCTAGCGGGGGAAGATCACCGCCACCTCTCGAGGAAAAAGCACCCACTATACTTTCGAGATTAATGACCTTAGCAGTTTTCGCGCCCGGAATCACCAATCAATCAATTCTTACACTTTCCTTTCCTTTCTCTCTTTCTCTCGGCTCATTTCTTGTAGTTTTGTCGTTTTACATCTCGTTTTATTTTCCTTTCCTTTATTTCGCTCCGTTGATTCTTCTTTACTATTCTTGACTTCAATTCTGTCATTCTTTAGAAATGGGACATTGGCCTGTCCCGCCCCGTTGCAATGCCACCGTATCCACGCACGCAGCAGATTGAAACATTCAGGTGTTGTCTACGGAGGGTGGCTGTTCGAAGAAGAAAAAAAGCTCGCTTAATTTATTGCATGATTGCAATACATTGCGTTACTCATTTCTCATTTTCAGTGACTTTTTCTTTCTTTATTTTTTAAACCACTCTCTTTCTCTCACACTCTCCCTCATTTTTATCTCTTTCTCTCTCTCTCTCTCTCTCTCTCTCTCTCTCTCCATCCCATCATCTTTTCCCCCCTCTTTCTCTCACACCCTCCATTTTTGTCTTCTCTCTCTCCTTCCATTTTTCCCCTCCATCTTTCCCTATCTTGCCCGTTTTTGATGGCACTGCTCCGGCAACCGACAGGAATTCAACATTTTTTCTTATAAGCACGAGAGAGAGAGAGAGGGGGGGAGAGGGAGGGGAGGGGGGAAGAGAAATAAACTGGATCATAAGACACAAAATATATTTTCATTAAAACCACTCAATTTTCAAAAATACGAACACAAAAGTGTACATAGTGCACATGGTTTTCTTCATGGGGTTAAAGATAGTTATTACATGGACGAAATAAGAACAACATTTTTCCACTCAACCACTGAAAAAATACAAATAAAAATTAAGTTAAAAATGTACCCCCATTTAAGAAAAATAGTTTATACAACATAACACGGATACATATAAAGGTAAAAACAATCGATCATACATTTTAGTTTTTCGAATCAGTAATGACTTTATTTAACAATAAAATTCCACCTATTCATTGCCAAATCGAAAAACTAAATGTAACTTCAAAGTTGTTTTTTTTTGCCTTCATACTACGTACTAGATGTAATAATTAGAATGAATTGTAATTTTGCGGCGAAAAGAGTCAATTTTTCTTAAAAACTATATTGAGGAATTTTAAATGAACTTTTTGATGTCTGGAGTTACTTTACATGAATCCATAACATTTTCAAAATTTTCTGAAAAATGACTTCAAACATTTTTATTATTTTTCCCTCGGATAGAGCAACAGGTGCTTAAAAGATTGCGCATGTCTCTTTTTCGTTGAACTCTTTAAATTTTTGAAGATTTCAAAGGTTACAAATAATGTGAGAAAGCATGTGATGATGAGCCCCAATAATTTACTTTTAAATGCGTCTTTATATAGTATCGGTTTTGCATTCTATTTACTTGAATTGTTATTCATTTTTATCGATCCCATTTCACATTGTGCATCTTCAATTTCCACATTTGCATGCACTCACAGTGAACTGGGCTGGTTTAACAAACTCGCAGTAAGTGGCAGCTGCCACGAAACACGCTTTTATAAAGGTTTCACTCATTTTGTCTCATTTTGAAATTCAATTATACATTTTAATTTTTATCTACGTTAAAGTTGTTATTGTTTACCGAATTATCTTTAGTCTTCTGTATTTTGAAAATATGCAAAAGGCTGATGATATGATTTTATCGATGAACGTATCAGCATGTTTAAAAATTATTTTTCTAAAAATTATGAAGCCTTTTTAATGCCATTTCTTACTATATTTGTATTATTTATTTTCTCTCTATCATAAATTGAGTTATTTTGATTAATACCAATCTGTAAAAGTGCTTGATATAATTATTGATGTAATTTATTAAATTCTCTCTTAGTATCGCAAACGATTACTTACATATATTGTAATGTATGCTTTGGGGGACCGCACTTGTAGAGCTACAGACCCCCAAAGACTCTTAATCCGTCTGCCACTGCGGGTCATTTTGGTCATCTCGTTACCAAAGTTAAGAGCAAAGACCCCATTTCGGATCGTTCCGTACTTGTGGTTGAAATCCATTTTCCAATAAAATGCGCTGACTGTTTATTAAGGGTTTCCTCTTAAGACAATGACGCCCGCATCCCACTTATTTTGTCACCTCACTTTCCTCGAACTGTCAAATACGGATTAGTTAACGAGAGGTACTACACTAACGCAAGAGTTGCGTCAGTGGCACACAACTTTCATATGTGGTACTGAATATGTCCCAGTAACCTCGCGCTTCATGATAACGCGGTAAGTAAAACGCAGTACAAAACACACATCAGTGGAATTTTTTGACGCTCGCTGGTAATAAATTCAGGCCGTTTAGGTAATACAAATCATGTAGATTTCGAACTGTTCAAATAGAAATCCGGGTATTCTTTCTAGCCATTAAAAAAATCCATGGTGTAATGGTATTTATATAGTTTTCACAAACTTGCATTCCTGAAAACATCACGGAATCAGAAATTGGACAACGATTTTTACCAATGTGTTCCTTTTGAAGATTTCTGACGGTACGGGTCTAGTAGCAGAGGCATAAACTATGAGTCTAGGAGTTGAGACATGAAATTAGTGAATTGTATAATTTGATTTAAACTACGTTTCCATAGTTTCGTCTCTTTGATGCTGTAGTCGACTTTTTTGCAATGTAGAGATACTTGACTATGCATCCTATAATAAGGTAAAGATGACGTGCTATGATTAGGTCCTTAGTAAGGACTAGGATGTCATATCGAGTTTGTAAAGGTGCCAACGATAACGCACCACAACACCTATATCGAGTTTGCTAAATTTAATTAAAACTATATAAATTTTGTCCTTATTTGGAATGTTTTTAATTGGATATTCCCACTTTTCACTCCCTAAATGCCCTGCTACCGTAAGAGATTATGAATATTTATATATCATGGAATCGAAATCCACAGCTTTTAATGCAAATTATACTATATTTATAATTTACTGAATAATTTTAAATGTGAACATTATACAATGCTTCAATAATTTTGGGGAATTGATTAGAGATTTCGAATAAAATTAAGATATGGCGTTGGTACCTGTTGAAGTGTTAATAATATATACAACAACAACAATAACATTTCATTTTCTACTCAGTAAACGAGGAAAATGCATATGACGCGATACAGGAATTAATACAAGTCAATTAACGAGAAAGGAAACACTTTTAAAGTTCTTTCGTCTGCGAGCATGAAAGTAAATATTTTTCACTGGAGGAAATTTTCCTAAAATCAGTGCATCACCGGCGTGAACATCAAATGTAAACAAGAGGATGTTGCGTATTTATTTACGCTTGGCAAAAGCTCGCGTGCGGGTAGTATGTGGTTGGAGAATGTGGGTTAAGCGCACTTGCATGCTGGAAATGAGGTTGTATCTGCCCTGCAGGAACTGCTGATACACGAAATAAACTGAACTGGCGCTATCGGAGAAAAATCTTAAGGAAAAAGGAAGACAATATGTAACCATAACCACGGAATCACATTATAAGGCATTATAGAAAAATAGAAGGAGAATAATAAAGAACGGCCTGGGACAGCTAACGATTTCCCCTTCCGACTCCCTACTGCAATCCATAGGACCAAACGGTGGACCGATTTCCCATTCCCTTATGGACCATCCTTAGAGGAATTTTTTCACGTTAATATGTTTTTGAAATGTCTTAAAAATAAAATTAAAAAAGAATATGCGATTTCGCATTAGTTCTTCTTTAATTTTTACAAAAATCTGCGATAAAATATATCACATTTTGCAATTATACTTTTAACTTCAATTGTAATTGTGACGAATAATGATATAAATCTGTATTTGGCTCAGAGAAGAAAGATAATGGCCGGGAACCTAGCGATCTACAAATCTGATCGTTAATTTTCCGCTGTTTCTCCAATCACTACCAGGCCAATACCGAGCGAAGTGGCTGAGTGCGTAGCGCACTGACTTCGCAATCGGGAGGTCCGGGTTCGATTCCCGGGCCGGCCATCCTGACCGGGGTTTTCGTGGTTTCCCTCGGTCATAAAGGCCAAAAGCCCACGATCATCTATCACCTCCCAGACCTTTCCTATCATCTCATAATACTCTTCTTTCACCCCTTCCTATTCCTCTTTCGTTCATAACCGCTACCTAAGGATGGGCACCCGTGGTCGATCGTCGCAGCTACCTGTGCCACCGACTCTAGGGTGTTTATCTGTAGCAGCAGGCGGGGTATACAGTACAAGCCCCCCTGTACTTCCTTCATGTGCAGTCACCAGTTGCTATTGATGCCAGGTCTGGCACCAATAGTATACTGAGGGATCCTCGGCCTCGAGGTTGACCCGACGACGACCAGGCAAATGCCAGGGCAGCACCGTAACAATCGGACCACGTATGCGCGCTATCTTTCTTTCCTCGTCTTTATCCCCTTCTCTCCCGTTAAACACACCCACACACACGCACTACTCTACCACACACGTCGGGGGGCCAGTAGGAGCTTACATTCGTCTCCGGCTAGGGCGGTGCCCCGCGGGGGGAAATACTCGGCAACCCGGCTTGTAGGTCGGCACCGGATTTTACATTACAGCGTGGAAGAATACCGCCTCTTCCCGCCCGAGAAAGCATACACTACATTTACGGAATTTCCTTGGCGGCCTAGGCTGCTACATTTACGGAACGTCCTAGGCACGGGTTCCAACGTTTCGGCCGCCATTCTGCGACCTTCCTCAGGGCGAAACGCATCAGTCTTCAAGGGCATTTTGCCCTGAAGAAGGTAGCTACATGGAAGTCGGGGAGACGCCGCGTCCTACACATTGGTGCCAACCGCCATCCTGCGACCTTCGCATTTCGCCCTGAGGAAGGTCGCAGAATGGTGGCTGAATCGTTGGCACCTGTGGCTAGGACACGGCGTTTCCCGGACAGCCAAGTAAATACTGTCTCCGACCGCGGAAGCCAACGCTCTCACTACACCTACGGGACTATTGACATTAGCAGTTGACGCACCCGGAACCATAAAATATTCTTATTTTTCAGTGTCCAGTGCTTTGACTCGCCGGGTCTCCGGTTGGCCCTATTGGGCCGGCGTCGTGGTTGAAAGGTGGTCGTTGCGTGTGCAGGGGCGACCCTTCGAGGGCCTCCCCCCTCTACGCCGCGACACAGTGCGCCGATGCAGGTGGCGCCGGCGCGGTGCAGCGGCGGGTGGCGCAAGCGCCCGCGTGCTCTGTTTACGTTCCCGCCCCTCGCCCCACTGACTGCCAGGCGCCCGCGACCCGACCCGCCTCTTCCCGCCCTTCCCCTCCCCGCCCGCCCACCGCTCCGCGGTCTGTGCCGCTCGCACCGCGTCACGGTCTGTATTGGTTCTGTTAAAGACCGTTCCTGTCCCGTGTTGTCCCGCCCCGCCCCTCCGCTCCTGCCCCATCTCGCCCCACTGGACCCGCCGCACCTTGCCACACCACGCCCAAACCCGCCACGCCTCACCTCGTCCCACCTCGCCCCGACCCGCTCATTCTCACCACGACACGCCCCTCCCGCCCCGCCTCTTCCCGCCACACCTCATTTTGTCGCGCTACGCCACGCTCCGGTCCCTCCCACCCTGTCCCTCCACGCCACGCCCCCGCCTTCTCACCTCCCGTCGCTCTGTGCCGCTCGAACCGCATCACGGTTTATTGGTTATGTCCAGGACCGTTCCTGTCCCGCGTCGTCCCGCCTCACCCTGCCCCGCCCCTCACGCCACGTTCCGTCACAACACGCCCCACTTCGCCCCGCACAGCCCGCCTCTCCCCGCTCCGTTCCTGTCCGCCCCAATCCGCCTCGCCCCGCTCCATCGCACGTCGCCCTGACCCACCTCGCCCAGCTCACTGCCCCGAGCCAGGCCCGTTGCCAGGGCGACAGAAGCCATTCGAGAGATCTGGAAGTTTTGTGGTTCGCAGCCCGTATTTCGCATGCGGCTAACGTAGAAGCAACAGTTGGCGCCTTGACCGTCGGTGGACCACAGGTCGGACAAGTAAGTGTGAATGCATTACATCCCGCGCTCGCATGTGTGTTTAGTAGTGTGATGTGCGAAATTTGTGCATCTTTTGTATTCACGTATATAAGTACGTAAAGTGAGACTTACGTGTGTATATGTATGTCCATGAGTGGATTAATACTTACGGAAAAAAAACACGTGCTTCAAACCCCCTTCTGTTAATGGGTTCCCAACAGTTTTTTTTTAACAAAATATGATTTTAGTTTGTGGATACGCAAAAGTATGTAATAAGAATGTTTTAAAGTGCAAAGGTTACAGTTTTTTAATATTTATTTTTATTAAATATATAAAATCACTTAAAGTCCTTAGGAGGCCCTGTAATATATTCATGCGTAGGTCCCCTTAAAGTTTGGCGCTACGTGTGGATGTGTACTGAACTGGATTGTTGGTATGTTGTAGTTTGTGTGGAGAGTGTGATGCCGGTTGGGGTGAGCGTATTTTGGGAGCTTAAAAAAACGGCGCTCAAAATTAAATCATCGAGTTTAACAAAATACCGACTCAAAACCATCGATGTTTTCAAAGCTGGATTAGTGATAATTGAATTTGTCGCGAGGGGCGGGGTTAATTTGAAAGTGATTTTCTTTATTAATTTTATTTGAGATTTAATTGACAAAACAATGTCGAAATCATCAGGACAGTTATCATGGATTATTTGATTTGATAATTCAAAAATAATACAGACTTCCTTATTGACGAAAACTCGCATTTTAATTGTTTTTCACCCTTGGACATTAGTTGGAAGAACATTCAACTTATTTGAAAATTATAATAATATTTTGTTAAGATGGGCGTGTTTCGTTTAAAAAATACCGACCACGTAAAAACATCGAAAACGAAACATCCATTTTACAAAAAGTATCCACGTTACAAAAAAGCATCGGCTTCAAAAAATCGATTTTAAGTACATCGATGATTTTATAAGAACTTCTATGTTTTGAAAGCAGCGACATCGATTGATTCATTCGTGATTTTATTAACGTCATTATTCCCGAAAACATAGTGCATCACGGGAGGTGGCGGTGGTCTTCTCCCACTGGCTGGTGCGATCTGGCGCCGGCCTCCGTCGGCTGGCGGGGACTTCCCCTGAGCAGGTACCTCCCACAAGCGGAGTGCCGCCCAAGCCGGGACAAGCGCTATGCCCCCGACATGTCTGGTAGTGGATGTGAGTGTGTGAATATACGTAAAGGGTGAGGATAGGACAAGGAAGAGGTAGGAAAGAACGCGCGCGGACCACGGCCCGTTTGTTAGGGTACTGTTCCGGCATTCGCCTGGAGGAACCTCGGAAAAATACTTATCAGCGCGACCGGACGCAAGAAGTCCCCTCCGGACGCGGCTGAATTCGACTTATCTATGTGAAAAATCCTCGGGACTCGAACCATAGACCCTCCCGGTCAGAGGCACCGCAGTGCCATGTCAGTCGATGCCCTGAGCCACCTAGGCCGGCATCGGCATCCATGTCGCGTCCGTATAGTGTGAAGCAACGCCTCCCGCCTCTTCCCCGGGTGGGGCCGGGCCGGGCCGGGCCATTCCGGGGAACGTAGTAATACTCATCCCCGGGCGCGCGTTCGCACGGCCCTGACTCGCAAACCTTGCCCCGCTTGCTTCACCGGCCCGCCCCAGCTGGCGGCGGGGGCGGCGGGGCGGCGGAGACGGGGGCGGCGCCGCATGGGGGCGGCGGGCTGCGGGCGCCTGCGCAACTGCGCGCGCCCGCCCGCCGTCAACACTGCGCGCGCGCACACGCCCATGCGCCACGCGCCGACGTGCCACGTGCCACGTGCCGTGGAGTGAGTTATGGGGCATGAAATGGTGTGGAAGCTGATTTCCTAGACCAGTGGCCGCCAAACTTATGAAGCTTGTGAACTACATCGTTTTCAATCGTACTGTGAGATACCAAGAAACCAAGACAGTTTTTTTCCAAATCTTGCGCTACCAATGCGCCACGCGTCGACGTGCCACGTGCCATGGAGTGAGTTATGGGGCATGAAATGGTGTGGAAGCTGATTTCCTAGACCAGTGGCCGCCAAACTTATGAAGCTTGTGGGCAACTATTGCGTTTTCAACCCTACTATGAGATACCAAGAAAGATTTTTTCCAAATCTTAACATTTTTTTATTGCCCATAAACATACATCTTTATTAAATATAAAACAAATTTTAATAAAACTGTGTACAAGAAAAATAAATTGAAATAGAATTGCATATAACAAAAATAATTGAAACGTAGTTAGAAACAAATTATAAATGTAATAATAGATTTTCGCGAGATTTGTGAATGATTTGGCACTCTTCTTTGTCAAGTATTGTTGCGTTGGATGAGTAGATAATGACTGCCATTCAAATGAAGTTGTCACAACATTGGTAAATCAATGCACGGGAGTAGTCCGAAATTGTTTCCGCGAGTCATCTGCCTGAGCTATGTTGAAGAAGTCCAGGTTAGCCAAGCTTGAGCGTGACCGCATTCTACCGAATGTTGTCCCGCGAGCGTCTAGTGGCTCGCAATGTTTGGCAATCACTGTCCTAGAGTGTCTCCGTGAAACTACACTTAGAAGAATGCTCCAGAAATTATTATATATAGCCAATTTATTTTTCTGTTAAGATTTATTAATACTAATCTGCCACACCTACACTGTTACAGTGTGTAACGTTCATATTAATAAATCTGAAAAGAAAAATAAATTGAATGTCTTTCTGGACCATTCTCATAAGTGAAATTATTTGTGTTTTGGATAAGGAGATGAAAGATGTAATTTATTGAAAGTAATGATTGTTTGTGAGCAGGCTGATAAAATGATAGGTTCCTCTTATTATTGACAATCAATTATAGTCCTTTTTGGACCACATTCCTTACATGTAATTTCTATAGTTATTTTAGCAGATATAACCAGCCGCGAGATTTTTGTACATTTAAAATCTATATTTCAAAGGGCGTCTCCGCTTTGTAAAACTTAGGGTGGGAACATCAAAGAAAGGGTGTACTTCTGGGGATTATTTTTTGTATAAGACGATATTCCTTACTCGCATACTACTTTCATAGTACAAAGTATTGTGATGCTACGGGGGGGGGAGCGACTTTTCTACAGAGAAACTGCTATTGTGGGGGCTCTGATACGAAAAAAGTGGATAAATCTTGAAGAGTTGCGCAGAAAGAATAACCTGATTTGAGTCATGTAGTACAGACGCACTGTTCGCGCATGCGCGACATAAGTATGTGGAATAAAGTGGGGAAGGACGGCCATTTGCAATTATGGCAAAAATGTGCTCCAAAGCACCGCTTTTGGGGTGTGGAAATTTAATTAAAAAACGAGTCTCCCATTACTGTGCAAAGAATCTTTCGTGGCCATTTCAGACTGAGACGTCACGACAAAGTTCCTGATCATTGAAATTGGTTTACTCGCCGTAGGGTGTGTGAACCAATTTCATATTAATGTAGCTATCGTTTAGTTGAAAAATCCAAGACGACCTAGGTCACAACGGACCCCGGTGTGGATAGAGGCAGCCTGTCAAACACTAATCCGAAGTCTTCGGCATTCTGCAGCCAGATTTGCCTTAGAGCTAAGGATGTAGCCTCGTGCCTTGCAGCATATCATCCATGATGATCTACAGTTCCACCTTCTAAAAGATGCAGGTTGTGCTGTTGAAAAAAGATAAAGTGGCCCGAAGGTCGTTTGCTATGGGTTTCCTTGGCCGTTTAGCAGCCGAATCGTAGATCTTCAACAACTGGCCAATGACTGTCCCTGTGAGCAGAAGTGACTATCCCTGATTTCTTATGGTGATATCAAAAGAGTCAAGTCTACACTAAACGCCCTCACACATTGCCATCTTAAGCTTCGGATACGAGAAGCCTTGCCTTGTCAGCACCCTTTGGACATGGTACATCGTGTGATGCAAGTTTTCGTTCGCTGCTTGAAGGACAGTGTACAGTGTAATGGTCAGTTTCCGATTGTAATATTCAAGAAACAGTCACTATTATCAAAAATGACTAAATGGCATACCTTTACCTGTGTTATCAAGGTATTTCCAAATAAATGATTGTACTACTTACAATATGCTGGTCTGTACAAATCCTACTATTCTTTCTGCGCAACCCTATATGTACTAAATTACTTCCTGACATTCGTTGTGTAGTCAAAATCCACGTTTTGTGGCTCCTTGCTAACGAAAAATTGGTTTTCTGCGAAACGTTTGTGTGTGCGCCTGTGATCAGTTCAAGTGGTTAAAATGCATGCAAGATTTTCACCTGAACTGATATTCCCCGATCGATGTGGCTGATTGTCACTTGTCACTTGAATTTCAAACTGATATTTTGATTTTTGGGGATACAAGTGTTTTAAAACTTTTCCTATGATATTTTTCGAAATTTCAAATGTTACCTTTGTAAATTAGCTCAAAATTGCGCATTTTTCAGAAATGCTAAAACATTTTCTAAAAAATGCTCCAATTTTTTAAATGATAATTTGCATGCAGAAACTGTTTTTTACTGGGACCAGAAAATAGATAAAATGTGAAAAAATGTCTTTTAGGTGTCGATATAAAGCAGCTAGGAAGGGGTGGGGCAGTAGCTAAAAGATATCCCACACTACAAAGGTTAGGAAACAAACCAGTACGAAGTAGTCTCTACCATTCTGTAGCAGCACTGCTGATCATTGATTTATTGAAGTTAACAAGGTGTACGCGGTAGATTAGATGAGCTTTTGTCGCAGCTATTCGTGCATTGAAATCGCATTGAATCGCAGCTATCCGTGCATTGCGTAAAATATTGTAGGACTAATACATCCAAATGTATGGAAGCACATATCCATGATCGTATGGTAGCACAAACAAACGGGTTATTGTTATTGGGGATGTGGCAGGGCCGGATTTATGCATGTGCTGACAGTGCTGCAGCACAGGGCACTCCACCAAAAAGGGGCCTCCACCAAATAAAAAATTAATTTTTTTTTATTTTGGTCTATTTTTCTTGTGATTGTTTCTTGAGTTAATCCAATTCAAAGAATTCATTAACCAATTCATACAAGATGAGGAATCTAAAAGCGTCTTAAGTCGGGAACATTTTATGTATAACTTAATAATTGAGAAGGGAATACAAGACGCGTTTCCGAATGTAGAAATTATTTTAAGAATTTATCTTGTGTTAATGATAACAAATTGTACAACGGAAAGATCATTTTCAAAATTAAAACTTCTAAAAAATAGATTGAGAACTAGTATGACAGAAGAACGACTTAATTATCTTTCTATTTCGAACATCAATTTTGATATTCTAAAAGAATTATCTTTCGACGATGTAATTGAAGAGTTTGCTTACAGAAAAGCAAGAAAAGTTCCTGTAGTTTAGTTATTATAATTAAGTTGTAATGTGTTGTAAATATTCGGTTTATAAATAAAATATTGTACCCAAAAATTATTTGCAAATTTTTTTTTTAATTAAACATATTTGACACATAGATTTTATTTTGTCAGCCGCCAACTGCATATAATATATATGGGGGGGCCTCCACCAAAAATCAGCACATGGGCACCCACCAAGTTAAATCCGGCCCTGGGATGTGGATAAAAATCGTGTCTACTAGTAGATGTTACTGTGCCTTACAATCATAATATAGAATTCATGGAGGCAGAGAAACGTCTAAAATAAACAAATTTGGAAATCGAGATCAGCCGAATGTGTGGCGTAAAAACATGTCGTCGCTATAGTTATCGGAATTCTGGAATTTGTTCTTCAGAGAACTTGCCCAAAGCCCATGTCATTCAAAAGACTTGGAAGTGTGAGACGTCGTGTTATTGAAAGCAGCCTGTGTTTGACGCAAATTATTGTACACGCACCAGTGTCTAGTCATAATATTTGCTCCTTCGGAAGCTGGATGCAAATTGGAGAACTTATTTAATGGATACCCAGCTTATTTAGTCGTGAATTTAGGGGTAAAAAACAACAAAACCGAAAATATAATAAATAGGTTCATATTTCACTTACTCTTGGTCGCTTTGAGGCTGACGCCGAAACCGCGCGTGTAGCAAAAAAAAAAAAAAAAAAAAAAAAAAAAAAAAAAAAATTGTAAGAAACTAAATTCTAACATTTTATGAAGAATATTTTCCTAACGAGTTTTTTGCCTAAATTTGTTAGTTTTTTGGACATATAATAAAAAATAAATGTTATTTTTCATGTTTCTTTGTTACAACTCAAATCCCAATGAAAGTATTGTTTGGCAAACCTAAGATTCGTACTCAGCACTACAAACATTATAAAGGCACAAAAAATCAAAACTACTTCACAATTTGTTTTAGAACAGCCATTTTGAGCACGTAATGACTGGACTATTTTGCTAGTTGTGGTAAGAGAAGCGCCGGCGGTAAGCGTTTCTATATTTGTTACAAAAAAATATTTTAAAAATCCCTGCAGTTTGTTCACCGATGTAAATAAGTTTTCTATAACTCGGGAGGGAAAATGTCTAGTTTTCAAATGTTACTACATTCGCTTTTTTGGTATTTTTATTCGTCATTAATCTATTTATGGTTAAAAGATGAGAAAGATATTCTAGAGCTTAAGAAAACGTGTGCAGATTGTACTTCTCCGCCATATTTTACGCATAACTTTTAACTATTAATTGACAAAATAAGATAAATCAAATCTAATCATTGTAATACTCGCCCTAAATGTAGTAGTAATCGAAATGCGCCAAATTGAATGTATTAATATTTTAGCCCGACAAAAATTAATACAAATTGTTTTACCGTTATATAACTTATTTTTGCTTTTTATAAGTAGGGGATGTTGACGTTAAGAAATTACCCAGAAGGGTTAAAGCTCGCGTTACGGAGGAGAGAGGGGGTGTCCAAAATTCTCCAAATTTGCGTTAATTTATGAATGGTCTCCAATATGTAATTTGACACTCGCGTCTTACACTAACAGTAGTCCCACTGACTACCCAAACGCTCGGGAATATTTTATAAACCACAATCAATTGATTAGAAACAAAATTTCGATCCAGGATAGTTTCTTTCGTAATATGCCGCCGACCTTCAAAATCTACGCTCTCTTCGTTCTCCCTTTGCTCAACAGAGTTTTCTGAGAAATCTGTTTGGAGTGGCCTCTCGCGACGAATGCGAGAACCAAAAGAGACTGCATGTTTTGCTAACAGGCCACGTCACGAGCGTTATATTCTTCCCGGCAGGTCATTCATATTTTTAGGTCTTTCAATTCAGTCAAACCTTAAATGGAACGTCCTTTTAAATGAATTGAACACTAAATTAAGCTCTTAATGCTACACTTTCAGAATTCTTTCAAATTCAGTCAGCCTACACATTGCTCGTTGTGTATATTTCGCGAATGTTCATTCCCGCCTGAGATATGGCATAATATTCTGGGCATCTTATAACTCCCACTCTTTTTGATTAAAAAAAAAAAAAATACGAATAATGAGAAGCAAATCCCACCCACATAATTCTTGTAAGCTTCTCTTTATTAATCTAGGTGTTTTACCATTACCTTGTCTCTTCATATATGAATCAGAGGTTTTTGTCAAAAATGACTTACTTAAGGGTGGGAATATATTTTCAGCAAACGCCGTTATCTATATCTACAACACTCGACGAAGTAATCATATTCATCAGGTGACATTGTCAACTGATCACTAAAAAAATTCACATATAATACACGTGCATTATTTTACAACACCTAGCAAATAAAGGGAGCAAAAATGAAATTCAAAATTACCGACCAATTTCTCTTTTGTCAGGTTTCTCTAAAATATTAGAGAGGCTTTTCCATACGCGAATGGAAACTTTTCTCAGGAAAAACGAAGCGTTTTCAGTCTCACAACACGGGTTTAGAAAATCAAAATCTTCGGAAACTGCCATTTTTTTCTTTTTATAAAAATGTTGCTTCATCAATGGTCCAAAATGAAGCACCCATTGGAATATTTTTAAATCTTTCGAAAGCTTTTGACGTTATTGACCATAACATCTTGCTATCAAAATAACTTCTTATGGAATTCGTGGTATCGCCCTAGATTGGGTAACTTCGTACCTTAAACATCGATCTCAAAGAATAGAAATACCGTACTGGCACGAAAGGATATTATTTACTTATCTTTCCAATTCTTTACCAATTAAATATGGGGTTCCGCAAAGCTTGATCTTGGGTCCTATTCTCTTTCCGTTATTCGTAAACGATATGCTGTCGTCTATTAAAAACGGAAGAACGGTTCTGTTTGCGGATGACTCGAATGTTCTTTGCAAAAAAGAAACAATAAATAGTACGATTTTAGAAGTTTCAAATTGGTTTTGTAATAACAAATTAATAGTTAACGAAGGAAAAACAGTTTCAATGCATTTTTGCCTTTTAAATCAGTAATCGCATGCTCCATTGAAAATGAATAATATGCAATTAGGTGATGTTCAGGTAACAAAATTTCTAGGTCTGTCAATTCAACCAAACCTCAAATGGAATGTACTTATAACAGAATTAAACACTAAATTAAGTTCATTATGTTACAAATTCAGAATCCTATCAAATTCTGTCATGTATTGTTTCTATTTGATAGAGAGAATGTATATAATGTAGAATAGAGTGGTTGCCAGAACACTTGCTATAGGTGAATCCAAGAAACTGGTGATGGTCTGACGAACGTTTAAAAAGACGAATATTGAATATAATATAGAATTGAATAGATAACATTGAGGAAGTCAAAATGTTACACTTTCACTGTTCAATCACTTTCTGGATGTCTCTTTGTCGCGTTCTCTACCGCACTGCGAGTGCCTTTGTTCTTTTCTTTCGGTCACCGCCAGTTCCATTCGTTCTTTTTATTCCGTGCTTGGATATTGATGTATTTCTTTTTCCTCATTATAAGGCATGTTACTTATCACAATTCCTCGCACCATTCACTCACACACACACAAACGCACGCGCACGCACACACACATGTGATATCCATGCACCTCAAAAAACCTTGCCACTTAACAATGTCTTAGGTCATAAGCTCTTCTCATCCATGCTCTTGTGGTCATTGCATCCGTTGTGTAAAATTCTTCCCATATTTCTTTCTTTTTCTCTCTCGGTTCCTTCATTAATTCTTCGAGGTCGAGTTTGTACTTTTTGTATCTATTTGTACGCGCGCGTTTTCGTGAGCTCCGGAATACCCACCCCCACTTCTGTGCCAACATTGGCAAACATTAGTTGAATTGAGAATGAAATGTACCAAAGAGCGTTGTAGACAAAATCTGATAACCAGAAATGTTCGCTCCCGCTACTTTGCTACAAAAAACGAACTACAAATTTGATATAAAATACCTCTTGTGAAAATAACCAAACTTCCCACTCCTCCACTCCTCTCGGAACTAGTGAAGCTAGAGCTAGTGAAGATATATACCCTTTGGCTAGAGCTACGAATACTGCTCATCTACTGGGAGTACCTTTGTTTTTAACATTATGTTTTCAATGGCCAAATGCATACGTATTTAAAATACATAAAATATAGTACGTACAATAATTTTGGATTATCACTTTTTTATTGCAACTATGAATTGTAATTGTCAATGACAATAAATAACTAATTGACTGTGATACATTTCTGAACAATAACTAAAAACTTTAAAATGTAAAACACTTCACTTACACTTTCAAACATAAAATTATATCAAAAATAAACAGAATTTCCTTTTAAAACAACTAGTTTTATAAACAAATCATTAGGTAGTAAACCCCTGCATGGCGAATGTATAAAACCCTCATAGGAAAACAGTTGTTGCATTAGTGCTGATGAACATAAACTAGTGCTATAAGAAATAAACGCTTTTTTATTGTTGGATAATTGTCCAGCATTCTTTGTGATCATCATTAATTAGATTTATCATTTAAAGAGGGAGAGAATTTAAGTTCAACAACTGAAAGGAACTTTTATTTTTGTTTTAATGAGGTCCATTCACTAGCAGAATCAAACAAAAAGTAACAATCCTCGTTATCTTCATCTGTATTTAAAGTTGTTTTTTTTTCAATACATCTATTTTATGTACTTATATACATCTCTAGAATACATGTCCAAAAAACTCAAAAATACAGTTTTTCAAATACAAAATGTATTTCAAATATAAGCATTTAAATACTGCCCTACCCTGATCGCAACCACAAGGGTTTTACTACAATGAATGATCATCGCTTAGAACTATGGAGATCAGCCCTACAAAAAAGATTTATGATTTTATTTAGGGATGTAGGCTAATTAATAAAATAAATTCAAAGTCAGATAAAACATTTATCATCTTCACTAACCAGGCACATCATATTAGATCCATTTCCCCTCATGGCTGCAAATAATTTTTCTGTTTCATGTTGTTTTCATATCTGCTTTTTTCTTCACTTCTGTTTTCATATTATTTATCTTTTCTCACATGCAGCAATGTCACTGGTTTTCCAGAAACCTGTTAATACTCATGATACTAATAATACTTGTGATTCTTCTGTCAATACTCATGATTTTGCACACGTTTTCTTGAGCTCATATTTTACTTTATGTGAGAGGAATGGGAGTTGGTAATTTTGATGTCAAGTTGTTTTGCATTAACACAAGTGTATTGAAATGTACGGTCAGGGCTTTTTTGTCCGGTTTCCTGGATCCTTTGAGCGAATGTTGAGAAGGCCCTTTGTTATGCGTCTGGACATAAATGTAATTTCACAAACTGTTCATGTCATTTGGAGTTCTATAGGTAACATAGTTATTCAAATGATCATTCTCCATGTTCTCCATGCAGGAAGTCCTCCACGATTCCTTCACAAAGGGCACGAAGAGAGAGATAATAGCCAAACTCCGTAGTCAATTTGCCTTTGCAAATAGTTTTTATTATACTGGTGCAAATGTTTCTTATAAATCCTTGCCAAAAATGCTTATTTCATCTCTTTTCAGAATTTAACTTGTATATGGGTTAAGGTAGGGATTCCAGAATTTAAGAAAACATGCACAGAATTCTCCTTTCCTCTCCTAGTGCCCCACACAGTTTTTAATTGTTTTTGATGTTAAGTAAATAAGAAAAACATTTATCCCTGTTTCTTTAAATTTTATTTGTGTAAAAAAATTCAATAGATTTATAAAAATTTAATATATATGTAAAGATAAATTTTAATTATCTCTTATGCTTCATGACTTTTTCCTCAAAAACTGCCTTTAGCCTCTGTGTTAAAAGCAAAAATATTACCAATAACAGTTTTACACCTATATATTCTTGAGATTGCAAAGAAAATTTGTCCATAACCTCTATTAACTTTCAATTTAAGGAGTTTGTCGAAGTGGTACAATGTAATATCTGCGAGAAATTAAGGAGGAGAATATAATTCTTCCTCTTTTTATTGGAAGATTTCTCTGATATTATTTATGTTATATTTCATAAATGAACATATTATTTTATTCTTCTGTTTTATTCAACAAATATTTTCTTTTTGCTGAAAACTGTTTCATATATTGTGGTGAATAAAATGAGACACTTCTAAAACTTTTGTCATTATTGAGTTGAATGAAGAATACGTTTAGAAATTAGTATGATTTTACACGGAAAAAGGTCATGAAGATAGTTAACTAAAAAATTAGTGGATAGAGTATGCTTTTGTCATTAGCATGAAATGAGTGGTTCCACTTAGAATAAAATCATGTCCTTTGTTACATATATGAACTACAGTTCTGGTCAACTCTTATTAGCACCTTTTTCACTAATTTGCAAACTTTATTTTTTCAATAGATGGAGATAACTTAAAAGAAACATATAAGCAAGCTTTTGCATTTCTGATTATTAGATATCAAATGAGCCGAGATCGCTAAGTCAAAATCCAGCTTACGCAAAATGACAATTGTCTTAAAGTGCCACTACTTTTTTGCAACAATTATAAAGCTGTGTTTACTGCTTTGAACAAACATTTTAATTTTAATCTTTAATCCTTAATCTTATAATCAATAATTTTAATACTCATAAAATAGTAAGAAATAAAGATGGCAGGAAAGGTTTAGAAAATAAATTTAATTCCAGAATCATCCCTTCATCATATTTTTGAGAATATGAATTACATTTTATACAGATGAAGTTAATCATTTCTGTAAAGCCATAGAATTAAGTGACAAGCAAGTATTGTCTGAAAGATTTGAAACACATTTTAATATCCCAGAAAATAAGCATTTCAAATTTGATTTAAGCAGTAATCTTTCGTATAGCACAAAAGAACATACTGTTGATCATCTCAAATATCATTGAAGTTAATTATTAGTTTAAATTTAGTACTTTTCATAAAATATTTAATGAAAATAATCTACAAAATGTGAGACTAAGGTTTTCTAATATTTTGTAACCATAAGATGCTTTTTGATATCGAAGTAGTTTTCCCTCCACCTAGGGAGTACATGACCTTGTAGTTGGTGGTGGAGCTTGAGCGCCCCAGTGATCCTGAGAGCTATGCCGGCGGTAGCGTAGCTACTGGTAGGGCCTCCCTTGCCGGACAGGTCGATGGGTAGGGGTCAGACTAAGAAGTACTCCAGAAGAGGATGGCAACGGGAAGTCCACGACGGCGGAGACGGCGGAGAAGAGAATCTTCGTGACGGCGGACCTGGCGGATGGGGCTACTGTTGCTGAGAGAAGTAGGAGGAAGAGGGTTATAATCTCTCACCTAAAGTCTCCAAGAGTCTAAAGAGGGATTCGGGGAGGGGGGCCTCGTAGCCGTAGGTGAAGACGACTCCCCTAGGACAAAGCAGGTCCGAAGTAAACTCTCTGGTCCCCCAGGTTGGGGGTTGTGGCGATGGGCTTGCTCCCCATTCCATGGAAAAAGTTGATATGCAAAAAAGGATTTTCATATGCCTCGGATTTCAAATTTAAAACGACAAAGGATAAGAACACGGACTATGAGTATAGGTACATGGAACATACAGGGTTTGAGAACAAAACGGGAGGAGGTGGTAACGGAAATAAACAAAATGAACATAGATATAATAATTCTGACGGAAACAAAGAAAAAGGCCACAGGGGAAGAAGATATAGGGGAATATTGGCATGCATGGAGTGGAGTCCCTAAGAGTCATAGAGCTAGAAGTGGCGTTTCAGTCCTGATGAAACAAAAATGGAAGAAATACATAAGGAACATCGAATGCCTAAGTGATAGAATAATTAAAATTAAGATGATGTTATATGGATACCCAACTACAATTATAGGAGTTTATGGAATAAATGACAATGCTCTGGTAGATGAGAAGGAAAGCTTTTTTGGTGATTTGAATGAGATAATTGGAAATATTCCAATTCATCACGAAGTGATTTTGGTGGGTGATTGGAACGGTCGGGTCGGCAACACGGAACAAGGGTTTGTCGGTCCATTTGGAGAAGACATTGTTAACGATAATGGGAAAAGAATACTAGATTTGTGTAAGGAGTTAAAATATTGTGTTGCGAATACCTTCTTTCAACACAAGGATATACATAAATATACAAGAATAGACCCATCTAGAGACATTAAGTCCATTATTGATCTGTTTATTGTACGGAAGGAAAGGAAAATGAAAATAAAGGATGTAAGGGTGTTTCGACAACCAGAATGTGGAAGTGATCACAATATGGTTGTAGGGAAATTTATTTTCCCATTTAGACGTGGCAAAGAAATAGAGAATAGAGCAGAGGTTTTAGTAGAGCAAAGGGACGAAGTTTTTAAAACGGACCTTTTAAGGCAATATAGTGTAGCTGCACTATATCAAAATAGAATCAATAATATTCTTACAAACTCTGTTGATGGTATCCAAAAAAATGGAAGTACTGAAGAAATGTATCAACATCTAAAATCCGTTGTTTTCCAAGCTGCAAGGGAAGCTTTGGGGCTAGAGAAAAGAAGGAAGCCTTCTAAAAAAGAAATGTTTTCTGAAGACTTAGAAAACAAGATAGAAGAGAAGAAAAAGGCCTACCTTAAGTGGATTGCTACAAGAAATCAAGAAACGAGATCAGATTATGTAGCAAAGAGGAAAGTAGTAAAAGCGTTAGTGAAATTGGAGAAAGAGGAATATTGGGATAGAATGTGTAGAGACATAGATAATACTATAGGATATAATAGATCTTCTAATGCTTGGAAAATTATAAAAAATATGAGAAGCAATGTGACTAGTACTAAATTGCAATTAATTCAATCAGATAAATGGATAGAATATTATGAACAACTTTTACAAGAAGATAGACCCCAATATATGGTGGATGAGGACCCAATTAATACATACCAACATCAACCTGAAATTACAATTTTGGATGTAAAAAGAGCACTAAGGAAAGCTGGCAATAATAAATCAGCGGGACCTGGAAATGTGAGAATGGAACTACTGAAATTTGGAGGGGATAAAATATTACATTATATAAAAGATATTTTTAACAAGATAGAGAGTGGAGGAGACATCCCAGAGGAATGGAACACTGCATATATTAGCTCTATATACAAGAAGGGGGATAAAACTGTATGTGCAAACTATAGAGGAATCAGTGTCATCCCGGCAATAGCTAGGCTATTCGCCAGTATTCTGAAAGAGAAAATTGAAAAAGAAGTAACTTTTAATGAAGAACAAAGTGGTTTTAGAGGAGGTAGATCATGCCTGGATAATATACACTGTGTTAGATTGCTGATAGAAAAGAATAGAATGCACAGTCTAGAAACGCATATGGCTTTTATTGATTTAGAAAAAGCCTATGATAGTGTGCCCAGAGGAAAAATATGGTCTGCAATGAGAAGACTTAAAGTGTCCGAAAAATGGATACATTTGACACAAAAGTTATATCAGAATACTGAAGCGTGTATTAAACTGGGAAATAAATTAACAAGTAAAATAAAAATAACGAAAGGTTTAAAACAAGGATGCAGTTTATCACCTCTCCTTTTTAATATATACATGGAACAAGTTCTGGAAGATTGGTACAGGAAATGTTCGAGAATGGGAGTGTATATAAATGACTGCCCACTGCATTCGCTTCTTTTTGCTGATGATCAGATTGTCTTTGCCGCTGATCAGGACGATATGGAGTATATGCTCAGGAAATTAAAGGAAAGCTATGAAAGATGGGGTCTCAAGATTAATCAATAAAACTAAATATTTGTGTGTTGGAGGAAAACAAACGAATATTAGAGTGGAGAATGACATCATAGAATCTTGTTCGAAATTTAAATATTTAGGAACATTAATCACGAATGATGGAAAGGTGGATGATGATATCATCACAAGAATAGGCATGGGTAAAAATGCGACAAGGGCACTCCACGGAATTCTTTGGAATTCGGGTTTAAGTCTGGAAACCAAAAGGAAAATATTTAAGAGTATAGTGGAAAACATATTGTTATATGGAGCGGAAATGTGGCCTTTGACAAAACGTAGGAGAGACAAGATAAGAACAGTAGAACTGGATTATATGAGAAGGTGTCTACAGTTGACCAGACTGGATAGAATTAGAAATGAAGCTGTATGGGACAGAGCAGGGGTAACTACGTCCATCACAAAAAGACTAGAAAATAAAACACTCCAATGGTATGGTCACGTGCAACGTATGGGGACAGAAAGATGGCCTAGGAAACTCCTACACTGGACACCAGAACGAAGAAGGGTGAGGGGTAGACCCGTTTTGACATGGCAAGCCTATGTAAGTGAAGCGATGGAAGACAGAAGTCTCCAAAACGAAGACTGGAAGAATAGAGATATATGGAGATCCAGAACGGCAAACTCGTGAGGGTAACAGCCGAAGAAGAAGAAGAAGAAGAAGTAGTTTTCCTGTGTCACTGATCATTTTCACCAGACTTATGCATGCTGAAATTTTGCACTTTTCAATTTCCTGATTATTAAAACTCAATTAAAAAAAAATAAATATCATGTTTGGATTTCTAGAAAGTTATGATATTTGAGAATGTTCAATGCCGTCAAAATATTTAGTGACTTTTCTTGTCATAAGTTAGGATGCATGATCATTAATGAAGACACTTGGAATACCTCCTTGGTTAAATAAAGGACTATTTTATTTTTAATGACTTACGAGCAATGATCTTGATTTAATGTACCAGAATAAATGACTTTGCATAGAGATGATACTTCATGCTATAATTTTTAGAGGATGGTCAACTGTTTATGTTGTGTACTGACAATAAAATTCCTTATCAGACCTCCTGTGCATATACTTAGTTTCTTCTGGTAGAACTTCTAATGCCAATTTATTGCTAAAGCTTACTTGTAGATAATTATACTAGCATGAATATTTATATTAATTTGTTGAAAGTATGAAATTTCCTATGTTACTTCATTACTCATATTAAAATGTAGAGAGCTGATACATGCACCATTATCAATACAAACAAATTTTTTTTTTTTTTTTTAGTCTCCTGAGGCCCAGTTTTTCAATCCTAAATCGAATACTGTTGCACCTTTTTCACAACAATGTTTCTTAGCCATCTTTTTGGGCATTGAGCACATATACATATATGAAGTAATCAGTTATTATATATTGCCTTGTCTTGTAATGTCGTAGTCAGTCGTTGCCTTTCATCCCTTTGGCAAGGAGCTCAGTGCAGTTAACAACCAGGTTTCCTGGATGATCACTCAACCAAGAATCCATAGTGTCTCAAGTTGCTTAACTTTCGAGACTTCACAGGGTGTTGTTAAGCAATTCCATTAATGATGCCTGTGCATTAAGGCGTTCTTTACAAAAGCATTTTCCCACAGTTGCTGCTAAGAAATGTACTCCATCTGCCAATACATCATTTTTTATTTTTGTTGCTGATTTTGAAGTGTTTTATGTTTCAGTTTCGCACTGTACTTACTTGCCTTGATATCATTCCTTGAAGTTTTCATTATTGCCAGTAGATTTGTTAAACCTGCTGTCAGAATTTGGGGAAATGTGCAATCTTCTGATTGTTTATTTTTATGAATATGACCTTTGATTAACCAGGATCTTTGTGATATCAACTTCTCAGTATGAATAATGAACTATATATTTCCCCATACTTACTTCTCTTACTGTGATAGAAATTCAGGGAATTACAGTTCTTCATATAGTCATAAATTAATGGATGAACAGTCAGAATCATCTGTGCATTCGATTTCACAAAAGCCAATGCAAATTTGAATTTACAGACACACACAAACAAAATGAAACACTAAATTATATGTTATAGTTGTGGTCAAATAGAAGTCTACATTCTGGGAAAATAAAAAGTACCTATAACAATTGTCCCAATATCTTTTTCACATCAAGCACAGACAGTTAGTTTACAGACAATACTAAAAATAATTTTGAATGCTGTAAGAGATTTTAATCAATTTTTATTATTGTTAGGATGTGTTAGACTGGAATTCATCAAAGAAATTTTGTTCAGTCCAATAATTTGCACATCTCTGTAGAGTAAATAGTTGCATTCAATTTGCATCTGTACAGAAAATCTATCTATTTTTAAACCAACACAGAAGGTCAGAGAAAAAAAATATTTAACTCTCTATGATCAACAGAAATTCCATTGTTTCTTTATATGTATGTTTGTTATAAAAATTCAGCTTTAATATAGACCTCAAGTTAACATTATAATAAAAAAAAAGTGTTAATAATTTCCTTGCATTATTCCTGATTTATTACATTTCATTATTTTATTACTTAATTAATAATTTATTAAAACACATAAGAAAGAAATGAAAATAAATGTAAAGTATGAAAAATGAAATAAATTAAAAGCATATTTTGAGAAACATGGCTCTGAAAATCAAAATAAGAATCTATATAAATAAAACTAAAGTGTCTGTCCGGATCTTCACAATAACTGTCTATTTATAAACTCTGATGTTTATTTATGTGATGTTAAATCCCATTCAATTGATTTTACAATTTTTGTCTGCCTTTCTATCTGCCTGTTGTCTAGGATCATATCAAAAATAGCTCAATTTCATGGAAAGTGAAGAATTTTTACAAGCATAATTTCAGCTCATTTTTCATGCGATTATTTTATTATTATTGTCTGCATTTCGTAAATGATATGAAGTGGGGTGTAATGATAATGTAAATGATATGAAGTGGGGGGAAAAAGTGATTGTGGTAAATAAGTTTGGATATTGATGGTTTACTTCTGCAAGTTCAGAATATAATTTGAAAGTTGACATTACTGTATGAATGAGAATTATGAACTTTGGGACAAAGATTAACGCAATTTAATCTCTTGTTTTCTTTTGGAAAATCAAAACTAAACTGACAAAACCGTAAGAACACCATGAAAAACTCATATAATGACTTTGTTTTAACTTTTTCCATTAATTAAAAATATAATGAATCTAAGACTATGTAATGGAAGAATGTAAAAATATTTATTTAATATTTTTTCAGGGCTGAGGATCCTATTGTATACAGTGTAGATCTGAATAAAGCATCTTACTGAACATAATATTATATTAAAACACTTTCAAATTCAAAATAAAAGTTAACATTTATTCATAATCCAAAATTAACTTAGACAATATTCTTTTAAATGATAATATTAATGTAACATCTAGCTAAATTCACAATTTTAAATAACAATATATACGTACATGTCTTCTTCACACTTCAAAACAACCTACAACCTTCGTTCAGATCCAGTACCATACTGACGATTCCTTTTTTAAATCCAGAAGTTATATGTGTGATACTCTCACAAATATTTCAGTCAATTCAATTTCTCACAGTATTGCCATCACTTAACACTTCGCCAATACATTATGTCTTTACTTCAAGTGCTCCACTCTATTACACAGTTCTGCTAAAGCGTTCTATTTCATCTCTGCCCCAAAAACCCTTGGTCCATATTTACGTCCTCACTCAAGAACATTCAATTCCTTTCTGGTTATTGATTTTTGAACTTTTTTTCATAAGTTGTAAGTGCTCCATGACATCAAACATTGGCAACATATGATTTCCTATTTTAGCAAGCCATGACACTATCTGTATTTTTGTTCTGAAGTCACTCATGGATAAAAAACAAATGTCATACAATTGCAATTCATTACATTAAATATTGGTATACATCCAGTAAATGAACATATGGAGGAACTTGGCTCTCTGTGGGCACAAAAGTACAGTAAAATTTGCTCAATGCAGTGTCATAAGGGACTGCATTTTTTTCATTAAACAATATTCTGTATTATACAAATAAGGCAAAACGTTCCCCAGGACCAGAGTTTCTGTTCACATTGAACAAATTTATGCTTTATAGATGTTCTGCATTGAGCAACTTTTACTGTTTTATAGCTTTTGATTTTAGATATTTTTTAGATATTTCAATATTCTTTTCTTTCACCAGATCCACAATCAACAAATTGACCCTCTTTCACAATTCATTATTACTACCTGTATTTTATCTAAAGTATTGTCCTTGATGCTTTTGGTAAATAATAGTAAATAAATAATACAGACATATTTGTAAGCATGCTGTCGAATGTTTCATTTTCCATTAATACATCACTGACTATAATAAGAGGGAGCAGCTCGTAAATTTCAATAAGATGATGTTTCAATTAATTGTATGCAAACATTTGAGCAATCTCTTGACAGCCTCTTACAGTTGTTAATACATCATCAAAAATATTATTTTTAGAACTTTTTTAGATCATTTAACATTTCTTTGATTTTGAGTAGAGGCGGATTTTGAGGACCTAAAACATTGCCAAAAATGATCAATAAAATGCTATTAAAATGCCTTTAAAATGCCTCCAAAACAAAGAAAAATTACATTAAAAATTTATCAAAACCACTTCACTTGAACAACTTAAGCTGTTGGATATGATACTGATGTCATCGAGACTTCTCAAGTTTGTTCAAGTGAATTTGGCTTGCAAACTTTTGGTTTGGACTGTTCTGTAAAAGAAAATCTCTGCCTTTATTTATCATGAAGTAGACCAATCTGACAATGGCGGTGATAGGTGTCACAGGAATCTTAAATTACATAGTACTCACAATATTGGAGCAAAGAAATCGAATAGGCTACTCAGGAATTCTGCGGTGAACATTTGGTGCACCTCGTAAATACAGTTTGAAGCAATTACCTTGAAAATGATACTAAAATCGATGAAATCAGAGAAAAATGCATAAAAAATTACATAAAAAGGAAAATATGAGTTATTACTTGCAATTGACGAAAAATGCAAAAATCTCCTCCCTAATTATCAGTCTACTAGACATTTCTTGTTATGTTCCCAGAATTTTTGCAATTGAATTTTACTAAATCTCAGGAAGCTTAATTAACTGTCAAATCATTTTCTTTAAAATGATAAATATTATCTTTACTTACACCAAATGAAATGTCTTGTCTATCACAGAATCAATGATTTCTATGAAAATCGAATCACGTGATTGCTATAAAAGTATCAATATTAAATTAAATAAATTCTAAATCATAAATAGCTTATGTAATAGTAACAAGAGTAAAAAAACAATAACAATAATTCCATTAAATTTGGAAAAAAAATTGGACAAAATCATTCCCTTATAGGGTTTTTAATTATTTGCATGATTGCATTAATACTGTGAATCATTAAAAACTGGACGTGTGTTAGAAACTCCAATTTACCAATGACAACACCTTTACTACATCTTTTGAAATCATATTGAAATGTTAATTATTAGCAGATAATTTATCTACTGTATAATATCTTAATCTAACTGTAACAAGTATTGTATTTCTAGGCCAATGACCCCATCTCGATCAGGTTTTGTTCAGTTTCCCTGGTCCTTTGAGCAAATGCTGAGATGGCCCCTTGTTTGCTCCTGAACAGTAATATAACTTCGCTCTCTCCACCCAAGGCATCATATTGACTCAGCATACATGATTGTAATTGTATATGTGACTCAATAAATATTATTATTATTATTATTATTATTATTATTATTATTATTATTATTATTATTATTATTTGAACCATTTTCTTAATTTTCATTGTCCATCCATAAAGGACAAATTTTTATTGACAGTACTTGTATTGATCATAAACTACAATACTGACACAACTCAAGAACTGAAATTTTGAGATTTTTGCTGGGCACTGGAATGCAAATACCTCATCCTTAATAATTGGATTGGATTGTGAAGTAATCTAAACTAAAAGATTTTAAAGTAGTTCTATCACCAAAAGTTATAATAAAACGTCACATAACTCAAAATTCTAATTTTTGAGTATTGCAACTCATGAAGAATATTTTGTAATTCCTAAACATAATTTTTAAAAGATTGTACTAGTAACTATTAAGCAGGGTTAAGATAAGCAGGCTTAGTGGATTTTTCTTCAGAAAAAATTATTATAAATTAATTTAATCATATTCTTTTATGATTTGTATATATATGTGCAATAAGAACAATAAATACAGTCACTGCACAGCCAATGAGAAGGGGGGGGGGTGAAAAACATTTTTTGACCTAGTTTTCCATCAAATATGATATTTTGCAAGGAAGTAAATACAACATATTACAAGGAGAATGAAATTATAATTTAAATGATAAAAGAAATAATACATACAATGATTTTGTATTGAATCATATATAAGGTTGCCAAATAGATTGGAGAGCCTTCTTCCTAAAGGTATATAAATTCTTAAAGGGTAAAAAGGAAGTGGTCATATTTACAGGAAAAACATATTTTACAATGTAGGGCTATGGGAACCCTTTTGGAATATTCTCTGTCTCCCTCCCTCTTGTATGCAAGCTCATGACAGTCACTTTGGATACAGTGAAATGAACTCACTAGTCTCAATCCACATTCATGACAAGAAGGCACCAGTAGCTTTGATTATAAAGATTGGTCTTAGTAAACGTGATAAATACAACGTAATGCTTCAGAACCATGAATTCGTGTAAGATTAGGGATTTGCAGATGGAAGGTTTCATGAGTTGACTTTGTTCTGATGATAGTAAAAGTTGTTCTTAACAGTAGGTACTAATCTATTCTACTGTGCTCACTCCAAAACAAGTTTGCTTTTGTTTCTTCTTCAGTGTAAAGCTAGATAAACATACGAAAATTCGGTTAAGTAATTAAAGTATCGTACTAAAATTAAGATTTGTTTTTGATCATGGATTAGTTAATAATTCCATGGTAATCGCTTTCATTGGAGTATACAATACTTGTGAATACAACTCAAAAGCGAAAAAAAATATCGAGTTGAATTTTATAGTTTGTTGTGTCTAATATATTTTACAGTATAAATACGCTCTTTGTGGTAGTTAGGTCAAGTTAAGTGTTTAGTAAATACTCAATTAAAGACATTCATCATTTTAAGAACATATTTCAAACATACATCGCAGAAAAATTCGCAAAAGGATTTAAATTCAAGTTTCCCGCCATGTTAGTTTCCCTCTCCTGGAGTAGATGTCGTGGTGGTCTTTGGATGGAAGTGGGAGAGGCCATTTCGGCTCCTGCTGTTCTCTGTTCTGGTCAATGTCAACGTCAAAGTAAGGAAAGTTAGTGACGTTCGCGTGTTTCGTCCCGCCTTGCCTAAGAGTATTGCTCCGAACAGTCAAGATTTCCTTCTGATTGTGTGAAGCATCAAGTATAGTGGTGTATTGAGAACGTTGAGCTATTAAAGTGAAGTGTCGTCTTTGGTCGTCGTCTTGTAATACTTTTTTTTTCAACATCACGTGCCTTCGTCGTTGCGGTCTTCTGTCGACCACAAGTAGCACATTGGTAAGTTCGGAATGATTTCTATTGAAATTTTGTGGGAGGTTAGTATGACGTAATATTGGCACATATTTACGATGGCCAAATAACCGAGAACATGTTTTATATATTAGTGTCAAAACAAAAATGTAATGGGAAAAATCTCCGCCACGTACGAGCGAAAAGTAAAATCAAAATAACATTTTTTAATCCATAATGTTTTAATTCAGTGGAGATTCTTCAAATGGATTTGCTGATTAACGATAAGTAAATTAACCTATGCGTGCTAGTGGAATAGTTGAACGTTGGTGCTGCTTTCAATGTAGCCGCTTTCTCAACTATGATCGTTCGGAACTGAATTGTTACGAAGTAAATTTTTACCGGACGCGTCTTGACTTTTCGGTCCACCACACCATCTATACAGATATATTACAAGGTCATTCAAGATGGCCGCCTAAGGCAATACTTACAAATTCTAAGTGACCACGAAGATAAAACTATAGTTCTGCACAAACTCAGAGACTGCATTTTTCATGTTTTCTGTTAAGTTGCTCGGCTTTGAATATGCTTTTCTTATTTTTCCATTGGCTCTACATATCTAATTTCTGAAAGACCACTATTCCACAGCACCATCCAGGTGGTGTTGGTCACACACACCTTCAGCAGAGGTTGCTAACGCACATTAGTAGCACCTTCAATAGAAATTCGTAACTTAAGGGGTTTATTACACGATTTTTAAGAAAGATGAATTTAATCAAACATTACACACTCCTACTACTGTCATGTTACAGTGTTAATATAGGTGTTGTGGTGCGTTTTTCATGAAATAATTGTAAACTTTGTCATTGCCAACAAAAGTATTTAATATAAGAGCAGCTTTCGATGGCTTAGCCATCGCCATGATGATGGCTAAGCCATCGAAAGCTGCTCTTATATTAAATACTTTTGTTGGCAATGACATCGTTTACAATTATTTCATTACAGTGTTAAGTTATTTCAGTGTAATGTCCGTCCCTGTTTGAACTCTGGCCGCATTCAAGTCTCGAAAACCATGTAATGCTACACATTTCGAATTTTAATGCTGCAGATTATTTACTAGGGGTTCCTTCCGCATTACTCGTGTTCTCGTAACTCGTTCGTTGATAAATTGATTCTGTTTATATTGCTTATCTATGGAAAAAAGCCTTTCTGGCACCCGTCTCATTCCAATGACTGCAACATTGTGCAATTCTCGGTTGAGGTTAATGTGCAAGGCCTCAATAGGGAGTTTTAGCGCCACGCGTAAGGTAGCGGCGTTATGCACTAACAGTCACGTGACAGACCTTGAAGTCATAACGTCTTACCTTAGGCCTAAGGTACGACCTTATACCTTCATAAATAGTGCACGGCTGTGGGAGTCTCTATGGGCACCTTACAAGCGGCAAAATGGCCGCCTAAAAACAGGAAAAGTTTTTTCCAACTCTAATAAACCAATTCTCGTATGTAAGGCAGTTACAATTATTCCTTACGAACTCCACAACGCTGGCAAAAATTAACGGAATATGTTAGAGAGGTGACAGGAAATAAATTCGCGAAAAAGTTAAAATCATATCTTCGGAATAGGTTATGTCTTATGCTCATAACGAACGCTGTTTTAAGGTACTTCCTATATTTTCAAGAAAAGCAGATTCAAAATCTAAAACTCCATGCACAATGTGTATTTGCTGGTCTGTTGACTCGTAACGTGTTTTAAATGTCTCACCACTAGCCTACACTCTTTGATATATTATGCAATTTCTCTGTTCAACGCTTGAAATGCTTCCTTTGTTATAATGCATAACGCAATGCTGCAATTGCTAAAACTCTTATGAACGTTGTTCATTACGACCTTATGAAGGCGTTAGTCACGTGATCAATAGAGTTTAAGGATATCTCCTTACGCATGGCGCTAAAACTCCCTATTTACTTTGCAAACGTAACGTAATGCCGTAAACATAGTAAAATTGACACGTAAAAACAAGCATTCCCCATGACGAACGCAAGCTGGAACGTTGGTTTTGCCTGAACCAATTGGATTTCAATGTATTGAACGTCTACGGTTAATTCACGTAGATCTTTTCAAATTTTTCTCAAAAATATTCAAAAATTTGGGTAAAGTAGGGTACACGAAGCGTCAACTTAAACGACTTCCGTAAGTTGTACCGTATACTAGTCTTCAACCCAAATTTTTTCTTTAAATTTCTGTTAACAAGAGGATGAAATTCTCTTATAAAGGTGGTATAGGTCGTTTTCATTGTTAAAGGCTCCCACAGACCTGCGCGGAACATCCACAGCAGGTGCGGTGCGGAAAGTTCCGTGCTGTATTTAGTTTTTAATTTTAATTTTTTAACGTGGCGCATGACGTATATCAGCTGTTGATGGACTCATCCAAGCGTAAAAACGTTACCACACAGACATCATGGTGACGTTCCAGCTCACGATTGGATGACACCGTAAAATATGATTTACAACCAATAAACGCGTCGACGAAATTTCGCGGGTCCGTTCGCACCAGAGCGGAGCCAGCGTCGTAAAGGCTTTAGCGGAGTGGAACGTCAATTATGAGTCAGCGTTTAGTGACAGTAGGGAGTTCGTGCCAGCCTTGGTGGGACGCAATCGGCTGAATTTTTGAGTCTGCGCATGCGTCAACTTGAAATCGAACTCGATCGTGTTAGGTGGGGCCCGCCAAGCCCCGCTATTTCGCTGGATTTAGCGGGCGACTCATATCGCATGGTAATCGATCATTCCGCCATTTTGTATGTAATTTGTTCCCGACTGTGGCGGTAGTGTGTGCTGCTAACTGTATTTCCATGAAGCTGTTATCGCCGTCTTTTCGTGTTTGTCAGCTGATTTGATTACAGTTTGATTAGTGCTATATGAATGCTACTGCTAACCTCTGTTTCAATTGTCCGAAATCGTCAGTTGTATTTCATTGGATACGCAGTAAAGGCTTCACAAGAAAAATGTAAAGTATCAGTGAAAGTCTGTAAAATGCGTAGTGAATTCATTGGTTAGCTCAAAGTTAATTACTACAGCAAAAGAAGACCTGTCATTAAAAATTAAATAAAATTTTAAAAAAAATAAAAGATTTGTTTAATTTCTAGTTAATGGGTTAAACTATATAAATCTGTATTCATAGGAAGAATTTTTTTGTATAGTTTTTTTTTCACTTGCTTACAAATTTACCAAAAGTTTGGATTACTTGTCTTTAACCACACCCATGCACTGTGAAGCATTCCTCTAGTATTAATTTATCGTTAAACATGAATACTGAAGAGGACTTCTGCAATTTACATTCATACAGATATTCTAAATTAAGGTTTAACCCTCGATCGGTGCAGTAGTTTGTGATGAAGTAAAAGGTACGGTCGGGTCGGTTTTTTTTGTTATATGTACACAATACACATTTTCGATTGTAATAATTTATTATTTATTTAATATAACACTGATATTTAATTTTGAAGTAATCTTGTAAGACTAGAAAAATGGTTTGCCCACGATTACCTACAACACCTACAAATATAGGAGAATAACTTGATGTGAATACTTCGAATTAAAAAAAAATCATATATATATATATATATATATAATATATATATTATATATATATTATATATATATATAATATATATATATTATAATATATATAATATATAATATATAATATATATATATATATAATATATATATTATATATATATTATATATATATAATATATATATATTATAATATATATAATATATAATATATATATATATATATATATATAATATATAAGCCCACTAAAGAAGAGAACGATTTCTAATATACAACTTATTTACTTTTTATGAGAAATAAATGCACAGAACACTTTTATTGCAGAATGATGATTTCCAAATATATTCCACAAAATATATTTCAGATAAAAAGCACCCAGAAAATTTTGAAAATAGTAGACAATGTTATTCATTTACTTATAATGGTTAAAAAAAAACTATTAAAATTGACAAAACTCACATTTAAAATGTGAAACACTGTTATAGATCTTAGTGACTTCCAAAATAAAATCGAAGTACCGGAATACAAAAACGAAATTCTACTCTTGTCCTTTTACGTAAATCACAAAATTAAGGAAGAAAATGAAGTTTATGCAGAAAGGAAGAGGGCAGACAGTGAAGGTCACCCACCCGTACCGATGCGACCGGGCCAACCCCTTCCGGGAGACTGGCTGACAGGGTTCCCGGATCACTCCGACGTCCTGAAGAGCAGTTCAAGGGAAGGAGTTGAGGAAAATACAATAGTGTTTACTAATTGCTGGAAATGTGCATATTTTCGGTGTGATAGATCTTTCAGAAAAATTACAGTTGTGTAGTTCTTGAAAAAAGAAAAGAATTCCTTGAAATTAACTTTACGTCACATTAAAGAGTGCAATTAGCAACATCCGTTCGAAAAGTTTCAAGAAAAAATATGAAGTTGTTTTCGATAAAATGGCATTTGAGCGTTTCTCATAATGCGAAATTTTGAGTAGTTTTCACAAAAAGCTGTTGAGTTTCCGAGAAACTTTATATGAAATTATTTAAAGCACAGCACTCGTCAATATACTCATGTGAACAAATTGCCGCCAATGTAAATATTAACAACTTGGGACATGTCAAATAAATTACATTTTTGTAATTTTTAAAAAACAATATAATAGAGCAAACTGATGTTTATGTCATCTGAATACATTTTGCACAATCCCTATCAAAAGTTTAAAGAAAAAAATTGGAGCCGTTCAAAAAAAAATTGCAAATATCGCGCGAAAACTACTAAAAAAATGTACATGACCTTAATAAAAGAACTATGGACAAAAATTTTCATTTGAAGCAAAATCTCGTATCTTTAATTTTGTAAGTGTAGGATGACACCAAAAATTCATACTTTGAAATTTTCTAAAATTCAGAGTTAACTGTGAAAATCAGACCTACGTAGGCCATTTTATAAGTGTATGTTACCCCATTCTTAAAAGAAATTTAAAGCAAAAAATTGGAGCTGCTTTTGACGAAATTATGGAAATGTACGGAGGACTTCATGTATTGTACACCCCAGTTTTAAAGAAAGTTTTTCAAAATCTTAAAGTTTGGCCTCGAGCCAGGTGGACATGAATTTCTTCAATTTGGAAAAAAATCCTACGAATGGTTTAGGCGCTAGTGGTGATTACGGACAGGCAGACGTTTAAAATAAATCACCACTTTGTCAGTATCATGGAAACCCAAAACCATTTTCGTAGAAATCCAGAAATCGATTTTCCGCAGCATTACGTAACTTTCCCTATACTACGTATATTACTCCGTATACACGTACGTATATGGAAAAGTATAAAGCTGCGAGAAACTCATTAAATTTACAAGAATAATCAGTGTGTTGAAGAAATTATGAATCTGAAGACAAAATCTATACTTCACAAACATCACCACATGAAGAACGACTTCTTATTGAACTTACACACACAGAGACACACACACAGACACACACACAGACAGACACACACACACACAGAGACACACACACACAGAGAGACACACACACACAGAGAGACACACACACACACAGACACACACACACAGAGAGACACACACAGAGAGAGACACACACACACAGAGACACAC